>PVIW01002342.1:19116-225391 GCA_004026585.1 Noctilio leporinus | reverse complement strand
TGCTGAGGGTTTTTATCATAAATGGTTGCTGCACTTTATCAAATGCTTTTTCAGCATCTATTGATATGATCATATGGTTTTTATCTTTCAATTTGTTTATATGGTGTATTACGTTGATTGATTTACGAATGTTGTACCATCCTTGCATCCCTGGGATGAAGCCCACTTGATCATGGTGTATGATCTTTGTAATATACTGTACCAAAGTTTTTTGATCCATTCATCCACTGAAGGGTACTTAGGTTGTTTCCAGCACTTGGATATTGTAAATAGTGCTGCTATGAACATAGGAGTGTATAGGTTCTTCTGAATTGGTGTTTCAGGATTCTTTGGGTATAATCCTAGCAATGAAATCACTGGGTCATAGGGCAGTTCTATTTTTAGTTTTTTGAGGAAATTCCATACTGTCTCTTCCATAGTGGCTGCACCAGCCTGCATTCCCACCAACAGTGCACCAGGGTTCCCCTTTCCCCACATCCTTGCCAGCATTTGTTTGTTGATTTGTTGATGATGGCCATTCTGACAGGTGTGAGGTGGTATCTCGTTATAGTTTTAATTTGTATCTCTCTGATGGCTAATGATGTTGAGCATTCTTTCATGTGCCTGTAGGCCCTTTCTTTGTATGTCTTCCTTGGAGAAGTATCTGTTCAGGTCCTTTGTCCATTTGTTGATTGGGTTGTTCGTCTACCTGGTGTTGAGTTGTATTAGCTCTTTATATATTTTGGAGATCAAACCCTTATCTGCTGTGTCATTGGCAGACATGTTTTCCCATATGGTTGGTTCCCATTTTATTTTCTCAATGTCTTCTTTAGCTGAGCAGAAGCTTTTTAGTTTGATGTAGTCCCATTTGTTTATTTGTTCCTTTATTTCCCTTGCCTTGGGAGATATTTCAGTGAAAATTTTGCTGCATGAGGTATCTGCATTATTTTTGCCTACGTTTTCCTTTAGGACTTTCATTGTGGCACTGCTTATATTTAAGTCCTTTATCCATCTTGAGTTTACTCTGGTGTATGGTGTAAGTTCATGGTCTAGTTTCATTTTTTTGCATGTGCCTGTCCAGTTCTCCCAACACCACTTGTTAAAGAGGCTATCTGCACTCCATTTTATGTTCCTTCCCCCTTTGTCAAATATTAGTTGCCCACTGAGTCCTGGGTTTATTTCTGAGCTCTCTATTCTGTACCATTGATCTGTTTGTCTGTTCTTGTGCCAGTACCAGACTGTTTTTGGTTACTGTGGCTTTGTAATATAGCTTGATATCTGGTATTGTGATTCCTCCTACTTGGTTTTTCTTTCTCTGAATTGCTGTAGCTATTTGGGATAGTTTTTGACTCCATATGAATTTTTTAAGTGTTTGTTCTAATTCTGTGAAATATGATATTGGTACTTTAATAGGGATTGCATTGAATCTATAGATGGCTTTGGATAGTATGGATATTTTAATGATGTTAATTCTTCCTAACCATGAACATGGTATGTGCTTCCATTTATTTCTCTCTTCCTTAATTTCTTTCTTCAGTGTTCTGTAGTTTTCTGAGCACAAGTCCTTTACTTCCAGGAATAAACTTAAGTTTATTCCTGAGTACTTTATTTTTCTTGTTGCTATGGTAAATGGGATTTGTTTTCTAGCTCTATTTCTGATGTTTCATTGTTGGTGTATAAAAATGCCTTCGATTTCTGGATATTTACTTTGTACACAGCTGTTTTGTCAAATTTAGTTATTATGTAGAGTAGATTTTTAGTGGAATCTATAGGTACACTATCGTGTCATCTGCAAATAAAGATAGTTTGACTTCCTTCTTTCCAATTTGGATACCTTTGATTCCTTTTTCTTGTCTGATTGCTGTGGCTAGGACTTCCAAGACTATGTTGAATAGAAGTGGAGAGAGTGGAAAGCTTTCCCATGTTCCTGATCTTAAGGAAAAGGCTTTCAGTTTTTGCCCTTTGAGTATGATGTTAGCTTCAGGTTTCTCATATATGGCCTTTATTATGTTGAGGTATATTCCTTTTATTCCCATCTAACTGAGGGTTTTAATCATAAAAGGGTGCTATAATTTATCAAATGCTTTTTTAGCATCTATTAATATGATCATATGGTTTTTGTCTTTCAGTTTACTTATGTGGTATATTAAACTTACTGATTTGTGAATATTGAACCATCCTTGCATCCCTTGGATGAATCCCACTTGGTTATGGTGTATAATTTTTTAAAATATATTGCTGGATCCGATTTGCCAATATTTGTTGAGTATTTTCACATCTAAGTACATCAGAGATACTGGCTTGTAGTTTTCTTTCTTTGTTGGGTCTTGACCTCCTTTTGGGATTAGAATAATACTGGCCTCATAAAAAAGAGTTTGGGAGTCTTCCTTCTTCTTGAATTTTCTGGAATAGTCTGAGGAGGATAGCAGTTAGTTCTTCCTTAAATGTTTGGTAAAATTCACCTATGTAGCCATCTGGACCAGACCCCTTGTGCACTGGGCGATTTTGGATTACTTCTTCAGTTATACTAGTTGTTATTGGTCTATTGATACCTTCTGCTGCTTCTTGCTTGAGTTTTGGTATGTTATACATTTCCAGAAATTTATACATTTCACCCAGGTTGTCAAATTTCTTGTCCTATAGTTGTGTGTAGTGATTTCTTATAATCCTTTGTATTTCTGTGGTATTGGTTGTGACTTCTCCTCTGTTGTTTCTGATTTTGTTTATTTGGGTCTTCTCTCTTTTTCTCTTGATCAGTATTGTTAATGGTTTGTCACTTTTGTTTTATCTTTTCAAAGAACTAGATTTGTTGATTCTTTGAATTGTGCTTTTAGTCTCTATGTTGTTTAATTATGCTCTGATCTTGATAATTTCCTTCCTTCTGCTTGCTGTGGGCTTTGTTTGTTGTTGCTATTCTAGTTCTTGTAGCTTTATGGTTAGGTTGTTTGTATGTGTTTCTTCTAGCCTTTTTAGGTAGACCTGTATTGCTATGAATTTTCCCCTGAGGCCTACCTTTGTTGTGTCCCATGGGTTTTGGGGTATTTGAATTCATTTTCACTTGTTTCTAGATACTTTTTGATTTCTTCTTTGATCTCATTACTAACCCTTTCCTTACTTAATAGCATGTTATTCAGTCTCCATGAATTGTATTATTTTTGGATTTTTTTTCTTGAGATTGGTTTCTAGTTTCAAGCCATTGTGATCTGAGAAGATAGTTCACGTCTTGAGATGTGGATTATGGGCTGGATAGAGAGGGCAAAAGGAGGAGGAAGTACTCTTTTTTATAACAAGTTTTATCAACTAATTTGATTTTTTAGGCAATATATGTAAAAAAAAAATTAAATGTAAGTAACGCAAAATAAGAAACAAAAGACCCCACAAGAAGTACACTCAATAACGGTCCTCCTTTGTTAAGTTTACAGAGTCATGTCACCAAGATATTTTTAAAAGTCCAAAATCTTAAACATCAACATATATGCGACAGACTTCACATGTAAGAATAGCCTATCAAGGTAAGATGGATCCCTGGCTTGGTAGCTTAGCTGGTTACAGTGTCATCCCAATATGCCAAAGTTGTCAGCTTGATCCCTGGTCAGGGCACATACAATTAACTAGTGAATGCATAAGTAAGTGGAACAACAAATCTGTTTCTCCCCATGCCCTCTTCTTTTCCTTTTCTAAAATCAATTCATTAAAAAAATATTTAAAGGATAAGATGGAAGTTATAATAGGTAATATATTAATGGTTATGGATGTCCACTAATGCACTAATATTTTCCATTTGTGACTAGAAGGGATGCTTTTTAGTGTTTAATTTTCAAACAAACTGTTTAAGTTCACCTAACTATTGAACAACATGGATTTCAACTGTGCAGGTTTATTTACAGGCAGATTTTTAGAAATAAATACTGGAAATGTAATTTTATCTTATGATTTTCTTAATGTCTTCCTTTCTCTAGCTTACTTTATTAAAAGAATAGAGTATATATGACATACATAATATATGATAATTGACTGTTTTTGTTACTGGTGAGGCTTCCAGTCAATAGGTGACTATCAGTTAAGTTTTTGGGAATTCAGACGTTAATTGTCAGTTTCAATAGTACAGGGGCTGGCAATCTTAATCCCTGCTGTTTAAGGGTTAACTATGTTCAACTCTTTTTCTTCCATTATTGTTTAATATTCAAATGAATGTGAGATGTCAAAAGACAAGAATCACTTTTGCCTAAAACTGAAAAACTCATTTAGAGTATTTTTTATACATACATTTTGCTTTTCAGGAACCTAACCATAGTATAAATCTAAACACTATCTACACTTCACGAATCTATGAGCTTCTACAAGGCAAAGACAATGTCTTCATTCACTTCTGTATCTCCAATTAGCAACTGCCTGGAATACAGTACATGTTCAAATGACTGAAAGAGAAGACAATTATAGCATAAGGGCAAAACCAGATGCAAAGAACAAAAGAAAGGATATAGGCCTGAGAACCAAAGGGTAACCAGTTTGATTCCCAGTCAGGATACATGCCTGGGTTATGAGCCAGGGCGCCTGATCTTTTTGAGAGGCAAAAACATAATGATGTTTCTCTTCCTCTCTTTCTCCCTCCCTTCCCCTCTCTAAAAATAAATTAAATCTTTAAAAAATACCTAAAGAAAACATAAATTAAAAAACACGCCCAGAAAGGCAGCATTGGCAGCCAATGTGAAAAAGAAATACTACTATTCATATTCTTACACTGATGAAGAATTTTCTTCCAAGGCACCACAAAAAGAAGTAATGAAAAATAATGAACCGCCTCTGTTACATCACTGAACACAATGTCAAGTTTCTAAGAGCTATTTCTTATTATAAGCCAATCACATCACTCTAAAGGACTTATTCAGTTAAGTCAAATTCTAAGGAAGGACTCAAATTTGCCTGGAAAGCATATATTTTACTGATACAGATTTTAAAATAAACCAAAATAAATTGTATTAGATCAAAAATCTAGTAGGCAGTATCTAGTTTAAATGGCCATAACTTTTATGCAAACAAAATAAACATGTTATAAATAACAATTAATTACCAGGAGACATCATATCATACTTGCTAAAAGAAATGTAAGTAAAAGGGCAGAGCAATCAGTCTGACCTAAACAGCTTTAACAGTAAGCCCAGTCAAAACACAAACTTTAGTAGGTCAATTTATATATGACCCTATAGTCATACATGATAGGTTGGGGTTAAATAAATCCCCCAGGTATTCTAAAAACCACTAAGCATTTTAATGATAGTACCAAAGGTAACCACGTACAAAATACTTAAGCCAATAAAAGAAAAAAGTAAATGCTTAGCAAATATGGAAAGTCAAATACAAGTTGATCCTTCAAATTACCTTGCTTCAAGAACTGGCTGAATATCATTTATTAGTTGAGTAGTATGACCAAACTCATCCTGAAACTCCAGAGGGATATTGAATGGAACTCCAACACGAAAAGGAGGATCCAATAGACCACATGAAAATTTCTCTGGTTTACCCTCTTTAAAAAAAAAAAGAAAGGTAAAAATAAAATTCATTGGGTCAGAAAATTCTCTGTAAGTCAGAAATAGACTGCTTTATATATGGGAAATTAAATGATAATAAAGATGGCATTTTAAATTTGTGCAAAATTACACAAATTATATCTATAATCCATTTGGGGAAATAATAATGTTAGGTCTCTTATATTGTACATAAAAGTAAAATTATAGAAATAGAGATTATTATAATAAAGAATATGCTTATAATCATATCATAGGAAAAATTAAGGCAAAACATTACTAAACACATAGTATAAAAAGGTTTATTTGATAAAGTTTAAAATATCTCATTAGATACAATAAACAAAGTTAAAAGTCCTACATGAGAAAATATTTGCAACACATGCAACACATGATTAAAACCCTGAATATAGTAGCCCTTGCTGGTGTGACTCAGTGGACTGAGCACTGGCCTGTGAACTCAAATGTCGCTGGTTCGATTCCCAGTCAGAAGAACTCAAGCTGCAAGCCAGGTCTCCAGCCAGGTCCCCAGCTGGAGGAAGGTGAAAGGCAACCATACATTGATGTTTCTCTCCCTTTCTTTCTTCCTTCCTTCCCCTCCCTCTAAAAATAATGAATATTTTTTAAAAGTCCAGAATACATAAAACCTCCTCTAAACCAGCTGTTCTCAAAGATGGTCTAACGATTTCTGCCATCCCAGGAAAATTATTAGAAATACAAATCCTCTTATAAGTTGGACCATATGGTATTTGACTTTCACCAACTGGCATATTTCACTTACAGTCTAATGAACAAAATAAGCTAATGAGCATAATAGAATGAGAGGCACAGAACCATGGAACAGACTAGGAATAGTAACAGGGAAGGAGGATGGAAGGGACTGTTTGAAAAAGATGAGGGATTAGTCAAAGAACAAGTATGAAGGACCCATGGAGAATTGTGTGGGATTAACTATGGAACTGGGGGGTGAGTTGGGCAGAGGAAGGTAAACGGGAAAAATTGGGACAACTGTTGTAGTATATAACAATAAAACATTTTTTAAAAAGAAAATAAAAAGAAATGCAACTCCTAGGGTTCAACTCAAACTTACTAAGTGAGAAACTGGGAGTGATGGCCAGAAGTCTGTTTTATAAAAGCCCTCCAGGTGACTGAGACACAAGATGAAATTTGAGAACCACAGCTTTAACTATTTAAATGGCCAAAGGAAATGAACAGGCTTTCACAGATGACATAAAATGTCCAATAAAGGCTAGAAGAGGTGTACAACCTAAAAATTATAGGAATAAGTTACTGCTATTAAGTTAAATAAAAATACAGGTTGCCCAGGAATGATCATAGGGAAACTGACACTCTCATAGTCTGTTGGTGAGGGTACCACAACCTTCTGGGAAAGCACTCTGACAGCAAATGTATTTAAAATGTTAAAAGGATATAAACTCCAGTTTAGCAACTGTACCTCTTGGTATCTACCCAAGAGAATTTCTAGCACAAAGCAGCATAATTTTTTCCCTATATATCAATATTGTAAAATATTGCAAAAAATTGGAAAACAATTAAAATGTTTATCAACAGAAAACTACTTAAACTATAGCACATCCATACTTTGAAATGTGTTCCACAACTATTAAAAATATGTGGAAGATTTATATGTCCAAAAAGGAAAGCTCCATGGTGGGCCCGTCTCATTAAAGGTGGCAAAGTAATCATAGGCACTTAGATCAGATCTCTTTCCAAAAACCCTATAATGACATTTCACAGATTTCTTTTTAAAAAAGGCCTTACTCCAAAACAAAGAAAAAAAGATAAGTTATTGAATTTGAAAGTTGGAAAATGTATAGATAAGTGTCACTGATTTATTGTTACAGAAAGACTCAAGAACCTCAAACCCTCAATCACAACAAAGTAAGCAGAGATCACTCCAATTTCCTGTACAGGACACCCAAAGGCCTCAGAAATAGTTATATCAAGTTGGAGTGAAAGTGAAATGAAAAAGGAAGCCCTGCTGCAATCTAAGAAATAGTTCCACAGATCCCCACCCCATCAACTGCCTTCCTCAACCCCAGCAATATGGGAAGACATTGTCTAGAGAAGATTAAAAAAAAGTAGGCCTAAGGACTGAGAAAAGTAGCACTACCAAAAGTATCACAGTTTACTGAAAATCAAGTGGAACATTATTTACTAAATGTGAAACTCTTCAAAAATCTTCCCTAGCTTGGCTCCCAAAATGTTGCCAGCTAGGTATTTACCCTCCTAGCAGAAGAATGGAAGGCTCCAATCTGCAGAATATGAACAAAAACCGAAAAACCTTAACATTTCCATATCATAGTCTGCCCAATAAAATAAAAGCTTTTAAATGTCCTACTCCCAAGAGTGAGCAAATCACCATATAAATGGGCATCTAATATGAAAGTCCCAGAGCAAATGTACACAAAATACATCAACATAGAAAAAACAAATGATGAATGATGAAAAGCTTCAAAAGCCCTGGCTGTCATCCAGATACAGCAAGGCTGTGAGTTTGATCCCTAGTAAGGACACACACAAGAATCAACCAGTGAGTGCATAAATAAGTGCAACAACAAATTGATGTTCCTATCTCTCTCTCCCCCACATCCCTTCCCCAGCTTCTCTTTTCTCTCTAAAATCAATAAATTAAAAAATAAGTTTCAAGAAATACCATCACTATTATTAATAGGCTCAGAGAATTAATAAAGACACTGAGCTCATCAGGTAGGAAGAAAATGTATTAAAATGGAATAAACAGTGAGGGTTTCTGGTCAAGATGGCAGTGTAGTCAGACATGGCTCACCTTTAAGCACACTACATCAAACTACAACTAAAATATAGAACAACCATCACTAAAACCGTAAGAAATTGAGTTGAATGAAAGTTTGACAATTACGGAATTAATATCCATTCAGGCTAGTAGGAGGAGTGCAAACACAGAAAGGGTTGGTCCCTTACCCATGCATGGTGGATAAAAATTGGGGAAGGATGTATCTCAGGATTGAGGAGTCCCAGCCCCATACTAGGACCCCATCCCAGAATTTCAGTACCAGCAAGATAAGTCCCCACAACTTCTGGCCACAAAAACTATAGCAGGGACTGAGTCAGTGGAAGAAACTGCTGGAGCCACAAACAATTCCTCTTACAGAACCACACACAGATTCACCTACTCAGAATCACTCCCTCTGAGTTCCAGGACTAAGGTAGCAGCTTGAAAGGGATCAGTGTCATACAGGGAGAAACTGAAGTGTCTGGCCATCAAGGTGAGCAGAGACCATTGCCCCCTTTCTTAGCCCTCCCCAAAGAGAGCCACTGAGCCAGCAAGATGGTGCCATATCTGAGACACCATCAACCCGGCTAACACTGTTTGACCAGCCTTAAAGATCTCCAGAGACTCTGCACCACCCAACTTAGGGGCATACCCAAGCTACTTTTTCATATGAATGACTGCTCTTGGATCATGCTACACAACTTCCTAAATCCTCTCAAACGAGCAACAGCTGGCTTCAGAGAGCTCCAGGCCCAGCTCTAGCAACAGCCAGCCCAAGTTCACAGCTTGGCTTCCCCTGGGAGACTTCCAAGCCCAGAAGAAGTAACAGCCATCTCAGATTACTTTATAGATAGGCAAGGTGGCCCCAGGAAAACACAGGTGGGGCCTGATCTTGGCTCACACCACTTGGGGTACCCTAAACCCAGCACACTCGTGGACAGCTAGACCATATAGGAGCACCACCACTGCCCATGCATAGCTGAGCCTCCATGGAGGATGAAAGTTGGTCAGTGGTCACAGCCAATCCTTGCAGATGACTGGCCTGAGTAAATCTCTCCCATTAATCTGCCAACACCAAGTCTCAAGTATAAGAAGAGGATGTCTCAGTCCACACGAATGGCACACCCCAAGTACCCAGCTTAGGTGATAGGGGAGGCTGTGCCACTGGACCCTACAAGACACTTACTACATTAGGCTATGATACCAAGACATGGAGTTAAAGCAGCTCCACCTAATACATAGAAAAATACACAGAGAAGCTACCAAAATGAGGAGACAAAGAAACATGGCTCAAATGAAAGAACAGAGCTAAACTCCAGAAAAAACAACTAGACAAAACAGAGATAAGCAATCTACAGATGCAAAATTAAAATTCTGATTATAAGCATAATAAAGATCTGATCAAAAACAAATGATTCACTAATTGAAATAAAAAACAATTTACAGGAGAACAACAGCGGAGTGGCCAAAACTGAGAATCAAATCAATGATTTCGAAAACATGGAAGCAAAAAATGACAAATCAGAACAAGAAGGAAAAAAAAAATAAGGATGGATAAGCAGCTTCTGGGACTTCAAGAGGTACAACATTTGCATCATAGGGGTGCCAGAAGGAGAAGAGAAAGAGCAAGAAATTGGAAATCTATTGGAAAAAATAATGAAAGAAAACTTCCCTAATTTGGTGATGGAAATCAGATATGCAATTCCAGGAAGCAGAGTCCCAAACAAGATGGATGTAAAGAGGCCACTCAAAGACACATAATAAAAATGCCAAAGGTTTAAGATTCATAAAAAGAATCTTAAAAGCAGCAAGAGAAAAGAAGTTAGTTACCTACAGGGGAGTTCCCATAAGACTATCAGCTGATTTCTCAAAAGAAGCTTTATAGGCTAGAAGGGATTGGCAAGAAATATCCAAAGGCATAAAAAGCAGGAACCATAGTCCAGTTTGCTCCCCCAACAAAGGTATCATTTAGAATCAAAGAACAGATAAGCCTTCCAGACAAGAAAAAACTAAAGTAATTCATCATCACCAAGCCATTATTATATATTAAAAGGACTTATTTAAGAAAAAGATCAAAACCATGAGCAATAAAGTGGCAATAAATACATCTCTATCAACAAAATGAATCTAAAAAACAAACTAAGCAAACAAAAAGAAGAGAGACAGAATCACAGGTATGGAAAACATTTTGATGGTTGCCAGATGGGAGCGAAGTGTGGAGTAATGGGTGAGGAGGTGAGGGAATTAAGAAGCACAAATAAAGTTACAGAATAGCCATGGGGATATGAAGTACAATACAGGAAATGGAGTAGCCAAGGAACTTATATGCATGACTTAAGAGTCCTGGACAATGGCATAGGGATACCTCAGGGAGTGGGGACACTGGGTGAAGGGGAAGCAAAGGGGGAAAATCAGGATAATTGTAATAGCATAATGAATAAAATATAATTTAAAAAACAGAAAGTGAAAAATATTTCTTACAAACTAAAAAATCATAGCAGAAAATAGATCAATAAAAAGGGCAGAACACCATGCTAAGGGAATCTCCCACAAAGTAGAAAATTAAAACCAAAAGATGAAAACTAAAAAGAAATTCTCAATACATCATTCAAGAGTTTCAACATCTTACTTAATATCAGATGTTTAGATAAACAGAGTAAGAAATCAAAGTAATTCAAGAAAAATTCTTAGAATTAAAAATTTCAGAACAGGAATAAAAAAATCAGTTGGGACAAAGGGTATCACATAAAAAGATCAAAAATCAGAGTAGCTTTGGACTTCATCAGAAAAAATGAAAGTTAAAAAATAATGTCTTCAAAATTTAGAAGAAATACTAAGTCATTCTAAGGTCAAAATGCTTACACAATTGCTTGAACATCTTTTACTAAATTATCTATTCCGCCTTAACTTAAAATGATACCTTTAGCATACAGTTATGTATTAGTGTTTTGCTTACCTTTAACAGAAAATTTAATTGCTTTAGATGGTAGTGGTCTTCCAGCGTAAGTGTCCGCATTACTTTCATTCAATACAACTTGTAATTTCAATGTGTAATTCCCCAACTTTTGAATATTTTCTGGAAAAATTAAAAAGAAATTATAAATCAAGTCAGCATAATATTGATATAATTCTTAACATTCAGAATAACTTACCCATTTTTTTAAACCAGTAAGGCCATTTTCCTCCATGTTGACTAATATGTGAAATGATTTCTTTATTTCCACTTGAAGCTTAATTAAAAAAAAAAAAAAAAAGGATTTATACCTGTGAAACTAAATATAGAACATAAATACAAAATGTCACAATAGCACCAATATTTTTTTCATGTTGTAATTTAAAAAATTTGGAACTCTGAAAGATCTAAAGCTATCCTAGGCAAGTAAACAGTATAATAAAAATTTATTCATTCATTTCATTAAATGCCTTTATTTCTATTCTTAAACTTATCTGTACATAAGCTTAAACAGTGCAATCAAAAGCATAGATATATTTTGATATTAAAATTTATTTTCCTTAAGTTTTTTCAATATTAAAAGAACACTGTTAAAAAAAGAACATTGTTTATGTATATAAAATAACCTCCAAGATCTAGAGATCCACTATTAAGAGAAAAAAAAAGCAAGAAGAAAAAATTTTATATAAGATAGGCTATCTTTGTTGTAAGGAAGGGTAAGAAATATGAATATATTTGCTCTTGCCTAGAACTTTAACAGGAAAAACAGGATAAGCCAAAAAAGTAAAAGTTACTACCTAAAGGAGGAAAAAGAAAACAGAGTAGAGGAATAACATCACTTCTCTGAAACATCCCTTATTACTTTTTACTTTGGAATTATGTTAATGACTTAAATATTTTAAAAAACAATTAAAGCAATTCATAAACAAAACCAAAGTGTATATCAAATAGGTGTTATGACCACATTAAAAATATTTCAAGTGACCTTAGAAGTTTTTTTGTAATTTGTAGATATACTTTAAGTACAAATAGAGCTATAAGGAAGTAAAATCCAATAGTCTTATTAGTAGTAATTATCTTGGTATTATTATTTTGAAGCAATTTAAGTATGTTGTAGGATCAAGCAAATAAGTAATTGTCAATGTTATAACGGACAAAGGACCTGAATAGACACTTCTCCAAGAAGGACATACAGATGGCCCATTGATATATGAAAAAATGCTCAACATCACTACCCATCAGAGATACAAATTAAAACCCCAATGAGGTATCTATCACCCTACACTTGCCAAAATGGCCACCATTAACAAATCTGCAAATAACAAGTGCTGGCATAGATGGAGAAAAGGGAACCAAGATTCTGTTGGTGGGAATGCAGACAGCTGCAACAACTATGGAAAACAGTATGAAGTTACCTCAAAAAATTAAAAATGGAACTGCCTTTTGACCCAGTGATTCCACTGCTGTGAATATACCCTAAGAATACTGAAATACCCACTAAAAGAATTTAGGCACCCCTATGTTCAGAGCAGCACTGTTTATAATAGCCAAGATTTGGAAACAGCCTAAGATGAATGGATTAAAAACCTGTGGTACATTTACAGAATGGAATATCATGCAGCAGAAAAAGAAGGAATGCCACCTTTTGCAACAGCATGGATGGAACTGGAGACTATTATGCTAAATGAAATAAGCTATTTAATAAAAGACAAATACCATATAATCTCACTTATAAGGGGAATCTAATGCACAAAACAAACTAACGAACAAAGTAGATTCAGAAACATAGAATCATGGAGTCAACTTATAGCTGTAAGAGGGGAGGAGAAAGGAGAGGACTGAATAAAAAAAAAATGGTGAAGGAATTAGTCAAAGAACATTTTTAAAGGACCCATACACATGGACAATGGTGTGGAGATTGACTATGGAAGTGGAGGGCAGGCTGGGTGGAGAGGGGAAAAAGGGGGAAAACTGGGACAACTATAATAGCATAAATAATGAACATAAAAATATAATAAACATAAAAATAAAAATAAATAAAAATTCCTCATTTAAAAAAAGGAACCAAGATTTTCAACATGAAAGAAATAAAGGCCTACAATCAAAGTATTAATAATATCAAATATAAATTTACTTCTTTTCTTTTTCAAAAAATATTAATGTTTAGCTATCAATTAAAAAAGCTTAGAAGCATTTTTCACCCAGTAGCAATGAGCAATCCTAACACTCAGACTGTGGCCTCTAAATATCATTCCTCATTGAAATGAACCGGTAGTAATAGCAGAATCCAGGTTTAGGGTAGAACATGTGCATGATTCTAGGACAGTCACAACCACAAGCAAAAATGGTTGCATCAAAAACAAAAAAGGCCAGGGGTGGGGGCTGGGGAGGCTCTATTAAGAAGATAAGAGTAGTCAATATGAAAGCACATCAAAATGAAATGAAGCATATTAAATATCTGAAACCCTGTAAATTCACAAAAATACAACAACAAATAAAAGTCATTCACTGGCATTACTGTAGATCACAATTCCTAACTGGTATTTTGCCATTAAAAAAATGAATTAAGCCTTTATGCTGCCCTGTCTATAAATGCTGTGCTTCAGAGTAGACCAATGCCCTAATTGAGTTTCTTCAGATGATTTCTGGATGATAAATTAGGGCGGAGGGAATCAGAGAAAAAATATTGCCTTTATGCATACCAAATAACTAATTCAAACAAAAATCAATGCATGAAATCATTACATGATAAGTAAAAGGGGAACATTATAATCATATTAGCCAACCAATTAAAAGACCCATTAGCACTAAAAATTGAACAATTAGACATGTGCCTCTTGATGTAATAACATAAGAAACAGAGATTAGCTATAAAGTATATTCTTAATTTTAAAAAAGATTTCACTTATTTAATTTTAAAGAGTGAAGGGAAGGAGAAAGAAAGAAACATCCATGTGAGGCAGAAACATCAATCAGTTGCCTCTCACATGTCCCCACTCAGGGATCTGGCTGGCAACCTGGACATGTGCCCTGACAAAGATTCAAACCTGTGACAATGCACTTTGCCCGACAATGTCAAATCCACTGACCCATGCCAGTCGTGGCAGCTATGAAGTACTGATTCTTGCTTTAGGGGAAAAAAAAGTAGTGAACCTAAAACTAGTCAAACTTTTAGGACTAACTTCTAATTTTCAGAATACAGAACAGATAATAGAACAAGTTAAATGACATCCCAAGAAACAAATACTTGAAACACTACAGTACAAGTGACTAGGTGTCAGCAAATCACTGGCAGGCGAAAAAAGGAGGGACTCTACTCTGGAAAAAGAGACTTGTGAAGACCTCTAATAATTAAACATAATACGGGTGGCCTCATACCCCACCCCCCAAAATAAAAATTATTATTTTTTAAAATCCAGGAAATTTATGTTTGATTGGGTATCAGATAATACCAAGAAATTAAATTACTATGTTGCATAATTACTTTGAAATAACACTTTGTTAGAGATGCATGCACTCAAGATCAAGAATCACAAGGAAAACAAAACAACAAAAAAATCAAGCCAGTGCAACCAACTACTGTTGTATCAGATTAATCAATATATGAAGGCCTGACCAGAAGGTATTCAGCCATGTAACACAGAAAAATAGAAACATTTAGTCAAGAAGATACAAAACACAGGGAACATTGTACGTAGGACAATGATGCCTAAGTCACATTCAAAGTAGTCACCTTGGGACCTCACACAGTTCTTCCAATAACCATTAGCTGCCCCGTTGTATTTTCCTGAATCTTATCAATAGTCTCAATGCTCTTCTCTTTCAAAGGTGATTTTAGTTTTGGAAAAAGCCAGAGGTGGCAGGGCACCAAATTAGGCCCGTAGGGGTGCTGAGTCACCTGGGTGATTTGATGTGACATCAAAAAACTCTGTACATGATGTGATGCATGAGTAGGTACATTGTTGCAATGAGGCTGCCAATTAACAGTTGCTCATAGCTGCGGCCTTCTGAATCATCCAAATAGTTTCTGCAGAGGAATGTTCTAGCTTAAGACAAAGTCTGATGCAGAGTCATTGCTCTACTTGCTCATTTTGAATGCAACAGCTACACAGTACACATGCTTACTTAGAAAGATCTACCATTCCTACTGACTACTACAGGTGAAGTTATCATTGTCCACCTATGTGTATTTCAGTCCACTCTCACTGGCTGCCAGGCTACACTGATGTCATGCAAACCAGTCTCAGTTATATTAACAATGGCTTTACTTTTTCTGGACAGACCCTGTACACCACATTTTTGTCTGTCCATTCATCCATGGATAGACTCTTGAGTTTCTTCCACATTTTAGCTACTGTAAACAATATTGCTTTGAATACTAGTGTACAAATATCTATTTGAACCCTTGATTTCTATTACTTTGGATAAATACCCAGAATGTAGAATTGCTGGATCATATGGTAACTCTATGTGCAAATTTCTGAGGAGCTGTCATACTGTTTTACATAGTGACTATACCACTTTACACTTCCATCAGCAATAGAGGATTCCAATATCTCATCCTTGCCTACATGTTATTTTGCTTTATTTTGATTAAATTAATCCTAATGTTTGTGAACCATACCTTATTCTGTTTAGGATTTGCATTTTCCTAATGATCAATGAGGCTGAGCTTTTTTTTCATGTGCCCATTGGTCATCTCCACTTTTTTTTTTTTTTTTTTAAGATTTTATTTACTATTTTTAGAGAGAGGGGAAAGGAGAGAGGCAGAAAGGGAAACAGACATCTATGTATGGCTGCCTTTCACCTGCCTCCAGCTATGGATCTGACTGGAGATCTGGCTTGCAACCTGGTTATGTGCCCTGGCTGGGAAATTGAACCAGCGACCTTTGGGTTCGCAGGCCAGCACCTTATCCACTGTGCTACCAACCAGGGCCTCTACATCTTCTTTAAACAATGCGTATTCAAATTCTTTGTCCATTTTAAAATCAGATTTTTTGTTAGGGTTGTTGAGTTGTGGGAGTTTTGATGTTTTAGGTAATAATCCCTTATCAATTTATAAGATTTGTAGATAATTTCTTCAATTCTGTGGGTTGTCTTTATACCCTAAGGATGATGTCCTTTGATACAGAAAAGTTTTAAAATTTGATATAATCCAATTTGTCTATTTTTGCTTTTGTTGCCTGTGCTTTTGGTGTGAAACCCAAAGTCATTGCCAAATCCAATGTCACAAAGCTTTTCTTAAATCTTTATTTTTATGAGTTTTGCTATTTTAATCCCTACATTTTATTATCCATTTTGGGCTGACAGTGATTGGGAGAAGCATGTGGAGGTCCTAAGGTGTCTACTTTGAAGGGGACTGAGGCATCATTGTTCTTTGTATAATGTTTCTTGTGTGTTCTTCAGTAAATGTTTCTATTTTTCATATTACATGGCTGGATACCTTCTGGACAGATCACATATACAACACAATGGAACATCACTCAACCTTAAGAGGGAAATTCTGACACATGTGGCTACATGGATGGAACTTGAAGAGATTATACTAAACAAAATATACTACATGCAAGAACATATATTTCATGATTCCATTTGTATGAGACACCTAAAACAGTAAAATTTAGAGGCAGAAAGCAGATAGGGATGGGGAAAGGAGTAATGGGAAGTTGTTACTATGGAATTTCAGGCTGTGACAATGAAAAAGTCCTAAAGATGGACAGCGATAATGGTTGTATAACAATGTGAATAAATTTAATGCCACTAAACTGTACATTTAAAAATGGTTAGGATGTTAATTTATATTTTAAAATATGACTTTAAATTAAAAAATATACTTGGAAATAAACACTGAATAAAATAATGTATCTCCAAGATCCATGAACTAGACACACAAGTACAGTGATAGAATAAATTACTGAAAGTATCAAGTGATCTGTCCTGACTGGACAGCTCATTAGGTTAGCATGTCATTCCAATACACCAAGGTTGCAGGTTTAATTCCTGATCAGGGTATATACAAGAACCAACCCAAAAATATATGAGTAAGTAGAGCAACAAATGATGTCTTTCTCTCCCCCTCCATTCCTTTCTCTAAAAATCACTGATTAGACAACTCTCAGCAGGAAGGAGCCCCTCCTGAGATGGGTGGGGTCTAAATCCCCAGGTACGCTTCCCAGCCTACAACAGAGAGTAAAACAGAATCCAGCTGTGAAAAGTGAAAAGCCAGGGGACTTTTTGTTTTTGCTGGCCTGAGAGTCAGCTGGAGACAGTTCTTAAAAGGACCACACATGAAAATACACTGGTAGCCAATTACCCTAGCCTTCAGCAGAGGGAGTGAGCTAGAGGAGCTTAAGGACAGTTTGCTGTGGAGGCTTTAAAGGGAGAATTGAGTGAATAGCAGACAGGGGCCCAGTGCTGACTCATTCCCCATTCTGTAGACAGACCATTCACCTTCAAGTTGCCTCAGCCTGAGAGAAAGCAATAGCCCCACCCACAAAAATTAATCTGCCCACCTGGAAGTACTTAAGTCCGACGGCTGAGCACAAATTGGATTAACAATGGAAGGAGACAAAGAGAGTGGATCTCTGGTAGTCTCAAACAGGCTGCCTAGGACCAGGCTGGGACACAATCTGACATCACCAAAGATCCAAGTAAAGAAAGTGCACCTCTACAACACTATACAAGACATGGTGGGCACAGTGATTCTCAGTCAGCAAGCTGGAGGGAAGAAACCACTAAAGAGCAACACAAGAACAAAAACCCAAGTACAACTAGAAAGCTCAAGTAAATGGCATAAAAGGCATCCCTTTCCATTGACAAGAAAGGAGGAATCTCCAAAAGACTGGTAAATGAAAGAGGCACGCAAACTATCAGACATGGAATTCAAAATAATTATTATACAGAAGCTCAATGAGATCAGTAAGCTCAAAGAAAACTACAAAGAACTCCTGGGAAACTATGAAGAGCTCCAAGGAAGCTCCAGGGAGCTTACTGAGAACTACACCAGTATTAAGAAGGCCATAGAAACTATCAATAAGAGCCAGAAGAAAATAAAATACAATTTTTAAACTGAAGAACACAGTAGAAGGAATAAAAAGCAGGCTATCTGAAGCAGAGGACTGGGTCGTGAACTGGAGGACAATGTAGAAAAAAATTTCCAGACAGTGCGACAGAACAAAAAAAAGACTGAAAAGAATGAAGTTTTAAGAGAACTGCATGACAACATGAAACATAATAATATCCATATCATATAGATATCACAAGGAGAAGAGGTGCAAAGGATAGACAACCCATTCGAAAAAGTAACGACAGAAAATTTCCCTAACTTGATGAGAGAAAATGTTATGCAAGTCCAGGAAACATATGGGTCCCAATGAAGATGAACCCAATGATCCCACTCCAAGACACATTACAATGAAAATGGCAAGTTTCAAAGACAAAGAGAGAATCCTAAAAGCAGCAAAAAAGAAACCTGATTAAAAATGAGCAAAAAACCTGAACAGACACTTCTACAAGGAGGACATACAGAGGGCCCATGGGCATAGAAAGGACATTGAACATCACTAGTCATCAGAGATGCTAATTAAAATCACAGTGAGATACCATCTCACGTAAGACAGAATGGCCATCATTAAAAAATCAGCAAGTAAGTGCTGTTGAGAATGTGGAGAAAAGGGAACCCCAGTACACAGCTGGCAGGAATGCAGACTGGTGCAGCCACTGTGGAAAACAGTATGGAATTTCCTCAAAAAACTAAGAATGGAACTGCCTTTTGATTCAATGATTCCACTGCTATGATTATACCTGAAGAACCCTGAAACGCCAATTCAGAAGAACCTATGTAACCCTATGTTCACAGCAGCACTGTTTATAATAGCCAAGTCCTGAAACAGCCTAAGTGCCCATCAGTGACTGAATGGAGCAAAAAACTGTGACACATTTACACAATAGAATGTTAAGCAGCAGAAAGAAAAAATTCCTACTTTTTGCAATAGCATGGATGGAACTAGATTATTATGCTTAGTGAAATAAGTCAGGCAGTAAAAAACAAGTACCATATGATTTCACCTAATATAGGAAACTAATAAACAAAACAAAGGAACAAAATGGAACCAGATGTATGGAAACATGGAACAGACTGACAGTGACCAGAGGGGAGGGACAAGGTGGAGAAGGGAAGAAAGAAGGGGAAAGGTTTAGGCTAGGAACATGTATAAATGACCCATGGACATGAACAACAGGGTGGGGATTGACTATGGGAGATGGGATGGAGTTGGTAGGGCAGGGTAGAGCAATAGGAGAAAAAAATGGGACAGCCATAACTGAACAATAAATTTAAAAAAGAAAAAAACTCAAATTATTCATAACACTCTAAATTCCTAATTTTAAAACCCAATTTTAGATTGCTAGGTCATCAATTGTACAAAAATATTAAAATCTGTATTACACATTTAAGGACAATATTAAAGATCCAAATTAGTTTGTATACTTACAATGTAATATAACTTTGAGCTCAAGCAGGAGTTTCTTTGAACCTCCATGACTTCCTGGAAGCTTTTGCATTGCTTCCCCCTTTTTATTCAGTATTTCAATCCTTAATGCACCTATTAGTTTAAAATTTAAAGTAAGAATCTCTTAGTTATACCCAAAGAAAATCTGATGGATCTACTAGGTCTTCTTCATACTGTAT
The DNA here is from genome assembly GCA_004026585.1 of Noctilio leporinus. Lineage (NCBI taxonomy): Eukaryota > Metazoa > Chordata > Mammalia > Chiroptera > Noctilionidae > Noctilio > Noctilio leporinus. The sequence continues at coordinate 205,469 of PVIW01002342.1, read as the reverse complement.
TTTAATTTTTCATGACTTTCATGTATTGGAAATATAAGACACAATAAAAGGCTTTGTATCAGTATTTTTAAAATGGATGGGAAAAAAAGAGAGAGACAGACAGAGAAACCAAACATACCAATGGGAGTTCCAGCAGGCCTGCTCTCATTTGGCAATAATTCATCTCCTTCAGGCCAAGTTATTGACAATCTATCAGGGAGCCTAGTGGGAAACCAGCATATTTATGTTTCACCAACCGTGTTAAACATGGTCTTAATTAGAAAAATAGAAGTTACTAGGTACTTTCATATTTATCTACCGTATATTTGAAAGGTTAAATCCGAAATTCCATTTGACTCATAATCTAAAAGTTTTTGTTCCATAATCATCACTGTGGCTACTGAAAAAGTGAGGTAAGGCCCTGGCTGGTGGCACAGTGGCTAAAGCTGCTGGCCTGCAAACCCAAAGGTCGCTGGTTCGATTCCCGGCCAGGGCAACATAACCAGGTTGCAAGCAAGGTCTCCAGCCAGGTCCATAGCTGGAGGCAGGTGAAAAGCAACCATACATTGATGTCTCTCTTCCTCTCTGCCTCTGTCCCTGCCCCTCTCTCTGGAAATAATAAATAAAATCTTAAAAAATAAAAAAGTCAGGTGAAACCTCTTGTATTAAGAGCCAGGAATTGTCCATTTTTCATGATTTTTCTATTTGTTTACAGTGTAAGTTACCCTTTCGACATAGAATAAACTCTTAAGATTAGAGGAGCTCTTAGTGAGATTCGTTGAGAATCAAAATGAATGCATCAAGAGCTATACAAGAGTCACGAACTAAGTTTTGTTTTAGTACTTCCTTTTACTTCTTCTGTACTAATCTATCGCTCAGAAGTTACTACCATTTTCTTATGAGCGAAAGTTGTTTTTTCTTTAACATATCCTAATCCCTGTGCCTGTAATAATGACATTTTAGATATATAAAATTTCCTCCTTTTCTGTAAAACAGATATAGGATTCTGTTTTCGTAAGAGAGCTCTCAATTATTTTATGTTAAGAAGTTTGTCACAATATATACATCTAGACTGCAAAGGCCCTACTTACAAGCACTATGATCTACTTACAAGCCCTCTTGATTTTTACCATTTTTATTATGCATCTTGAAATGTGAATTACCTTGCCATTTCATCTTCTATATATTTTTTTACAGCTTTTTCAGCAACTGTTCTATCCAGCTTTGCAATTGGCACAGTTTTGGTTTCATCATACAGTGCTCGAGGTTCCTGAATCAAAATACATTTATACCAGCCATTCAAACAAAACTATTCAAATTCAGCTGCAGTGAAAACATTCACTTATTTCTTCCAAAGAAGTATATTTTACCCTCATTAAATACAAAAATCAACCCTGGCTGGTGGCACAGTGGATAAGGTGCTGGCCTGCGAACTCAAAGGTCATTGGTTCAATTCCCAGTCAGGGCACATAACCAGGTTTCAAGCCAGGTCTCCAGCCAGTTCCTCAGTTGGAGGCAGGTGGAAGACAACCATACATTGATGTCTCTCCCTCTCTGCCTCTCTCTATTCCCTTCTCTGTAGAAATAATAAATACAATCTTAAAATAAATAAATAAATAAGTATAAAAATCAGGGCCCTGGCTGGTATGCCTCAGCAGATTGAGCACTGGCCTGAGAACCCATGTGTCACTGGTTCAATTCCCAGTCAGGGCACACACCCAGGTTGCATGCCAGGTCTCCAGCCAGGTCCTCGGCTGGAGGCAGGTGAAAGGCAACCATACACTGATGTTAGTCTCCCTTTCCTACTCCCTTCCTTCCCCTCTAAAAATAATGAATAAAAATATTACTACTTTTAAAAAATCGTAATAGCATTATTACTTTAGACCTCAGTGTCTATTTCCATTTTTCACATTACAGTTTTAGGCCAAATTAAATACCATTCAAATATTAATATAAGAGCACGGTATAAGGATAAAACTCACTCTAGTTCTAGAATCATTCATTCTTAAGGCAGAAGTTTATTCCCAGTGTTTACTAATCTGTGGGCCTTGGATGAAATATGCACTTTACAAAATCACTGTGATAAGTAGTAATAATGTATGTATGTTAAACACTGGGCATAGAGATGTTATATTCTACAGATTATTAATAGCACCAAATATGAAATATAAATATTCATGCTAACACTATCTTATTCTATGGAAAAATCAAATGCAAGCAAAATTACCATACCTTTATTTTTACATTTAAGCAAAAGTAAGTGGTACCAACAGACTTTCAATAAATATTTAGTATTACTTGCTGTCTTACCATTGCAATTTGAACTTCTCCTCCTGTAGCATATACTTCTCCATCATGATCACCATAAAGAAAAAATTTTTCTATGCTTCCATAAAAGAGAGGAAGTGTCTTCACTGTCTTGACCTTTATTTAGTTTTAAAAAAAAGGATTTAGTGTTTACAGTAAACTTGTTTCTCTTACTAATTTTATTATTTCACAGTAACACTTTATACAAAGGAAAAAAAAAACTAGGTATCTATCAGTAGAAAAATGAATTTTAAACGACCATTCTAATATTCCAACAAAGTTATAATTGTGAAGTTCTCCACTTACAACACATTTTTGTAAAAACATGGTAGCTTCTTTATACAAAAATGTCATTGCAAACCCAAAGGTCACTGGTTCAATTCCCAGCCAAGGCACATAACCAAGTTGCAAGCCAGATCTCCAGCCAGGTCCCCAGCTGGAGGAAGGTGAAAGGCAACCATACATGGATGCCTCTCTTCCTCTCTCCCTTCTCCTCTCTCTAAAAATTATAAATTTTTTTTTAAAAGTGAAAAAAAATGTCATAGCTATGCTCAAGGATCTCCAAAGTCAATTATTATAGAAATGCTAAAGCATCTCAAAACTTTTCCCCAATAAAATCTGGCTTCAGACTATGAACAGTGAATTACAAACTCCAACAAGTTATAATTTCCTTAAAATAAATTAGTTCAAAACTTGCCTATAATATTTCTTATTCTTACATGGCTTGAAAAATCTAAGGACAATTTCCATTCATCAAACTCAGAAATTCCTGACAAGGACTACAAGACTTTATACCCATCTTTCCATCATCATTTCTAAACTATTTTATTCACACACATACATAACCCAACTCTACTTGCTTATTGTTTCCCTGAACTTAACAGCATCATTATCTATGCTCAGATTACTCTCTGAGAAAGCATTTTATTCAACCACCACATAGAATTTGACAGCTGATCACTCCCTCCTTCTTATAATTCTTCACATGACTTCAGGCATATCATATTCTCCTACTTCTATTTCACCAGTTTAACCCTTTCATTCTCCTTTGTCACCTCCCTTTTTCTAATCCCTAAATGTTAGAAAAGCAAGACTGTGGGGGAAAGGGGATGGGGGGATGGGGGAGGCAGAGGCAAGGAAGGGGAGCAGCTTAGACAAGAACCTAGTATAAAGGAACCATGGACATGGACTACAGATGGGATTGACTTTGTGAGGAATAGGTGGGTGGGGAGAGGGACAGAGGGAAGCAAAAAGGGGATGATGTAATACAACAACAATAAAATTAAAAATACATATATATATACACATCAATGACTCTCACATTTATGGAGAGCACAGATGCCCTTCTATCTTGGCAGTAATCTGTGTAAACCTGAGCCTCCACCTCTTTCGAGGTCCTTAGAATTCTATTTCTTGGTTAACTTTCTTCTCCCAGGACTATCAAAAGTCAGAAAAGTCTCTCCTTTCCTTCTAAACTGTCAAAGAACTCTTTCCAGCAGTTATCCCCTTCTGACCTGTTGTTCTTTATGTTTGTTATCTCTATTTTTAGGCTGCAATATCCCCAAGGTCAAAACATATCAAATAATTATCTTCAATCTCCACAACATAGTCAATAATCACAGTAACTTACAAGAAGCAGATACTAAATAAAATTTGTTAAAAATCATAATTTCATATTACATTGAAAAAAATCTCCATTTGAGTAAAGTTTATTGTGAGAAACAATAAAAACCTTGCTAATTAACCTTAGGTAACAAACAAGTTTGCTGGGCTTTTTTTTTTTAACACCATAGTAAACTGTCATTAAAATCAGTTTCAATGTTTCATTTTCCCCCCTGGTTCCTAAGGAGTTAATCAATATGTACATTATTTTATTCTAACATAACCAACCAATATCACCCAATTAATTAAATATTTTTTAAAATTCTAATACATTAGTTTCAAATTCTATTAAAAATTGAATTTACAAATAAACCTACCAGCTGTCCTGCTTTGTATATTTTTCCATCCCATTCTATTGCTGAATATGTGGCCCAGGGGCCCTGCTTTTTAGAAGGAAGATCAGAACGTGTAATTATTCCTTTAAAAAGTGTAAATTTTATTTGTTTGTCATACTTTTCATGACAGTCCTTGAGCCATAAAGCAAATTCTCTGTCAATTTTCATGCGCTGCTCCTTTAAAACAAATACAACCATTGACATTTGTCATTCATTCCATTTTCCCTTTCATATACCCACCCCAGAAAACCTAATAAAAACTAAAATATTTTGCTGATCTTTCTCTCAAGTAAATTTAGATTCCTAACAAAACCATTGTTAAAGGGAGCAAATATTTATTATCATCCTTGGAACCAAAGTCTCAATAGACAATACCAGCAATAAAACCTTTCTTTCCTGCTTTAAATCCTAAGATACACCAAAAAAAGATGAACAGTAGTGGTAAAGGAGGAAAACTACCTGGCTATGAGAAAGGGATAAATGGAAACCTTCTCACTGTGAATCATGCACATTCTCAACAGGGCAAAAATATCTCTTTGTATGAATCAAGAACAGGTATGTATATATGTGTGTGTGTATGTATATATATATATATATATATTTATTTATTTATTTATTCACACATACACACACATATACAATACATAAACATATACTGTATATGGTAGATCTATGGTACCAAAATGTCATAGCAGGAGCATTTAGGAAAAAGGGTTCCTTATAAGAATGATAGGGAAAAAAAGTTTGAGAAACTCTGCTACGCAAAACAACAATTTCCTTTTTAATTATGTAAGGCATACATAGTACCAATTCAAAACATTAAATCATAAAATAAAAACTGTCTTCTTATACTACATTAAAAATGCTATTGCCTATCATTCTTCATCCCAGTGGAAGAAATTATAGCAATTTATACTCAAACATAAGCTGAAATATATTATTTACCGCCTGTCTTCAGGAGGATAAGTAGGAAAGACAATCTCCACATTACATGCTTTCACAGAAATCAATGCACAAAACTATGCAAGTTCATTTCTTTCTACATACCTTGCTCCATATTATATTATTTCCAAATGAAAATGGGGCAAAATTAAAAATGATTTCAGCTTTGAATAAGAAATACATGTACTTGGTAAAGACTCAAAAATGGCAACAGTTTCAAAGAAAACGTCCCACAACCCTTTCCCCAGGTACCAACTCCTTTCTGAATCAGCAAGTCATTGTTGTAACTTTGTCAATTTGACAAAGTTGACAAAGATATACAAGAATATTAAAATTATTAACTGGGAATGGGACAGTCTGTCTACATTTTTATACTGCACTTCAATGTGTAGTCCATGTATTATATAAAACTATTCTAAGGTAAAATGCAAAGAAGTCTCAGGATTCATTATCAACCAAATTACCAGATGTATTAATTAAATCCAGAAATTCAGTAATATGTCAAAGGACATGTCACAAGTAAGGCAAGATGACAATCTAGGAGAGGAGTATGTGGGTACTCATTATAATATTCTTTCAACTTTTCTGTGTATTTAAAATTTCCTAAAATTAGAAAATACATTTCTCAAAATACAATGTAACAAAGAAACAGAGTTAACCTATTGTGGATAACTTTTGGAAAGACCAAATTCTTCAATAAATGTTGGATAATTAATACCAATTATCTCTAAGTACAAGTAAGGCTTTACTCAGAGGATAATTCCTTAAAAGTATCCTAATCATCTATGATTCACAATATTTTATTAACAGTAAAATAAACCTCAACATCCTGTAGGAATGACTAACTATAAATATCATATGCTATTATGTTGTATTAAACATTTACTGTCCAGCAACTTAAGATTCATAATAAACACATCTACTTCTTAGCAACTACACATGAACTACTAAAACAGGAATATATCAAGTAAAAGTTTCTGAGGCATTTGTGTATATAGAATAAAAGTACAACAGTACACTAGTGTCATTCAACAAAAAACAAAAAAAAAAAAAACTATCACTTTTGTCCTATCAATAATGTATTTTAATACTGACCAGTCTCAAATCACCTTTTAGCTCAAAGTATTTCACAGTTCTACCTCGATTTCACCCTTCAGATTAAATTTCACAGATTGGTTATTAATATACAAATATAGCCCTTGTATTAGATAAATTTGTTCTTATTTGCTCTCATCAAATGTATATGCTTCTTTAGCTTCTACTTATTATGTCATGATCTTAATATTAAGATCTAATAAAGAACTGTAAATTTTATCTAAAATGGTCTAACAAGTTTGAAATTTTTAAGTGATGGGAATAATAAATGCTCATAAAATAAAATTTATATTCTTTTTATTAAATGAAATGAAAAGTAGCCCTGGTCAGGTATCTCTGTTGGCTGGAGCCTTGTCCCAATATACCAAGGTATAGGTTTAATCCCTCCAGTCAATGCACATATAAGAAACCAATGAATGCATAAATATGTAGAATAACAAAGCAATGTTTCTCTCTATCCCTCTCTCAATAAATAAAAAAATGCAAAATGTCATATAAACAAACCTACAGAAAGTGATTTTTGTTGTACATAAAAAAGAACATTTGCAAATATTCAAAACTTGATCATTTAAAATCATACCTGTCCATTTAAAATCCTTGTAAAAAGGGTGTTCTTATCTTTCAATTTTAGCTCAAGATCCATAAAAGTCAGTTTATTTGTGCTGACCTGGAATCTGTCATTAGTGAATAATGCGCCAGATATTCTATTGTAGCACTCAAATGGTGCCAGCCCTTTCTTCTTAGGAGGAGTACACCAGTCAAAGCTTAAAGAGAAGAAAATATCAGTAAAAAGATTAGGTTACAAAACAATATAATTTCAGCAAAAATCAAAACTTACCTTTCAACAGATGTATATGGTATTAGTCGTCCATTCCAAAAACATTCAAAAATAGGCCTTTTCCCTCTTGCAGCTTTCTCAATTATAAAACAATCCTCATCATCATCTTCATCTTTTAACTCTAAAGTACAGGAAGAAGTAGAACCAAATGTTATTGCTATAATGTATATGCAATTTTTATCATGAGAAATCAATTTCTGTAAATAAAACATTAAAGTTCCTTCAGAGAAATGGTAACAGAAACTCACAACTGATGACAATGTATTCTATAAAACCCAAAGGTAGCTTTATTCTTAGTTTGCCTCAGAAAGGAAGGTTTCCAAAGTGGATTATCCATTATTAATAGTGTTTCTCATTTGAAAGTCAGTAATTACATACTAATCAATCTGTGTTAGGAGCTATCTTAGCTACTAGCTTGCAATCATTAAAAACTGTTTATAAAAGCAAAAGTCATACATCCAGAGGCATTATGACCTAGCAGAATCCCTCTTCCCTAAAAAACAGAGGAGCATAAATCCTATACCTAAAACATAGGTTTTACAATTTACAATTGTAAAACAGAATTTACAATTCTGTCAGAATCAGTGTATGTTCACCTAAAAATTAGCTGAAAAGTCTATGCTATCTAGTAGCAGCAAATTTGCCTAGTTTGGTCAAATTGCCAGTAATACTAATTTAAGTTTACCTTACATAAACTATTAAATTTTTGAACAAAAGATTCTGGCAACAGAGCTAAAATTATCAAGTATATTACAAAGCCTCAAACATATAATTAACATAACTGTCTATAACTTTTTAATGTTATTTTCGCTATGCATTTTCATATATCCAGATAAATCAGGATCAACCATTATAATCAAGATATAGCAATATCTCAGTTATTCTGGCATTAAGTCACTCTTCCCCTATTATAAAGCTCTGTACCACTCCAAGAAACCCTCACAAGAAGTCATAAGTAAAAGCTCCTTTCAATCAGATCAAATTGCTTTGCTCTTAGAGAACCTCTCTAATACTTTATTGGCTCTAATCTTATTATTTGAAGAACTATCTTTTTTTTCAATAAGCTAATAAACATTAGAAACAGCAAATTAAAAATAGGCTACAAACATCACTGGAAGCAGAGCCACTGAACAGTATCATGTATGAGCACTGAATAAATAATGTTGGGCATAATGACACTGCAGTTTCTTATTTAACCCTTACAACCACTACTATGAGGCATGAACTATTACCCTCCATCCCATTTTACAGGTAAGGAAAACTGAAGTACGTAAACTGTCAAGAGTTTACATAATAGAAAGTGGCAGAGATGGGATTCAAATCAGGAAATCTGGTTCCAGAACCTGCACACTCAAGATATACTGACGGAGTATTTGGAATGAGAAAGTTCAATACTGCTAATCTATGAAATCTCAATAATCCCACCAAGAATTTTCTAAGTGAATATACAAAGTAAATTTAAAGTTTATCTAGAAGAATAAAAAATTAAGAAATATGAATTTTCTCAAAAAAGTATATTGAATATCTTGCCCTGCAGATACCAATTCTGAGTATATACCTATAAGAGTATCATTACTCATGTATAAAAATACAAAATAGATCTTATCATAAGTAAACCAGATCTACATAAATATGAAAACTAAATATTATTATAAAAGTAGTATTTCAAATTATTTCAAAAATCTTAACATTCAATATAATTGGTGCTGAGGAAATAAGTGTCCACATGGAAAATATTAAAGCTCTACATTATCCTTTACACAAAATAGGAGATTACAGATGCATTAAATATCTAAAGTAATTTTTAAAAACTACAGGATCCTCTTATAATCTTGAGAAGACTTTCCACACTAAGACAAACTCAGAAAGCACACAGAAAAAATTTACATAAAGTTTAAAACTTCTTTATAAATACCTAGAAAAACAACGGGAAAATAATATGGGGAATATATAAAGAATTAATATGGAGTACATAACTAAATGTTCAGTTCAATAAGAGATCTAAGATAAAGGAATGTTTCTTAAAGCTGTTTTTTTAAGCAAAAAATATACACAAAAGTCAAGAATTACAAAAACTATAAATTCCTAACACCTTTAAAAAATCTGTATAAAGAGAAAGGTTTTAATATTTATCTAATCTTAATAAACCAATTAATAATAATCATTAAAAAACACATCACTGTCTTAAACCACAACTTTACATTTTGTAGCTAAGGCAACAAATTAACATACTTGGAAAGCATGGATCATCCGGGTAAGTTTCTCTATCATATAAGAAAGGGTGATATCGGATAATCCCTTCTACTACACCGTCTCCTTCGACATGAGCTTTGAACTCAAAACTATCAGTTGCTGTGTTTATATACAACGTCTGCATGTCATCTTGTATGTCCCTTAGGTTGACAATCTTAGGTGCCTTTCCCTTTTCAAACATAGAAATCTAAAAAATAAAACAAAAATAATTACATTCTATGGTGACTTTTATTCTCAGCTATGATCCAACAAAGGAATAGGCAAAACTTTAATTTGTATTCTTTTATTTGTATAAATAATTACCTAGTTAAATGAAAATTTTTATTATTAAATAGTTTTAAATAGCATTTCAATAAGAAAGTAAGCCAAAAAGGAGCAAAGCAAAATCATGAGTAGTACATTTAATTCAAGGTTTCTTGCTAGAGGTATAAAGTGCGACAATAATGTACATGAAATTCTTTCTAATGTGTGGGCAAGGATAATGACAACCCAACACTCGAATTTTTGTGGCTCTAAATCTTTTTTTTTTTTTTTAAGATTTCATTTATTTACTTTTAGAGAGAAAGGAAGGGAGAAAGAGGAAGAGAAACATTGATGGGTTGCCTCCCATATGCCCCCAACTGGGGACCAGGCTGATGACCCTGGTGTGTGCCCTGACTGGGAATCAAACTGGCGACCTTTTGTTTCTCAGGTGGCAGTCAATCAATACACTGAGCCAAATCAACCAGGGCTTGTGGTTCTAAATCTTATTTCACCATCCTAAGACTTCTGAGAACAAAAGGGAAACTACTTATGTCCCTTTTCCTCTCTACTTTAGTAAGACATTAACGTACAGCAACCACTCATTATCTCCATAAAAGACAGAAAAAAAAGAAAGTAACCATAGTTAACAAAAGTTCCAGAAAAACACATTTAGGGAATGATCTCTTTAACTGGACATCAAATTACCAAAGAACTATGGTAAAAAGGAAAGAGAAGTTGTTTATTTATTAACTAAATTTTCTTATCCAGGGTCTCTTGGAACTGGAACAGATACCTAAGAATTCATAAAACTTTAAGAAGGAATTTTATCTTACTTCAATATCAATGTTGTTGATGGGTCCAACTTCTTTTGATGTACGTTTTTCATTTCCTTTGGGACCATGAATATAGTAATGGTAAATATGCCTAAAATACAGAAGAGTTACTTTATACTTTTAATTCATGTAAAATTACAGTTCATACATTCTTCTACCAAAAATAACAACTACTAGCAGTACCTACTAGGCAATATATGAAACATTTATAAACCTAATATCCCATCTAAGGGTAAAAAAAATCCTGAGATGCAGGTTATTATTACAATTCCTTTTATACATACAGAAATTGGGGGACAAAGAGTTTATATAATTTACTTAAGGTGACCAAACTAAAGAATTTGAGAGAAGTGAGGCTTCAAACCAAGCCTTTCCTACCTCAAATTTCACATACTTTACACTTCCAAGAAGTATAATTCAAAAAAATAATAAAGGCAGGAGGCTATAATTTTACTTGTCAGGATTATCAAGGACTCACATATCAGAGAGTATACAGAAATAGAAATCTCTCAGCTATGTGTACAAGTTGAGAATATCGTTCCGTAACTCACTGCTCATTTCCTAAAGCACTGAAAAATCTTATCCTAAAATTGTCCAAACAAAACTAATGAATTCAATATTATTGCACTGAAAACCAGCACTTCATTTTTAAGCCCCTATTTTATTTTTAGAGAAAGGTTAAAAATGATTGTATTTTGGTGACACTATATTCAGAGCTAAAACATATCAGATCTGTAGTTACACAGGAATTTGCCAATATTCCTTTATTGTTAATTTTAATTTTGAAAAATAAGTATCCTAGCTACTGTTAAAATACTACTGATAAAAGAAAATAACTGAAAATCATGAAATCTTTATTCAAACAACTCAAAGGTGTTAACATTATAATCAAAGATTAGTTACAACCATACATTAAGAGAGTTCTATAAATAGCTTAATGAATGTTTCAAAGAATGGTAAAGCTGTGTTATTCATTGTTAGCGTAGGAGTATGTCCTAATTATGTTATGTATTCTGAGTTCCTTAAGACAATTAACTATAACACAGCTAATAAATACATACTTAGAAAAAAGTATTCCTATTTAAGACTTTTGGGTTATAGGACCCAATAAGCATCAATATTCATGGGGGAAAAGATAGTACTAAAATAAAATTTGTTTTCCCGAAGAAAAAATTCTAACTCTGTTAACATGTATTTATGTATAAAATAGAAACTCCCAAATTAAGTGCAATAGCCTTTTGGTTAAGTGTGAAAAAGTACTTTTTCCAAAAAATATGAATTTTGTTTTTGCAGATGTACCCATTTTTGCAAGACTCAGTAACTAAGACTACTACAAATTAAGAACACAATCCAGTAAATGCTCTACATATTGATACAGAGAAGAGGCTTACAGCAGCAATTTTCAACTTTTTCATATCCTGGCACATATAAACTAATTACTAAAATTCTGCAGCACACCAAAAACTATTAAATATATCTTTTGCTCATATGACAAAAAATAGATATAATTTTGATTTATTCCTATCAGCTGTTGTTGTGTTGGCTACTGCCATTTTTAAAATTTTGACAATCTAAGGTAAAAGAGGTCTATGCACCAGAGTAAAGTATTGCATGTTTTAAAAATTCGTGTAGGACACTACTTGATAATCGCCAGTTTAGGGGCATTAAATAAATGTGCCTCTAATTTGAGTTAATGGAATATATACTCCCTAAAAGATTTCCTGGAATAGACATATACACAAAGATTTCTTTTCAGTATTACTAATGTACAGGTACTAAGACATTTTTTTTTAAATATTAACAGACTTGCTGCATTCACTTGATAAACACGTATAGAACCTCTACCATGTAGCAGGACATACAGCAGCATATAAAAAAATGACATTCCACTGAGGGAAGGTAGACAAAAATAAGTAAAATATATGGCATGGAAGATTATGACAGGTCCTATAAAGAGAAGCACAAAAGGGGGATAAGGAAATGATGGCACTGAATTTGATAAATTCTGGTTTATTTTCAACTTTATCATAGGTGCCAAAATGCCTGTGCCTCAAATATTGACCAATACATTACAAGTGACCAATAAATATTTTCAGATTAGAGAACCAATTTAATGCTGATAAGAGTTCTGGTTATTGTACTGAACGGAAGAAAATGAGGCAGGAGCAAAGCAGGCGATCAAAAAGCTTCAAATACCTGTAATATTTTTGTTGTTAAAAAATCAGAAACATGTTGTGAATCAAATATAATTACTTACGCTAACTGTTTTGTCCAAAGATGGAAATAATTTTTCAAGTATTGTATGTGTTCTGATTGTACCCCTGTGATAACCACAGCAGTAAAGCTATCTTTTTCTTTCTCCTCTGAGATAAGAGAATGCAGAAATCTTTCATCATCATTTGTAATGTGAACAGAATCAGATGGCTGCAAGAACAAACATAAAAGATTACATACACCTTAACTGTAATTATAGAAATATTATTTTTTGTGATTGACTTAGATAGCTTCAAATACAGGCTTCCAAAAACTTTTAGAAAAATAGCCCAATACAAATCAGCTGAATGTGTAACAATGCAGTAAGGACAGAAGCTAACACAGATTGCTAAAATGTCAAACATAAAATACTATTTACCATAATGCTAAACCAATTTCAGACTCTTTATAAAGAAAAAGGTAAAGAAAAATAAACACAAAATTTATGATGCTGGAAAAAATTGAGGTCACTTGCCCTAGGGTTAAGGAGTCCTTGCTTGGGATACCTACCACTTAGTTTGGTCAAGACCAATTCCCAGCCCTCCATGTTCAAAAAACTAGGATGAAGCCTTACTCAGCTGGCTTAGCACAAAGGCATTTGTGTTTAATAAATGGAGTAAAATTATTCTAGGCCCCAGTCCTCTTTAAGAAAATATCTATAGCTTACAGAAGGGAAGTGGGGAGAATAGATAAAGGGAAGTCCAGGCAGACAAATATTCTAAACTCAACATATTACTGAGTCTATATATGTGTTAAAAATTGCATGTACATATATATACTATGAACGTCACCATATTTACTAAAAACTTACAAGGATAAAGATACACACTTAACTATTGGGCTGACCTAAAACTCCATTACATTTTTTTCCTATGATGGCTCTAGGTAGTGCTTAGTTGTCTTTAACTTCATCCAAAACAATATTTTAAGTACATTTCATTGATTTTGCTATTACAGTTATCCCAATTATTTTCCCTTTAGCCCTCTCTTCCGAGTACCCACCTTCCCTCCAGCAATCCCGCTCCTCCTTAGTTCATGTCCATGGAAAGTGTATGTAACTACTCTGGCTTCACCCTTTCTATACTATTCTAAATGTCCCCCTATTTTGTGCTTACCAATCATGCTTTTTCATCGCTGCACCATTTCATCCTTTAAGTAACAGCGTAACAGTATATTACACTGTTAAAGTTGTCCAAATTTTTTCCCCTTTGCTTTCCTTAGCCCAGTATTCCTCTTCCTTCCAGCAGTCTCACCCTTAGTTCATGTCCATGGGCATGCCTGTATGTTCTTTGGCTTCTCCCTTTCCTATACGATTCTTAACCCATCCCCATCTATTTTCTATCTACCAATTATGCTTCTTAATCCATGTATTATTTCCCTATTTCTCTCCCTTCACACCGGATGATAACCCTCCAAATGATCCCCATACCTATGATTCTGTTCCTGTTCTGGTTGTTTGCTTATAATGTTATTTTTATTTTTTACTTTTTGTTGACAGTTGTGTTTATCATTTTAAAATTCATAGTTTTGATCTTTTTCTTAAATATGTCCCTTTAACATATCATATAATAATGAACTCCTTTAGCTTTACCTTGTCTGGGAAGCACTTTATCTAGCCTTTCCATTCTAAATGATAGCTTTGCTGGATAGGGTAATCCTGGTTGTAGGTCCTTGCTTTGAATAATTTGAATACTCCTTGCCAACCCCTTCTAACCTGCAAAGTTTCTTTTGAGAAATCAGCTGATAGTCTTATGAGAACTGCTTTGTAACTAACTCTTCTCTTGCTGCTTTTAAGATTCTCTCTTTATCTTTAACCTTTGGTATTTTAATTATGATGGGTCTTGGTGTGATCCTCTGATTCCTACATGCTTGGGACTCTGTGCTTCCTGGACTCGTAGGTCTATTGCCTTCACAAGTTAGGGAACTTTTCTTTATTTTTACAAATAAGTTTTCAATTTCTTGCTCTTCCTCTTCTCCTTCTGGCACCCCTATGATCTGGTTGTTGTCCTAGAGGTTCCTAATCCTCTGTTTTTTTGTTTTTTCAATCCTTGTTCCTTCTCTCTGTTCAGAGTGAATATTTATTTCGTGTTCCAAATTTTTTATTTGAATCCTGGCTCCCTTGCCATCACTGTTGGTTCCCTGTGTATTTTTCTTTATTTGACTTTGTATAACCTTCACTACTTCCTCTACTTTGTGGCTGTGCTCAATAATTTCTCTGAGGATCCTGATCACCAGTGTTTTGAACTTTGCATGTGATAGGCTGGCTACCTGTATTTCACTTAGCTCTTTTTCTGTGGTTTCTGTTCTTTCATTGGGCCATATTTCTTTGCCTCAATTTAGCAGCTTCACTGTGTTTGTTTCTGTGTATTAAGTATAACTGATAACTGCTTTGACACCCTGTCTTGATAGTGTGGCCTAACATAGTAAGTATCCTATAGGGTCCAGTGACACATCCTCACCTGTCATCCAAGCTGGGTATTCAAAGTAAATTCTTCATATGGGATGAGTACACCTTCCTCTTGTAGTTGAGCCTTGGTTGCTATTGGCAGAACAATGACAGGGATATACCCAGACCAGTCAGCTGCAAGGTCTGGCTGAGACCTTTGACCACTGTTCTCTGCCCTCCAGGGAGGATCAGCTGTGCAGGAACAGGGTGGTGGTGCTCCTATGTAGTCTGCAGCTCTCCACTGGGTGCACTGGTTCTGGGGTTTTCCAGGTGGTGTAAGCTAAGGTAGTCCCCACCTGCATTTTGCCCAGAGCCACTCTACTTGAGCTATAAACCAATCTGAGATGCTGCTTCTTATGCTGAGCTTGGAGACTGCCAACAGAAGCCAAACGGTGAGCCTAGGCTGGCTGCTGCTAGTGCCAGACATGGAGCTCACTGAGGCAGCTTTTGCTTGTTGGAGGGGATTTATGAAGTTTTGAAACATGAGAAGAGACCAGCCATTCATATGGAAAAGCAGCTGGGTGGGCCAGATCTTTGGGGATCTTTAAAGTAGGTTGAAAGGAGTTAACCAGGTTGATGGCGTCTCAGATATGGCACCATCTTGCCAGCTCTGTCTCAAAGGATGTGGTTTCTTTAATTCCGTAGTTGTCAGACTTAAATTCAACTCAATTTGTGACAGTTCTGGCTGATGGTTGTTCTATATTTTAATTCTAATTTTGACGTGGTTATAAGTCTGCCTAGGCTGCCATCTTGACCTGAAACAATTTTGTTAAGATTGTACTGTGACAGTTGTGATTATCAACATGCATTTAAAAAACCAAAAACCAAAAAAAATCTTGTCAATTCCCAGTCAGGGCAACATAACCAGGTTGCACACCAGGTCTCCAGCCAGATCCTTAGCTGGAGGCAAGTGAAAGGCAAACATACACTGATGATGTTTCTCTCTCTTTCTTCCCAACTCCCTGCCCTTCTCTCTAAAAATAATAAATAAAATCTTTAAAAAATAAATTAAAACATTAAAAACCGAAAAACAAAACAAAACTTACAGCCATTTAAATAATGAAGATGGAATTAAATACTTTTTTGGTGTATTATGCTTTATTATTTCAAGAAAGGTAAAAATGCAACTGAATTGCAAAGAAACATTTGTGTTGTACATGGAGGTTCTATGACTGAATAAATGTATCAAAAGTGGTTTGTGGCCCTGGCTGGTATGGTTCAGTGGGTTGAGTACCAGCCTTCGAACCATAAAGTCATTGCTTCGATTCCTAGTCAGGGCACATACCTGGGTCACAGGCCAGGTACTCAGCTGAAAGCGTGAGAGAGACAACCAATGGATGTAGCTCTCCCACATCAACGTTATTCTCCCTCTCTTTCTTCCTCCCTTCCCCTCTGTAAAAATAAATCAATACAAATCTTTAAAAAAAAAAAAAAAAAAAAGAAAGAATGATTTGCAAAGTTTCTTGGTACTATTAAAATTTTTGGCTGAATAATTCTTTGCTGTGGGGCTATTTTATACACTAGAACATGTTTAGCAGCACCTCTGGCCTCTATCTTCTAGAAGCCAATAGCAGGAGACAACTGACATACTCAAAATATCCAAATCAATAAATTGGCCCTGGTTGGTGGCTCAGTGGATAAGATGCTGGCCTGTGAACCCAAAGGTCGCAGGTTCGATTCCCCAGCCAGGGCACATAATGAAGTTGCAAACCAGGCCTCCAGCCAGGTCCATAGCTGGAGGCAGGTGAAAAAGGCAACCATACATTGATTTCTGTCTCTGTCTGTCTGTCTGTCTGTCTCTCTCTCTCTCTCTCTGCCTCTCTCCCTTCCCCACTCTCTAAAAACAATAAATAAAATATTAAAAAAATTAATTGAAGGGTGAAAATGAAAAATATATCTTTTATTTTATAGAAAAAAAACTAAATAGGCTCTTTGGCCAATCCAATAGTTGAAACTGGAAATGAGTATGCTATATATGATTAGCTGGTACTCAGCCACTCATTTACACCACCTTCTACTATCCTCTCCTGGCTCCAGAAGATGGAAGGCCAAAAAAGCCTATTTTCTCAGATTCACAGCCCTTACAGTTTGGGCTGTGGATGCAAATTACATTTCACTGATCAGAAGCACCAAAAGTTACAAGGGAAAATGAAGCAGTAGCCAGTTACTGAGGTTTCCTGAAAGTTTTTTGTTATGGAAAGTACCAAAAACGACTGTTATCCTGGTTCTAGCTTTAAGTTCCTGATCATGACCAGAAATTCTGTATTCTGGTGCTAACACAACTGGGACTATAAGGCCTTTCCAACTCCTAGATCAAAGATAAGGCAGTGTGTTTCTGAATTCCAGACTACAGGGTAGTCCTCCAGCTAAGTGATTACAGTATATGTTACAGTATCCCTTGAAGGTGGTTTGCAGTGTTCTGGCATCATTCGAGAAGGCAGAGCCTAGAGTTCATTCTTTCAGTCTTTCCAATATTCATATAAGCATCTAATTCCCTTTATTAAATCCTTTTTTGTTTAAAGTACCTAAAATAATTAGTTTCCTTTACAGAAAGTCCAGCCTGATTCAGTGCCTCAATCTTTTTAAAGAATAATCATAACTTTATTGACAATGCTTTCAAGTGTAGTCTTTCCTTTTCATGTACTTCTGATGTACAAAATTAAACAGGTTTCAGGTGCACAATTCTTGAGCACATCATCTGTACACTGTATCGTGTGTTAACCATCCCAAGTAAAGTTTCCCTTTATCACCATTTATCCCCCCTTTAAAACCCTCTTCTACTCTTCCCTCCCATCCTCTCCAGGCAATCACCACACTGTTGCCCATGGTCCATTAGTTCTCTTTTTTTTCCTTTTTGCTCAATGCCATTCCCCACACACCCATTAGCAACTATAGCTGTAAGCCTGCTCTTTATGAGTCTGTCTCTATTTTGTTAGTTCATTTCATTCATTACATTCCACATGTAAGTGAATCCATCTGGTACTTGTCTTCCTCTGACTGGTTTATTTCACATAAAAAGAAATTTTACTATTTTCAACAGTATGGGTAAACCTGGAAAGTATTATAAGAAGCGAATTAAGCCAATGTCTCAATCTTAAAGAGACAAAACACTTGGCAAGAAAGAGACTAAGAATTGTTGACATTAAGTGGCATACATACACACAAGCACAGGGAGACAGAGAAAGCAAGGCTATTGGTTATATCAAGAACTACCAACCCTACAAACTTTGTAATAAGTGCCAACAGGTCAGGAATATAGGAGGAATTTAAAAAAAAGACCAGAAATAACTGGTCAGGAAGAAAGGAAAGACCAAAGTCCTATCAGCACCTATAAATGTTTGCAGGGATGAACGAAAAACAAAGTACAGGAAAAGCTGGCAGAAAGATGACCCAAGAGACCTGAGTTGAAGCCAAGCATTATTATATGTATATAGTTTTGAAAAATCACTTAAATTCTCAATTCCTAACTTTTTATCAGTTTTAACATGGTAAATAATACTTCCACAAATATATTTTAAAGTACTTTGTTATGGGAAGATAATATGGAAAAGACAAAATGGAATACTGCTATATAAATATACTGAGATAAGGAGTATATCTGATTTGGGCCCAATCTTCCAGAAAAGTAGCTTTATAATATATGAGGTCTATCCAGAAAGTATCAGCTACACAAGCTATTTTAATTATATTGACATTGGCTAGAAACTTTAGGAATAGACTTCGTATATAACCAAGAGAATAATTAAGTTACAGCACATTCTGCTCAAGAAATACTATGAAGCCACTTAAAGTCAGTTGTGTATCAAAAGAATTTATAACATGAAGCAATGTTAATTTTTTAAAATGTGGGCTCAGCCCTGGCTGCTGTGCTGCAGTGGATTGAGGGCCAGCCTGCAAACCAAAGGTCCGTCAGTCAATTCCCAATCAGGGCACCTGCATGGGTTATGGGCCAGGTCCCCAGCTGGGGATGTACAAGAGACAACAACACACTGATGTTTCTTTTCCTCCCTTTTTACCTTTCTAAAAATAAATAAAATCTTTAAAATAAAATGTGGACTCAAACCATAAGTACATAATTTAAAAGACAAGAAGAAAATTCAACTAAATAATGAATACCTTTTTCTGGCATTTGAAGCTATTTTTACTTCTTTATATTTTCCTATGAAAATCTTGCAATTTGTTTTAAAATCAGCAAAGAAATCTTAAAACTCTCAAAATTACTTTAAAATAAAGATTTTAAATCTAAAAATGCTCAAGTGTTACAAGTGGAGAAATATTTAATGAATCTAATAAATACCAAGACTCAAATTTATTAACATTCTCCTAATTAAGATGGGAATCAAAACAAACCTATAACAGAAATAAACAGCTCATTTCTTTCTCTAAAGCTCTGATTTCCTAAAAGTCTATTATGCTATCACTGTTTTCTACTCTAGTTCTGTGCTTATTATATGGCAAGGATTTAAAAATTCAAACTCAGTGAAAGGAAAAATGTTTACAATCTTATGAGCACTTTCCTACTCAGCTTTAGGACCCATGGACATGAACAACAGGGTGGGGATTGACTATGGGAGTAGGGGCTGAGTGGATCAAGGGAGAGTAATGGGAGAAAAATTGGGACAACTGTAATTTAACAACAATAAAAAAAAAATTTTGTTTTTAAATTTGAAAAAAGAGAAAGTTGTCTAAAGATGTCCAGCCTGAGAAAATATATATATGATCACTTTTGCTATTCATATGATTAACTAAAAGATTAAAAATAAAGTTATTTAATCTAGAAATGCCATACCTTCATATTTTTTTAAAAACATTAGAGCCCTGGCTGGTGTGGCTCAGTAGATTAAGCACTGGCCTGCAAACCCAAGGGTCGCTGGTTCGATTCCCAGTCAGGACACATTCCCAGGTTGCAAGCCAGGTCTCCAGCTTGGTTCCCTGCTGGAGGCAGGTGAAGGGCAACTATACACTGATGTTTCTCTTTCTCTCCCCTCTACTTCCCTTCTTTCTAAAGATAACAAAATCTTTAAAAATTAAAAAATAAAAACAATGTTAGTATCTTAGAAAGAGTTAAAATATAGTATACCTTTCTGTTCCTAATAAAGCCACTATATATTGACTCTTTATTTTTCTCCTTCTTCTCAAAATCTTCTTTAGAAAGCACAAGTTCATGAACATCTTGGGAATCTGCAGGTTTGCTTATCATCTGTTAAATATTAGAAAGAGTATTTTAAAATTCCTAAAAGTTAAACTGATTAACACATTTAGACAGAATCAACCTCAAAATATTTTGACCAACTTTCATTTATAAGAAATTTTACTCACTCTGGCTGATTGTCCAACAAAGAAAACAGCCTGCTTGCCTCCAACACCAAAATAGGAAATATCACTATTTAAACTGCGTGGCACTGGTACTGGTCGAACATATCCTGAATGATCACTAAAATAAAATATTACATTAATGCAATGACTTTAAACCAGCTACTTAGGTACAAAAAGAAACTGTCAGAGCATTTTTATGAATTATTAATAAAATGACCACCAAGCCAGAAAATGCCCTTTCCAAAGGTAAAAGAATCAGAGACAGAAATTAAGACATCATCTAGTCCAGTGGTTCTCAAAGTTTATTCATGAGACCAGCTGTATTAGCATCACCTGCATACTCTAAGAAATGCGTTCTTGGGCCTAGTATGTCTGAAAATTCCTCAGTAAACAAGGATATATATATGTCCTCATATATATACATACATACATATATATATGTACATATATATATATATATATATATATATACACATATGAGGAGGGGGTAGTTTTGAAGTGGTAAACAGTTACATATCTACATATGTATACCTCTACAATCCTCCCTTCAAAAATCATTAAAATACAGTTTGAAGAATAAAGGGAATTATAGCCAAGTGATTCTTATTTCCATGTATCATGAAAAATGAAGAGCTCTGAGTCAACAAACCTCCTACTACACCATATGTAGACATCCCTGTTTTCTCAAAATATAATCAAGGTCTTCAGGGGAATCATTTGCCAATATGAGAAATAAACAGAATTGCAAGTGAGGCTGTAACCACTACAACACTAAATGGAAAGGTTAGAGAGCAGGTGTGGCAGACGTGGAAAGAATTAGAGAACATAAAGATATATTGAAGTAACTTACAAACAGGAAACAAAAAAATAAAAAGAATGAAAAAATCAAAGTGGGTATAAAGATATGAATAACTGAAGGAAAATATCTCACACAGTTTAAGTGTAGTTCTAGAAAGAAAGGAGAGAACAGATAACTTCTCCAAATACTGAGCAATTTAAAGAAGTTGCTTTATAGGCCCTGGCTGGTGGCATTGTGGATAAGGCACCAGCCTGTGAACCCAAAGGTAGCCGCTGGTTCAATTCCCAGCCAGAGCATATAACCAGGTTGAAAGCCAAGTCTCCAGCTAGGTCCATAGCTGGAGGCAGGTGAAAGGCAACCAAAGATTAATGTCTCTCTCCCTCTCTGCCTCTCTCCCTTCCCTTCTCTTTAAAAATAATAGATGAAATCTTAAAAAAAAAAAGATGTGGCTCTATAGATTCAGACCAAAGGAGCCCAAACTGGATACATAAAAACAAATCCAGAGCACAGTGAACACCAAAAAACAAAACAAAAGAACTAGAAAACAGACTGCGATATAAAATAATAAAACAAGATAGAAGGCTTTGAAAGCAACAATATTAAGATGGTGGAATATTATCTCCAAAGTTCATACAGAAAAATCTGTCAACCTAGATTTGTCTTATCTAAATAAGGATTTTACAGATAAAAATCAAGAGAATTTACCATTAAGAAATTGCTCTATAAGAAATGTTTCTACAGGGTGGGTGGGGGGACAGAGGGGAGCAAAAAGGGGATGGATGTAATACAACAACAATAAAATTTTAAAAATAAATAAATAAAAAATAAATAAATAAACTGTCTTAAAATTTCAAAAAAAAAAAAAAATGTTTCTACAGCCCTGGCTGGTGGCATAGTAGATAAGGAGCTGGTTCAATGACCAGCCAGGGCACATAACCAGGTTGCAAGCCAGATCTCCAGCCAGGTTCACAGCTGGAGGCAGGTGAAAGGCAACCATACATTGATTTCTTTCTTTCCCTCTCTGCCTCTCTCTCTCTGAAACTAATAAATAAAATCTTAAAAAAAAAAAAAAAAAGTTTCTACAGCCCTGGCTGGTGGCTCAGTACAATGGCAGCAGCCTGCTGCAAATCCAAAGGTTGTTGTTTAATTCCCAGCCAGGGCACATAACCAGGTTGCAAGCCAGGTCCCCAGCCAGGTCCAAAGCAGGAGGAAGGTGAAAGGCAACCATACATTGATATTTCTCTCCCTTTCATCCTCCCTCCCTGCCCTTCTCTCTAAAAATGATGAATAAAATCTTTAAAAAAAGAATGTTTCTACAAGTACAATCTGATGTGGAAGGTTACCATAACATGCAGAATACAAAGGAAAATTTTAAAATGTGTTTGTTTTTTCTAAATGCATTGTTAGGGGAAAAAAAAGGTGTGTATAAGTTGTGAGATTTCTAGAACGTCGGACCTGAAACATTAGACAAGCAAAGTTTTATTTGGAGAAGGAAATGGTCAGAGCTAACATGTTCTAAATTCTTTAATATGGGAGGAGGGAGATACTAAATTTCTTAAGTCTAAAGTTATATATATATTTTAAAATTTCAAGCAGAATCAGGAAAATAAACGAATTCTGAAATATTAAAGAGAAAAATACGGAACAAGTTTTTGTTTTTTAAATCAACAAAAAGATGGAATGAATTTTTTTTTAAAGATAAGAGAAGAAACAAATAATGGGATAAAAATATTTTAATTGGTGTAAAAAAGTCCATACATCCCATACATTCAAAATAAACATAAAGACAACAATGACCAATTAAGACACTGTAATACACCAGACCTACAAAAGAAAGCACACAAAAAAACTGCCCCCTCAGAACATACATCATTTGTTTTATAGGTCTGGGATATAGACTATAAATTAAAGATGTATACTATGAATCCCAAAGTTACCAATAAAACAATAAAACAGAGTCACAGTTAATAAGACAACAAAGAAAATAAAATGGAACCACACATATACACAAAATATTAAATTAGAAATAAGGCAGAAAAAAGAAAACAAGAATAAAAATGACAGGAAATATAAAAACAAATAAAGATGGTATGTTCACATCCAAAAAATGCCAATAATCACATTAAATGTAACTGGTCTAAAATTTCCAATTAAAAGACAGAGATTACATGCTAACTAAAATTAAAGAGACAATAGGTTAGAAGATTGGAAAAAGTATCATTTTTATACTAATGAAAAGAGAGACGGAGTACTATATTAATGTCAGACACAGTTGAAATGAAGAAAAAAACAATGAAACAAATATGTGGGTAAATACGTTACTGTTTTCCTCTTGAGGTTTTAAAAATTATGTTAGACTGTTGAAGTCAAAGTAACACTGTCTGAAGTGGTTCTCAATGTATGTAGAGGCAATACTTAAGAATACCAAGTTATAAATGGGAGAGAGTTAAAGAATTTAAATAATTTAGCTAAAATTTCTGCCATACACTTTAAGTGGCATAATGCCCAAACTAGTATACTGTAGTAAGTTATGTATGTCTACAGTATTCCTTAGAGCAACCAAAAAGTTACATTCAAAAACACTATAAAATATTATACTAAAATATGTTCAAGTATACCACAAGAAGGTCTGAGAAATGAAAAAAAAAAAAAAAAAAATGCACCACATACTTAAGTCCTAATATATCAGTAATTACAAAAAACATAATAGTACAAACAGACTAAATAAAATTGGCACAATGAATTTTTAAAATGAACCAACTACAGGTTGTGTACAACAGATTCATTGCAAATATGATGATATAGTTTTATCAATAGTTTTTAAAAAATGTATGCAGAGTTTTCAAGATGTCTGTGAGTAGGTAGATCTTCCACTACATCCTCCTAGGACCAAAATTAAATACAACTAAACTGGGAAAACAATTACCCTGAATAACCAACTAAATGCTAACTGAAGAGGAGTCTCTCATAAGCAAGGATTTGCAGAAGAAGCCACATCAAGGCTGCACCTGCACGGCAACTCACATGTTGCGGTCAGGGTCGAAAGTTACGGTCACTCTAAGAGAGTCAATCCCATGTAAAAATAGGCCACAACAAGGCCCTGGCTGGTAGCACAGTGGTTAAGGCGCCGACCTGCGAACCCAAAGGTCGCAGGTTCGATTCCCCAGCCAGGGCACATAATCAGGTTGCAAACCAGGTCTCCAGTCATGTCTGTGGCTGGAGGCAGGTGAAAGGCAACCATACATTGATGTTTCTCTCCCTTTCTGCCTCTCTCCCTTCCCCTCTTTCTAAAAATAATGAAATAAAATCTTAAAAAAAAAAAAAAAAAAGTTGAATCAGTTTAAAAAAAAAAAAAATTGGCCACAACAATCAAGACTCAATTACAATAGGAGGGCCTACATAACCCACACAAGAGACATTCCTAAAGCACCCAGCTCAGGAGATCAAAAAGGGTCACCGGGTCTCACGGGTCACCTACTACATAAGGCCACCACAAGACAAGAGGAGTCACAGCAAATCTATCTCCTACACAGAAACAAATACAAGGAGACAGTCAAAATAAGGAAAGACAGGTCCCAAATGAAAAGCCAGGAGAAATCTCCAGAAACAGAGCTAAATAAAATGGAGGCAAGCAATCTATCAGATATAGAATTCAAAGTAATAGTTGCAAGAATGCTAAGAGAACTTAGAACAACAGCATAAAAATGCACATAGAAACCATAAAAAAAGAACCAACTGAAAATGAATGATACCATATATAACATCAAAAATACACTGGAAAAATTAAAAGTAGGCTAAATGAAGCAGAGAATCAAATCAGCAATTTAGAAGATAAGTCAGAAAAAAAGACCCAATCAGAGCAACAAAGGGAAAAAAAATAATTAAAAAAAAATGAGTATAGTTTAAGGGAACTTTGAAACAGCATGAAAGATAACAACATTGGCATTGTAGGGATACCAAGAGGAGAAGAAAGCAAGGTACCAAGAACATATTTGAAGAAATAATGACTAACAATTGCCCTAACCAGGTGAAGAAAAACACATGCAAGTCCAGAAAGCAGAGTCTCAAACAAGATGACCCAAAGAGGCCCATAGCAAGGTACTTCATAAGTAAAATGGCAAATGTTACAGATAAACAGAGAATCTTAAAAGCAGTAAGAAAAGAGATAAATATCTACAAAGGAGCTCCCATAAGACTGTCAGCTGATCTCTCAACAGAACATTTCTGGTGAGAAGGGACTGGTAGTATGAATTATTCAAGATGATGAAAAGCAAGGACATACAACTAACACTGCTTTATGCAGCAAAGCTATTATTTAAAATTAAAGTAAAAATAAAGACCTTCCCAGAAACCAACCCCCAAAGCTAAAAGACTTAGCACTAAAAAGTATCACACACACATAAAAATGTTACATGGCCTAATTTCAGAAGGAAAAGAAGAAAACGAAAACAAAAAAGAAATAGAATTTAAAAAAAAATTGAATGGCAATAAATACATGCTTATCAGTAATCACTTTAAGTATAAATGGTTTAAACTCTCCAATCAAAAGACAAAGGGGGCCCTAGCTGGTGGCACAGTGGAAAGGTGCCTGCCTGCAAACCCAAAGGTTGCTGGTTTGATTCCCTAGCCAGGGCACATAACCAGGTTGCAAGCCAGGTCTCCAGCCAGGTCTGTGGCTCAAGGCAGGTGAAAGGCAACCATACATTGATGTTTCTCTCCCTCCTTGCCTTCCTCCCTTCCCCTCTCTCTAAAATAAATAAAATCTTAAAAAAAAAAAAAAAAGCAAGACCCATATAGTATATCCTATCTACAAGTAGAGACCCACCTCAGAAGAAAGATACAGAGACTAAAAGCAAAGAGTTGAAAAAAAGATATCCATGCAAATGGAAATGAAAAAGAAGCTGTGGTAGCAACCCTTATATCTGACATAACAGACTCTAAGACAAAGGCTATAGGAAGAGGCAATGGAGGAGACTACACAATAATAAAGAGCAGAATGCAACAAGAGGATATAAGCCTTGTAAACATTTATGCATCCAACAGAGGAGTACCTAAATACGTAAAACAAATCTTAATGGACATGAAGGAAGATTTTGACAGTAATACCGCCATAGCAGAGGATTTTTAACACCTCACTGACACCAATGCATAGATCCTCCAGATAAGAAATCAATAAGCAAATGGAGGCCCTTAAATGACACGCTAGACCAGATGAATTTAATTGATATCTTCAGAGCATTTCACTCCCAAGTAGCAGAATATACAGGGTGCATGCAATCAATTGGCAGTAACTTTGCATCTCCTTATTTCACATGATTATTAATTTTGAAAAACTATGTTTCCAAGGTTATGATTTAACATCATTGTTTCAGATATAAAGCATTAAATTCTGAGAGCAACCACCATGTCAAAGGAATATGACAGAGCAACCATAAGTTCTAAACTGCATGCAGAGCAAACTGCTAAGGAAATTGCACTTCAATAACATCCCTTTATGTACAGTTCACAACATGAAGAAGGTGTATGATGCTGATCCTCATGTTGCCACACTAACAAGGAAAATGCGTAAGGTACACAACGATCGCACAAGTCCACATATTGTACACAGAATCCAGAAGATCATCAATGAAGATCCAGGGTGTTTACCTTGATGTTTTGAGAAGTAGTTGTACCGTGGATGAAGCAAGTCACCAATGGACATCATTTTATTTTCCAATAAGATGGTGCACCAACACACAATGACAAAAACGGGCAAGAACTCCTCAGTGTTAATGTTTCTGAATTCTAGTCAAAGGAAATCTAGCCACCTAGTTTACCAGATGCAAATCCTTTAGACTATTATGTATGTAATGTTTGTGAGGGAGAAGTTAATAAACCTCATTCCAATAAAGAGGCTGTGAAAGCTATGATTGAAAACATTGATGTCCATGGATAAAGAAAAGTTAATAAAAGCGTGCTCAAGATTCCCAAATTGAATCAAGTCTACTATTGCAGCAAATGGAGACTTTTTTGAACATTTAAAAAATAATGACTATGTTTATGTATTTACATATAAGAATAAATTTCAAAATAAAACACTTTTGAGGTATGTTAGTTTACTAAAATTTTGCTAATTGATCGCGTGCATCCTATACTTCTAGATCCATGGATGACATTCGCCCTATTTAAATATCCAGAAAGATTTTGGGTTCTCAAAATCTTCACACCAGATAGATTAATAATAATAGACATATCAAAATTAGATTAAAAATATAGATAATGGCTCCCATTCGCTGTCTTGGCATTAAAAATGTTACAAAGACACATTTATTTTAGTTTTGAAATGCTATTTATTTTTAGATAGGAGAAGGGAGGGAGAAAAAGGAGAGAAACATTGGTGTATGAGAGAAACATCGGCTGGTTGACTCTAGTATATACCCCAACCAGGGAGACTAGGCTCACAACCCAGGCATGTGCCCTGACAGGGAATCAAACCTGCCACCTTTCACTTTGTGAGACAATGCCCAACTAACTAAGCCACAACAGTCAGGACACAAAGGTACAGATTTAGAATACCACCAAGTGTCCCAACATTTATAGCCACAGGTGTTATCAAGAAGGTCTTTCTCTGATTTTATCAAAGAGAAGCCACCAAATTTTATTCTTTAACTACTGTGGAAAAGTAGCAAACTGTTTTAATTATATTGACATGGGCTCAATACTTTCTGGACAGACCTAGTATCTCCAACCTTCAAATTTTATTTAAACAGGTGCGCGTGTGCACATGCATACATGCATATACACACATACCAGGTCAATATATTCACACATATGCTTTCCAATTTCACACTAAGCAAAGACATGCATTTAGAGCTTTATTAATGTTATTAAAGCAAAGACAATGTAACCTAAATCATTTGAAAGTGTGACCTTCCCATGCATTGTTTAATGTAGAAAACTTTGATTTTGACATTTTTTTAATTCAAATACCACTTTGATCACTCATGGTCTAATGTCCAAATAATAAACCAAAAAGAAACAGATGTTAAAGATTGGTCTTCAAAGATTATTGCCAATGATGCCACACCTGCCTATAATCTTGCCAACATAAAAGGACATCCACACCTCAGTGACCACCTAACTATTCAGAGCTTCCTTAACTGTGAGCTATTTAATGCTACCAATTTGAGAACTAGTGGTTATTGTTTTAAGCTCTGAATACCTGTAGGGATCTCAGCAGAGGTTGGAGGAGCCAGCTCAACCTTAGCATAGTACCAAATGTAGCCAATCAAGGCTCTGAGTAAGTCACAGCAGTATTAGCCAGCATGGGGGAGAGGGGATGGTTCCTCCACAAGGTTACTGAAAATGTGGGCCATGGTTCTAGGCTGGAATATCTGCAGCCTCCAAATATTTGCATCTTTCAAGCCTCAAGTCAAATATAACCTCAAGATTTCAATGTCTTCTCTAATCACCTTACCTACAGGAGGTGGCCATCAGGTTCTAACATATTATTCAGTATTTTTTTAACAGCAATAACGAAGAACTGAAATGAGTAAAACTTTTTTGTGTATTTACTCCTGATTTTCCCTCTACAACAACAGAAGCTTTGGGTCAAGACAGCTTTTTGTATTTTTAGGATGTCCTTCCTTTTTATCATAGTCTGTATCCTCCAACATCCATGTTTGTATCCAGTGGAAACTAAATTGGAAGCAGCAGAGCAACTGACAATCTTTTCTATAGCAGTTAAAGCTAGGGGTGCGAAGGAATACATCTGATACTAACAGAAATTAGGGTGGATCAAGGGACTGTTACGGGACACAAGGGCAGTATGAGTATATAATAATTATAAAAACAACTGATTGTTTACTGACACAATACCTATAAAGCTAGGACAAAAACCAGCAACAGGCAGATTTCTACCAAAATTAAACAAAATTTCCCTAACATTTGGATTGTTTAAAAGTTGGTGAAAATCAAAAGAAAAATCAGTTAATATCCCATTAATCTAGTTAAGATCTAACTTTGATACACTATAGACTCCGCTTCTTTCTCTTTCATTTAATTTAAATAACATTTTTCTGACCTTTTAGTCCAATCTACCATTTGTTCTCCTTTCCCCTCTACTTAATACTACTATCCTTCTCCATAGCTATTTTATAAATCCTTGAAGATGTACTCATGAAAATAGTGAAAAAGAATGGTAGTAGAAAAGTCTGAGGCAAAGAATAACAACTAAAATGATAGCTAATATTTATTAATTGCTTACTATATGCCAGGCACTCACCTGTTCTTCACAAAACCTTAAGAGGTATTATCCCCATTTTTAAGATAGGTAAACTGAGACAAAGAGAACTAAGGTACCTTGATAAAGGTCACACAACTAGTAAGGCCTTTCACCACAATACCATAAGTCTTTACAAATTTGATGGAAATTCAAAGGACACTAAAATTTCAGCAATGAGATGGTAAACGTATTAACTACATTTATTTTTAACACCTTTTTTAGATTAATTCTTAAATTTGGGTGACTTTCTTTGATAGCAAAGAGCAAAACAGGATATGAACAAATATTAACTACTTAAATAAGAATGCCTCCAGACTCTTCCCAAGTATACTTTCTCAAGTACACAACATAGCTTTAAACAGCTAAAGACCTATGGATCACTGTTTACTAGAATTAATATCCCAAAGACCTGAATCCATATCCCTGAACAGTTTTTGGTATATTTTATTTCCTCTACGACATTTTTTTAAAGGTTTTATTCATTATTTTTAAGAGAGGGGAACGGAAGGGAGGGAGGGAGAGGGAAAGAAACATCAATGTATGACTCCAGCTGGGGACCTGGCTGGAGACCTGGCCAGCAACCCAGGCATGTGCCCTGACTGGTGTGCAGGCCAGTGCTCAATCTATTGAGCCACACCAGCCAGGTCTATGACATTTTCATTCAGGGTATTTTTTACAAACACAACCTGACAGAAAACTTCTACCTAGCTCCTATTGCCTTACAATTGAGAATAATGCAGAGCCCTAAAAGCTGAGCAACAGAGAGCTCAAGAAAAAATATGCATTAGACATTTTAAAAGTGGCATCAGGTGATTTCTCTAGCCTATTTTAAAACCATCCTACTTTTCTACAGGCTATACAGCTTTCATCAAACTCAGTAAGAATGATAAACCTCAAAGTACTCAACATACCAACATAACTTCTACATACCTCAGAAAATGCAAAAAATTCAATGAAAGGAAAACATAATTTACGTGGCTTTGGCTATTTCTAAACTAAGCATTCATCATAAAAATTCTATAACATACAGTATCCAAATGAACATGCTAATAACATCAAAACCTCCAATGTACTATGTATAAAGAAATAATGAGTTCTTATCCTTATTAAAATATCCAATTTTTCATTTAAAAAATGAGTAGTTTTCTAACCTTTCAAAGTCACCTTGTCTTGTAAATTTGGACAACCTATACACGGCCCAGTTGTTAAGCTGTTTAGAGGTCATTCCTCTTCCATTATCTACGACTGCAATTGCAGGTTTTCCTTGAGTTTCATCAAAATGCTATAAAATGAAATGTTTAAAAAGATAGGAAAAAAGTCACATGAATATTAAAAACATGAAAAGTTAAACACAGAAAAAGTGATTCAATGGGCTCACATATACATTTCTTGTGGAAATACAACTTTCTAAAAGGCACTTAAGCCATATGAATTAAAAGTCATAGACTTCTTCATGTCCTTTAATCCAGACATTTCATTTCTCATAATTCAGCTTGACACATTCAGAAAAACCTGTAAGGGTGCTTTTGCTCATCATGCCAGCATTGCTTACAATGGCTAAAATATAGAAAAAAACCCTAAATATTCAATTAATAGTAGGCAGATTTATATTACATTTTACATTATAACATTATATTATAGTCAATGAACCAATCTGTAGTAATGCTGTATTACATAGCAAAATATGCATGATATGGTAATGTACTTACTGTTATGAAAAAGATGATCACAAAACAACAAAATGTACTCTATGATCACACATATATATATAAAAAGAAAAAAGAGCATGTGAAAAGTTTTAACAATGGATGAAGAGATATCAAGTAATTATTTCTAGTTGTAATTTACCTGTATTTTCTATTTTTCTCCAATAAGCCTGTACTACTTTTATAAAGAAAAAGTTAAATTCCTTAGTACTAGTATTTTCTTACCAATTTGATCTGTATTCTTCTAACACCAGTGTTACAAGAAGTAGCAGATAATGAATTGTCAATTAATTCTGCAAGAGCAAATGCTGGAAAAGAATGAGAAAATATTATTGCTTAAATTTTCCTTCTCAAATACTTTATATTAAAGTTCAAAGTAGGAAAAACTCTGAAGCACCTTAAGCCATCACTTTTATTTTCCAAAGAACTAAAATTGAAGTATTATCCTGTTTCTAATGATGCAACACAAAATTATAGGCATCATCACCAATTATCACCAGCATAAAAAAAGCGGTCTCAACCAGTACCTCTACAGCATTATATGGTATGAGTCAACCAGCCTTAATTCCTGTCTTCAAGGAGTTTATAATCTAAAGGCAGGCATACAGACGTGAGAACACAAGACTGTAACCATAAAAATTGAACAGTACTCTGGTATATAATTACATCATATGGAAGCACAAATTGAGATATAGAGGAAAATGTAAAGCAACTATAAAAGTGTCTATTAAGAACTAATTTAGAGGTCCTGGCTGGTAGCACAGTGGATAAGGTGCTGGCCTGCGAACCCAAAGGTCGCTGGTTCAATTCCCCAGCCAGGGCACATAACCAGGTTGCATGCCAGGTCTCCAGCCAGGTCTGTGGCTGGAGGCAGGTGAAAGGCAACCATACATTGATTCTTCTCTCTCTCTCTCTGCCTCTTTCTCTTCCCCTCTCTCTAGAAATAATAAATAAAATCTTTAAAAAAAAAAAAAAGAACTAATTTAGATATAGAAATCATACGATTAACAGCAAACTGCCACATGATAGAACATGTCTGATTAACTAACACAGTACTGCTAGTTTCCTACTACACAACCAACTTAATGTTCAATTTATCACTGGCTCTACATATAATAAGAAGTTAATACCAAAGGCAAAAAAAAAGAAGCAGGAAAACAACCAAGAATATAACATAGTCACAAAAAATCAAAGCAAGACTTTAAACAATGGGGGATTCCCTGATTATTCACACAATGATGGTAAGAATAAAAACTAGTAAAACCAATATGGAAGGTAATTAATCTATATCAAAAGTCAGGGAAATAAATATATTTATTGACTCCATGACTATACATTTAGAAATTGATCCCTGGAGAAAGAATTAGATTCATTTAAGCACCCACTATTTGCCAGGCATTATTCTATAAAACAAACACAATACACAAAAATCCTGTTCTCGTGGAATTAATCTTCTAGTGGAAGAAGCTGGGGAATCAAATATAATGATAATAAACAAGTAAATTCTTTAGCATCTTAGTTGGTGGTATACATTATAGGAGAAAAGAAATAGCAAGAAAAAAAGAGGTAAAAAAATACTAAAGGCAAAGAGAAAATGCAGTTACAATTTTAAATAGGGTGATCTAGGTAAGCCTTTTTAGGAAGGTAATAGATAAATCAGACTAGAATGAGGAGAGGAATTTAGTCAAGGGCTATCTGGTGAAAAAGCATTCAAGGAAGAGGGCCGTAAGCTGAATAAAACTGACCTCAGGGTAAACAAGCAAGAAGAGTACCGAAAACAAAGTCAGAGAGGTACGAAGTAGAGGTGCTAAGGCCATGTACGTAATTGTAAAGACCTTGACCTTTACTCTTAATAAAACGGGAGCCATAAGTGTTTTTTGTAGAATAACAAAATCTGACTTCTCAACCTTATGTGGACAAGCATAAAAAGTCAAATTAAGTGGCCACTGCATAATCTCAGTGATATGATTCAGTGGTAACAAATGGTCATTTCTAGATAAAGACAGAAGATAGTGCCAACAGAATTTTCTGACAGATTTAATGAAATGTATGAGACAAAGACGAATCGATTCTATTTTTGACTTAGCAGGTGCAAGGATAGAACAATGATCAATCCGAATGGGAAAACTATACATGTTATATGTAGCACTGGTGGCAAACACAAGGCCGGCGGCTCGAACCCAGCCCTCCTATTTGTTTTATCCGGCCTGGCATCTTTTTTTCTACCAAGCTCGCTTAACTGTTAAGGAGTAGTTACATTTATACAGTCCTAAAATTACATTTGGCCTTTGAAGGCAACTGCAAGGCTAATGTGGCCCCCAATGAAAATGAGTTTGACACCCCTGTGCAGCAGGAATCAATGAACAGATCAGGATGCCACACAGACAGTCCCTAGACAGACAAAATTTGTAATTCAGGAGTTAAGTCTGTCATTATTTTCAATATTTTACTAAAACTAACCACTTCTCAAGACTTCCATTTGAGAGCAACTGCCACAAAAATGGTATTTCGGGCCATGAGGTTGGAGGGAGCCAGCAAGTAAGGAAATCATAGGAGATAAGGGATCAAGGACTAAGCCCTGAGGCACTTGAACATTAAGAAGGGAGGGATATGTGAATAACTGAAAAAAAAAAAAAAAATGGTGCCCTGGTTGGTGTGGCTTAGTGGATTGAGCACCAGCCTGTGAACCACAAAGTGGATGGTTTGATTCCCAATTAGGACACATGCCCGGGTTGTGGGCCAGGTCCCCAACTAGGGGCACACAAGAGGAAGCCACACTTTGATATTTCTCTCCCTTAACCCTCTCTCTGAAAATAAATGATTTTTTTATTTCTCTTTTTTTTTAAGGGATAGGGAAAAAGGAGGAGAGAGAAGGCAGCTGTGGTGGTATAAAGAAAAACAGAA
The DNA here is from genome assembly GCA_004026585.1 of Noctilio leporinus. NCBI lineage: Eukaryota > Metazoa > Chordata > Mammalia > Chiroptera > Noctilionidae > Noctilio > Noctilio leporinus. The sequence goes on along the minus strand of PVIW01002342.1, from coordinate 171,295 downwards.
CATGGTCTCTAAAAAAGCCAAGTGAAAATTACGTCAAGCCCTGGCTGGTAGCACAGTAGATAAGGTGCCGGCCTGAGAACCCAAAGGTCACTGGTTCGATTCCCCAGCCAGGGCACATAACTAGGTTGCAAGCCAGGTCTCCAGCCAGGTCCATGGCTGAAAGCAGGTGAAAGGCAACCATACATTGATGTTTCTCTCCCTCTCTGCCTCTCTCCCTTCTCTCTCTGGAAATAATAAAGTCGTTTAAAAAAAAACAAAAAAAGAAAGAAAATTATGTCAAAGAAGAAGTGATAAACTATGTCAAATAATGACTGAGTAAAACAAGAACTGAAAATTGACCACTGGATTTAGTCACTGGTAACCTTAAAAGAATAAATACAAGTACTGGCATAAGAATAGACATATAGATCAGTGGAACAGAAGAGAGAGCCCAGAAATTAACCCAGATCTCTATGGTCAACTAATATTTGACAAAGGGGGAAGGAACATCAAATGGAGTAAAAACAGTCTTTTCAACAAGTAGTGTTGACAGAACTGGATAGCAACATGCAAAAAGATAAAATTAGACAACCAACTTACACCATACACCAGAATAAACCCAACATGGATAAAGGATTTAAACATAAGCAGTGCTACCATAAAGGTCCTAGAGAAAAATATAGGCCGTAAACTTTTTGATATCCTACACCTAAATATGTTTACTGGTACTTCACCAAGGGCAAAGGAAATCAAAGAACAAATCAACAAATGGGATTATATCAAATTGAAAAGTTTCTGTTCAGCTCAAGAAAACACCAGCAAAATTCAAAGGGAACCAAGAGTATGGGAAAACATAATTGCCAATGATACCTCAGACAAGGGTTTGAGCTCCAAAATATATAAAGAACTAATGAGACTCAACACCAGGGAGACAGACAGCCCAATTAAAAAATGGGCAGAGGCCTGAACAGACAACTCACTGAGGAAGATATACAAAGGGCTCAGAGGCATATGAAAGCATGCTCAACATCATCACTAGCCATCAGAGAGATGCAAACTGAAACCACAATAAGATACCACTTTACACCTGTCAGAATGACAATCATCAACAAATCAACAAACAACAAGTGTTGGCGAGGATGGGGGGCAAAGGGAACCCTCGTGCACTATTGGGGGGAATGCAGGCTGGTGCAGCCACTATGGAAAACAGTATGGAGTTTCCTCAAAAATCTAAAAAAAGGAACTATCTTTTGATCCGGTAATTCCACTATTAGGATTATACCCAAAGACCCCTGAAACACCAATTCATAAGAACCTATGTACCCCTATGTTCATAGCAGCACTATTTACAATAGTCAAGTGCTGGAAACAGCTTAACTGCCCATCAGTAGATGATTGGATCAAAAAACTTTGGTACATTTATACAATGGAATACTACATGCCAGAAAAAAAGAGGGAACTCCTACCCTTTGCAACAACATGGATGGAACTAGAAAATTATTATGCTTAGTGAAATAAGCCAGTCAGTGAAGGACAAATACCATATGATCTCACCCATTACAGGACAATAATGAACAAAACTAACAACAAGCAAAACAGAACCAGATATATGAATACAGTGGGCAGGGGGAAGGGGGTTGAGGGGAGGAGGGAAGAAGAGGCAAGGAAGGGGAGCAGTTTAGGTAAGAACCTAGTATGAAGGAACCATGGACATGGACAACAGGTGGGATTGACTTTGGCGGGGAATGCATGAGTGGGAAAGAGGACAGAGGGGAGCAAGAAAGGGACAGATATAATACGACAACAATAAAATTAAATTAAAAAAATAAGTACAAGAGAATGAATAAAAGAGAATGGGAGGACAGGTACCACTAATAGTGAAGACAATCAATTCTTTTGAGAAGTTTTGCTATAAAGAGGAGCAGATCTGGGCAAGTAGCAGGTGGAAGAATTAAGATGATGATGTTTTTAAAACTGAAGAAATAAGAGATTTGTTTTTAATGAAAAGAACAATGTCAGAGATAATAAATATACAGGTTATGAGTTTAAGCTCTGAAGTCACTCTGCTAGTGCTCAAATCCTAGCTCCAACACTTACTAGTACAGTGGCCTTTGAGAAGTTACCTAAAATCGTTCGTTTAGCCTCAGTTCTTCTGCAAAATAGTTATTACCTAACATTAGCTTTCACACAGAATCAAAAATTAAATAAGAAAACGTTCATAAAGCACTGCAGTGCCTGGCATTGTGGCTGATAGCAGTAATAGTATTAGTAGCACCTAAGGTAAGAATATTCACAAAAATTTAGTCACAGGAATATTCGGTCATCTGCAATTTAAAAAAAAATTGAACTAATCTAAATGTCTAATAAAAGAACACTTTTTAGTATATTGTTATCTAAATAGTGTTTCACCACTAACAACAAATGTATGCTGACATATATTAAAGATGTTAAATTTATTTTTAAACAAAAGTTAAAGTAGTACACATCATCCAAAACTACTAAAAAAGAAAAAACACCAAACAATATGAAAAAATTTGGAGAGATAAACACCAAAGTGTTAGTAGTGATTATATCTGGGTATTTGAGATATGGATATTCTTTATGTTCTTTTTGCCTATCTATGTTGTTTAATTTCCTGCACACTGTAATGCACATACAATAAAAAATATTTTAATAAGAAAGTTAATAACAAACATCTAAGTAGCATTAAACACTTAAACAGTGTTCAAACAGAAAAGATTTGCTAAATCATTGTAAAGATCATTAGCAAACAATTCAATGGTAAGATAAAAACTGGCAAGTGGTAAAGGGAAGGAAACAATAAAGAAATGTACACAAGAACACAAAGCACTTACACAGTTCAACTACACAAATTTGCAAGGTAATTATTTTCTTAATTGGGAGCAAGGAAGAAGTAGTCAAAGGGGAGAGTATACATTAGACCAAAAAAAGTGTAGACACCATATCTTTTATAAGTTGAAAGGGAATGAATTCTAATACTTGTTTAGTTTTAAAATAGATGTATGTTGCCTGACTGGTGTGGCTCAGTTGGTTGGGCATCATACCATAAATCAAAAGGTCGCCAGTTCAATTCCTGGTCAGGGTACATGCCTGAGTTGTGAGTTGAGTTCCTGGCCAGGCAGAGTATGAGAGGCACTGATCAATATTTCTCTCTCATACTGGTGTTTCTGATTCTCTTTCTCCCTCCCCTCTCCCCTCTCTAAAAATCAATAAATAAAATCTTCAAAGAAAATATTTTTTAATTAAAGAGGAGTATCTTACTTTGAAGTAAAATGACAGGTAGAAAAAGAATTATATTGTGATGAATAGACTGAAGTAAGGAAGTTCACAATAACTTGTTCCAGTAAAATAAGTAGAATTATTTATTTTTAATCCATACCCAAGGACATGTTTTTATTCATTTAAGAGAGAGAAACATCAATTGGTTGCCTTCCATATGCACCCCAATTCGCAACCTAGGTTATGTGCCCTGACCAGGAATCAAACCCAGAACCTTTAGATGTACAGGATAATGCTCCAACCAACTGAGCCACCAGACCTGGGCAAATGAGAAAAAATTTTAAAGTAAAGAAATGGGATAGGTGATGAGAGAATAAGAGAGAGTAATAGTTTGACAAAATTGGTATAAATGGAATACTTACGCAAAGGATTTTGTCCTTCACTTGCATAATATTCATACATGCCACTTTTAACCAGTGTATCATAGTGAGGCAGGAATTCAATTCGTTCTTTTGTAGCTGTTAGTAGTAACTGATTGACTGACTGTAAAAGGTACAGAGTAACTCCATCTTTAACAGTTTCATCTGTAATCAAAAGGTAGTATCTTAAATACAAAGCAAGAACTGGAAACAAATGAATTTATCATTTTAAATATGCAAACTGTATCTATGACATATCTTTAAATATGGTACAAGCAAACCCCCAAATAATGACTTGATCTATAAATTCAAATTTGTTTTGTTAGTATCATTTGAATAAGCCCAAATACTTCTATACATCTGAAACCTTCAATTCTTAGTTAATTAAATTATCACAGGAAATGAGATGAGGCACTACATTAGAGTAGTATCAACATGAAAGGAGAGGAAAGCTTAAGTTCAAAAGGAAATCAGGCATGAATAACTGGCAGAGCTTAGAATCCAACTGGGTAAAAAAAGATAATGGAAGAATCCAAGTTTGTTAGGATTAGCTTCTTGAGGGCCTACATGGAAGGCCTGTGGGTAGGTGATGAACAAGGTCTCTTCTGTAGCCATAATAATGTCAACTATCTTTCTATGATCTTGCTTGAAAAATAGAACCTCTGTACAAACTGTGAACATATATAGTTTCCTCCCCAATCCCAACAATGTAATCAAAATCATCAATAGTTTTTAATGTTTATCTATATAATCAAATAGTTATTGACTTACAATGTGCTAGAATACATTAAATATAAAAGCATAAACTTAATAATGCTTACCAAAATTATCACAGGTAATCTCCTTCCTATTTGTTGTTGTAATAACAAATTTTTCCTCAGGTGAAATGCCAAGTGTCTATCCAAAATCACAGAAATAAAATCAATTATTACACAAAGGAAATAAATGTACCCATTAAGTTTAAAAAATGTGAAAATGACAATATATTATAACCTTATAACAACGACTACATTTGTCTGTCTTAATATTTTTAAATTTTGTCTTTTCATAATTAAGTACAAATCTATCTATAAATTACTTGCTTAACAAGACTGCTTTTTCTACGATATGCCACATAAGACAATAAATGCAAAGGTTTTAACATAACGAGGTTCCTCACAGACAAAAGACATCATTTCATGTCAATAGTTAAGTAAATTTCTTAACATTATACATATTCACATCGTTAAATATTAAAATATGTGGAAAATACTATTAAAAGAAAATGGATTCTAATATTTTATAATACTGAGGTAAAAATAACCATGTTATGCAGGTAGTAAAGACTCTATATTATTATGCTTTTCAAAAAAATAACTTAAAAAATTTAAGGCAAATTAAAAGAACAGACAGAGATATCATCCTTAGGAAAAAAAGCTTTCAGCTCTGACTAGCGGCTCAGTGGATAGGTGCCAGCCTGTGAACCCAAAGGTCACTGGTTTGATCCCCCAGTCAGGGCACATAACCAGGTTGCAAGCCAGGCTCCAGCCAGGTTTGTAGCTGGAGGCAGGTGAAAGGCAACCAACCATACATTGATATTTCTCTCCCTTTCTCTTTCCCTCCCTGTCCTTCTCTCTGAAAATAATAAATCTCCCTGGCTGGTGGTACAGTGGATAAGGTGCCAGCCTACGAACACAAAGGTCACTGGTTCGATTCCCAGCCAGGGCACATAACCAGGTTGCAAGCCAAGTCTCCAGCCAGGTCCGTGGCTGGAGGCAGGTGAAAGGCAACCATACATTGATGTCTCTCTCCCTCTCTGCCTCTCGCCCTTCCCCTCTCTCTAAAAAAAAATAAAATCTTTTAAAATAAAAAATAAATAAATAAAATCTTTAAAAAAAATACTTTCATTAACCAAGATGAAGATCAGAGAATGACCATGGACATGGACAACAGGTAGGATTGACTTTGGGGGGAAAGGGTGGGTGGGGAGGGGGACAGAGGGGAGAAAAAAAGGGATGGATGTAATACAACAACAATAAAATTAAAAGAAAAAACAAAACAAAAAAAAAGATCAGAGAATGAGGAAAAAAATCATAAACAGAAAAATACAAATGACCAATGAATACATAAAAACCTAAAACTTCACAACAAACAAAAAAAATGAGAATTAAATGATACATAAAATTTTATGTATCTTCAAAATTAAAATATACAGGTTCTTTATACAATTAGAAAACACAAATTTGGACAGAGGAAAGGCTGACTTCTGCTTCAGGTTATGATGCGTACTCAATCTAGACCACCCTTACTATAGACCACTACTAAAAATATATGGACTAATGATACTCAACTCTTCAAAAATCTTTAGTCATTACTGAATCTAGGGCACCATCTCCTATTCAGAATAATGACATAGTAAAAAAATAAATAAAGCACTTATCCAGCTTTCTTATACCAATTGTAGTTCAGGTAAACCAAGCAGCTCTAGTTGATGAGGCAAAGTCATTCTTGAAACATTACCAGCCAATAAATATAAGAGGAGTGGCAATCATAGTATCATCATCATTGAATGAACTTTCAAATAAAAACTTTATTATAGAGGGATTCAGCTGAAACCACCTGAATCCCACCAATTCAATTTTAGTGGGTAAACTAAGAGTGGGTAAAATATGACTCCTGATGTGATGTAATATGAAATACCAGAACCACCTATGAATAATTCTGTCTCCTCACACCAAAAGAGTTGAACCTAAAATCTTTTTAAATTGACTTATTGTTGCTGTACTAATTTGTCCCTTTTTCCCATCAACCCTACCCTTCTCCAACATTCAATCCCTCCAACATTCAACCCTGTTGTTCACGTCCATGGTTCATTTATACTAGTTCCTTAACTAGCCCCTTCCTCTGCTTTCCCCTTTCCTCTAATTCCCCCCTTCCCTCTTGTAACTGTCAGTCTGTTCCTTGTTTCCATACCTCTAATGAGTTTTGCTCATTTTGTTTGTTCTGTTCATTAGTGCCATATATTAGGTGAGATCATGGAGTATTTGTTTTTCACTGCCTGGCCTATTTCACTAAGCTTAATATTCTCCAGTTCCATCCATGCTATTGCAAAAGGTAGGAGTTCCTTCTTTCTTTCTGCTGCGTAATATTCCATTGTGTAAATGTACCAAAGTTTTTTGATATATTCATCTACTGATGGACACTTGGGCTGTTTCCCACACTTGGCTATTCTAAATAGTACTGCAATGAACATAGGGGTGCAAATGTTCTTCTGAATTGGTGTTTCAGGATCCTTTGAGTATAATCCTAGCAGTGGAATTGCTGGATCAAAAGGCAGTTCTGCCCTGGCTGGTAGTACAGTGGATAAGGCGCTGGACTGAGAACCCAAAGGTTGCAGGTTTGATTCCTCAGCCAGGGCACATAACCAGGTTGCAAACCAGGTCTCCAGTCAGGTCTGTGGCTGGAGGCAGGTGAAATGCAAACCATACATTGATGTCTCTCTCCCTCTCTCTCTTCCCCTCTTTCTAAAAATAATGAAATAAAATCTTTAAAAAAAAAAAAAAAAAAGGCAGTTCTATTTTTAGTTTTTTGAGGAAATTCCATACTGTTTTCCACAGTGGTTGCACCAGTCTGCATTCCCACAACAGTGCACGAGAGTACCCTTTTCTCCATATCTTCCTCAGAACTTGTTTGATTTGTTAATGATGGCCATTCAGGCAGGTGTGAGGTGGTATCTCTTTGTGGTTTTAATTTGCATCTCTCTGATGGCTAGTGATGTTGAGCATTCTTTAATATTCTTACGGGCCCTAAGCATGTCCTCCTCGGAGAAATGTCTCTTCAGGTCCTTTGTCCATTTTTTAATTGGGTTGCCTGTCATATAAGTTCTTTATATACTTTGGAAATCAAACCCTTATCTATCATTGGCAAGTATGTTTCCCCATACAAATGTTTCCCTTTTCAATTTGCTGCTATCTTTAGCTGAACAAAAACTATTTAGTTTGAGGTAGTCCCATATGTTTATTTCTTCCCTTATTTCTCTTGCCCTAGGAGAAATATGAGTGAAAATATTGCTGCATGGGATACCTGAAATTGTACTGCCTATGTTTTCCTCTAGGGCTTTTATGGTAGCACAGCTTATGTTTAAGTCTTTCATCCATCTTGAGTTTCCTCTAGCGTACGGTGCAAGCCGGTGGTCTAGTTTCATTTTTTCCCATGTCCCTATCTAGTTCTTCCAACACCACTTGTTGAAGAGGCCATTTTTACTCCATTTTATGCTCCTTCCAACTTTGTCAAATATCAATTAACCATAAAGACAGGTTTATTTCTGGGCTATTCTGTTCCACTGATCTATATGTCTATTCTTATGCTGGTACTAGGCTGTTTTGATTACAGTGTCTTGCAATATAGTTTGATATCCACTTTTATGATTCCTCCTACTCTGCTCCTTTTTCTTAAGATTGTGTGACTATTCGTGGTAGTTTTGGTTCTACATAAATTTTTGATGTATTTGTTCTGTATCTCTGAAATACATTGGTATTTTATTTTTATTCTTTGATAACAATTTTATTTATTATTTCCAGAGAGAGAGGAAAGGAGAGGGAGAGAGAAACAAAAACATCAATGTATGGTTGCCTTTCACCTGCCTCTAGCTACAGACCTGGCTGGAGACCTGGCTTGCAAAACTGGTTATGTGCCCTGGCTGGGAATCAAACCAGTGACCTTTGGGTTTGCAGGCCAGTGCCTTATCCACTGTGCCACCAGCCAGGGCAACATTGGTATTTTAATAGAGATTGCATTGAACCTATAAATTGCTTTGGGTAGTATGGACATTTTCATGACGTTAATTCTTCCCATCCATGAACATGGTATATGCTTCCATTTATTTGTATCTTCCTTTATTTCTTTCTTCAGTCTTCGGTAGTTTCCTGAACAAAGGTCTTTTACAAGACCTGGGTTAAGTTCCTAGGTACTTTATTTTTACTGTTGTTAGAGTAAATGATTTTTTCCCTAATTTCTATTTCTGATGATTGGTGTACAAAAATGCCTTTGAATTTTGGGTATTGACTTTATATCCAGCTATTTTCCCAAATTCACTTATTAGGTTAAGTAGGTTTTTGGTGGAGTCTATCCAGCTTTCTACGCACACTATCATGTCATCTGCAAATAATGACAGTTTTACTTCCTCCTTCCCAATTTGGATGCCTTTGATTCCTTTTTCTTGTCTGATCACTGTGGCCAGAACTTCCAAAATTATTTTGAACAGAAGTGGAGAGAGTGGGTATCCTTGCCTTGTTCCTGATATTAGGGGAAAGCCTTTTAGTTTTTGCCTACTGAGTATGATACTGGTTGCAGGTTTCTCATATGGCCTCTACTATGTTGAGGTATGCTCCTCTATTCCCATATTGCTGAGTGAGCATTTTTCCCATAAATGGTTGCTGTACTTTATCCCATGCATTCTAAACACCTATTGATATGATCATATAGTTTTGTCTTTCATTTTGTTTATATAGCATATTACATTTATTGGTTTGCAAATATTATACCATCCTTACATCCCTGGGGTGAATCTCACTTGATCATGGTGCATGACCTTTTTTAATGTACGTATTGCTAGATCTGGTTTGCCAATATTTTGTTGAGGATTTTAGCATCTATGTTCATCACAGATATTGGCCTGTAGTTTTCTTTCTTGGTTGGGTCTTGACCTGGTTTTGGGAGTAGAGTAATACTGACTGCATGAAAAGAGTTTGGGAGTCTTCCTTCTTCTTGTATTTTTTGGAACAGGTTGAGAAGGATAGGAGTTAGTTCTTCCCTAAATGTTTGGTAAAATTCGCCTGCGTAAGCATCCAGTTCAGAGCTTTTGTGCATTGGGAGATTTTGATTACTGCTTCAATTTCACTAATTGTTATCAGTCTATTCAGGCCTTCTGCTTCTTCTTGACTCAGTTTTGGTAGGTTATACATTTCCAGAAATTTGTCCATTTCACATAGGTTGTCAAGTTTCTTATCATATAGTTCTAGTAATTTCTTACAATCCTTTTTATTTGTGGTATCAGTTGTGATTTTTCCTCTTTCACTTCTGATTTTATTTTTGGGGGTCCTCTCTCTTTTCTTGATGAGCCTGGTTAAAGGCTTCTCAGTTTTGTTTGTCTTTTCAAAGAACCAGCTCCTGTATTTATTGACCCTTTGAATTGCTTTTTTAGTCTATGTCATTTAATTCTGCTTTGATCTTGATTATTTCCTTCCTTCTACTTGCTTTGTGCTTTGCTATTGTTCCTTTAGTTCTTGTAATGTTAGACTGTTTATTTGAGGTTCTTCTATGATTATTTCCTTTTTCTACTTGTTCTAGGCTTTGTTGTTGTTTCTTTACTTCTTGTACCTGTAGATTATTTACCTGAGATTCTTCTATTATTTTTAAGCAGGCTTGTATTACTAAGAACTTCCCTTTCAGGAGTGCCTTTGCTGTGTCCAATAGGTTTTGGGCTGTTGTGTGTTAATTTTCATTTGTTTCCAGAAAATTTTTATTTCCTCCTTTATCTCTTTGTTAACCCATTCATTATTTAATAGCACGTTATTCAATCTCTATGAATTTGAATGTTTTGGGGTTTTTTTTGTTGAGGTTGGTTTCTAGTTTCATATTGTTGTGATTTAAGAAGATGCTTAATATAAATTCCATTTTCTAGAATTTGTGGAGGCTTGTTTTGTGTCCTACCATGTGGTCTATCTTTGAGAACGTTCAATGTGTATTTGAAAAGAAACTGTATTTTGCTTCCTTGGGGTGAAAAGTTCTACATATCTTGATTAAATCCATTTGATCTGAGTGTGTTCAATGCCACAATATCCTTGGTGTTTCTCTGCTTGGAAGATCTGTCTATTATTGATAAGTGGTGTTAAAATCCCCTATGAGTGTGTTGTTGTCAATATTCTTCTTGAATTCCTCCAACATTTTTCCTATATATACATGGGAGCTCCTATATTTGGTGCATGTTTGCCAGAGTTATATTTTCTTGATGGATTATTCCCTCAAGTATTATGAAATGTCCCTCTTTGTCTCTTTTTATGGTCTGTGTTGTGCAATCTCTTACATCTGACATAAATATTGACACCCCGGGGGTTTATTCATGTCCTTTTGCTTGGAATATTTTTTCCATCCTTTCACTTTTAGTCTGTGTTGCTCTTTTGTTCTGAGGTGAGTCTCCTATAGACAGCATATATGTGGGTCATGTTTTCTTATCCATTCAGCTACCCTATGTCTTTTGATTAGAGCATTTAACCCACTTACAGTTAAAGTTATTATTGATAGGTTGTCGTGTTTCCCTGTGTCCCTGTGTTCCTCTTCCTCTTTATCTCCTCAAAGCAGTCCCATTGGCATGTCTTATAATGCTGGTTTGGTAGAAATGTATCCTTTTAGCCTTTTTTTCTGAAAAACGTCTTATTTCACCTTCCATTTTGAATGAGAGCCTTGCTTGGTAGAGTAATCTTGGCTGCAGGCCTTTGCATTTCATTGCTTAGAATACTTTTTGCCACTTTCTTCTGACTTGTAGTGTTTCTGCCAAGAAATCAGTCGATAGCCTTATTTGTTCCCCCTTGTATGTTATTTTCTCTTGCTGCCTTTAAAATTATCTCTTTGTCTTTGAATTTTGTCATTTTTATTACAATATGCCTTGGTGTGGGCCTCTTTGGATTCATCTTTATTGGGACCCTCTGTGCTTCTTGAATTTGTGTGATGTTTTCTCTCAAGTTAGGCAAATTTTCTGTTATTTTTCTAAATAGGTTTTCTGTCCTTTCCTCCTCTTCTTCTCCTTCTGAAACCCCTATTATAAGGATATTATTGCATTTTATGTTGTCCTGTATCTCTCTTAACCCCTCTTCATTTTTTTTTTTTAGGCTTTTTCATTTTGTTGTTCTACCTAGTACTCTTTTTCTACTTTGTCCTCCAGCTTGCTGATTCGGTCCTATGCTTGATCTTGCCTGCTTTTAATTCTTTCTGCTGTGTTCTTCATTTCAGCAATTGTATTCTTCATTTCCTCTTGGCTTTTGTTCACAATTTCTATATCCTTTTTTATGCTGGTGTAGTTTACAGTAAGTACTTTGAAGCTTCCTTGGAGTTCCTTAGAGTTCTTGCTGAGCTTATTGAACTTTTTTTATAACCATTATTTTGAACTCAAGGTCTGATAGTTTGCCTGCCTCAATTTCGTTTAGCAGCCTTTCTAGAGATTCCCCTTTTGATTTCAACTAGTGGTTGTTTCTTTGTCTCCCTATTTTAGGTGACCATGCTTGTTTCTTTCTTTAGGTTGGTCTACTGTGCCTCCCTGTCTTGGTGGTATGACTTTCTGTGGTAGGAGAACTGTGGGGCTCAGTGGTATTATTTCCTTTAATGAATTCTTAAGCTTGATACTCTTGGGCTGCTCTTTGCGCTATTAATGTGGGCTTTTGGTTGTGATTGGGATTTGGTTATTGTTGGGTCCTTCTCTTTGGGTGACTGGCTGAAAGTCACTCTGTAAACCATGTGTTGTATTCTGTTGTACAGGTTCTGTCAGAACAAAAACTAAACAGCCCAGGAAACAGACCCACACCCACAAAAACAATCCCCAACCACAATCACACTATCAGCAGCAAATAAGCCAATATTAATACAGGTGTAAAGAGATTAAGACTATTATAAGGAAAAACAAATATATGAGGCTACTGAGAGTAAAGTGATTCTGAAAGGGCAGGGGGAGAAGGAACAATAAGAGTGGGGAATTGAGAAAGTGGACAGGGCTGCTAGTTATTCTGCTGCCATCTTCCAAGTTATGAACCTAAATCTTGATTACAGCCTTAAGAAACAACTTCTAATTTGTACATACATGAAGATAGGACAAGCTAAATTACACCAAAAGAGCACAAACCCAGAATGTAAAATATTAAAGAAAAACCTACTTGACTGCTTCAACAGATGAACATCAGGGAAAAGTAAAAGAGACTAGGAGACGAGAATTTTGCTCAAATGAGTAAATTTTAGATTAAGAGACATAAAATTTTTTTTTGAAATTCCAACATGGAGGCGTAGTAGACATGTTGCATTTCCCTCCACAACCCAAAACATATACATCTACCTCAAAACTAGAAATGACCAGAAATTCCAGAATACCAAGCTGCATGGTAAGTTGAACAAACAAAACATAGAGAAGAAATACTCATCCACACAGGTAGAAGGGGCAGGGCTGGAACAAAGAGGACGCAGTTTGGTGGCACAGTCTGGTGGTGTGAGGTTTGGCGATTCATTTTGTGGCCCTGCAGCTATAGTGAAACAGTGATTGTGACTGATCAGCGGAAAATGCAGTCATGTGTTCAAAAGAAAAAAAAAGGGAGAAACACCTGTTAAGTGCTCTCATCACCAGACCAAACTGCATAGCTCATGGTTCCAGCACCAAAGAGCATGGGGAGAAATAAAGCCACTTGCTTCTGACTGTGAAAACCAGTGGAGGTTAGGGCAGAGGAAGAAACTGGTGGCCTCAGCAGAGTCTGTATGTTTAGAGAGCCCGCACAGCCTTGGAACATCCATATAGACCCACCCACTCTGGGAACCACAGTCAGGGCAACAGCTAGAGAGGCACAAGTCACATAAGGGAAGCCTGGAAAAGGGGAGAGTGCTGAGCAAGCAGCATTGCTCCCTCAGTCCTCTCCCCAACATACAGTGCAACAACACAGTGAAAACAGGTCACCCCTTAGTGATGAATACCTAAGGATCAGCCCCTTAGAACACAGCTGGTGTGACAGCTCCAGCTAGGACAGGAGGCAAACACAGGAGCCTGTTGGTCTGAGGTCTCAAAGGACTATGACTCAAAAAAGGAACAGATCAAGGTCCTAATAGGTGAACTAAGCAACAAAGAAACAGACAACCTAACAGACGAACAGCCTGCCAGCCAAACAGATGCACAGTTTAAAACGCTCACAAGATAGGAAGAAGTGAAGGCCAGGCTAAGTGAAAACAAAGGAAAACACACACAAAACCAATAGTGAAGGGAAGCAAAATGGGGTTCAAATCAACAATTTGGAACAGAAGGAGGAAATAAATAGTCAATCAGTACAGAAAGAGTAAAAAATTGAAAAATATAAGGAAAGGCCTAGCAACCTCTGAGATGACTTTAAACATTCCAATTTCCAAATCATAGTGGTGCCAGGAGAAAAAAAAAAGCAAGAAATTGAAAACCTGCATGAAAAAACAATGAAGAAAAACTTCCCATATTTGATGAATAAAAGAGACATAGAAGTCCCAGAAGCACAGACAATCCCAAACAAGCTGGATCCAAATCAGACCACACCAAGACACATCATAATTAAAACATCAAAGATTAAAGATAAAAAGAAAAATCTTAAAAGCAACAAGAGATAGGGAGAGTGTTACCTACAAAGAGGTTCCTATAATACTATCAACTGATTTCTCAAAAGAAATTTTGCAGGCAAGAAGGGACTGGCAAGAAACATTCAAAGTAATGGAAAGAATGGACCTACAATCAAGACTACTGTATTCAACAAGTATCACTTAGAATGGATGAGCAAATAAAGTGCTTTCCAGACAGGGTAAAGCTAAAGGAGTTCATCATCATCAAGCCATTATTACATTAAATATTAAAGGAACTTACTTAAGAAAAAATGATCAAAACTATTAAAATTAAAAGGAACAAACTTAGAACTATCAGCAACAGAACCTAAAAAAATAATGCCTAAAACTAAGCAAACTAGAATAGGAACAGAATCATAGGCATGGGGATCATTGGGAGGGTTATAAACTGGGAGGTGGAAGGGGGTGAAATGGGGAATTGGTGCAGGAATTAGGAAACAACTAGTGGGTACAAGATACACAGGAGAAGAATAAAGGAAAGGGTCAAATTAAGAACTTATATGTACGACCCATGGACATGAACTAAGGGGTAGTGGGAATGTGGGAGGGAATGGGGGTCTTGGGAGGAGGGCAGCAAAAAGGAAAGAATTTGGGACAATGTAAAAGCATAATCAATAAAATATACTTAAAAAAAGAAACATAAAAAAAAAAAATTCAATATAAGAACCCAACAGGAATCCTGAATTAAACAAAACAACTATAAAAAGACATTCTTGAAGCAATAAGAGAAATTGAAATATAGACTGAGCTGTTAAGTATTTTTATTTATTTATGTATTTTTTTAGGTAGTATTTAAAATGTTAATTTGGATGACAGAATAATAGGAATGCATGCTGAATTATATAGGAATGAAATGAACTAAGACCTGAAATGTGATACAAAAGAAAAAATTATGCTAGTGTGGTAAATACTTGGTAGTTATTGAATTTAAGTGATGAGTATATTTGGGTTAATTATACTATTATCTCTGTATTTTCTTTAAAGCTTTTTGTAAAAAAAATTTCTATTTAAAATAGACCAGTGGATGTGAATAGAGGACTATGAAACAGACCCATGCATGTATACACGGGGAGTCTGGCAAATAGGAAAGGTGACATTGCAAATTGATGGGGGAAAAACACACTATTCCATAAATGATACTGAGACCACCAGTTAACTTCATAGCAACAGGTAAAATAAAATCCCTGTCTTAACATTTATAAAAATAAGTTTCAAGAGAATTAAATCAGCTTCATATTAATCCAAAATTACTGAGGGTAAACAGGGAAGTAATTTTTATGAGAAAGAAAAAGATTTCTGAAAATGCACAAAAAGTGCAAGCCATAAAGAAAAAAAAAACAAAAAAACAGCTACTGGAAAACATGAAAATATGCTCATTCTCACTAGTTAACAGAGAAATTAAAACAATTTAATCATCATCCCTATGAGGCTGTCAAAATTTTTAAGTCCTGATAATAAAAGTATAGACCTCCAGATAGGGGAAATTCGACCATACGTACACATTGCTGAAAGGACTGAAAATTAACACAACTATATTAAAATCAATTTGGCATAATTAGTATAATTAAAAATACTCATATCCTATTCATACTCATATGCAATTCCACCCTAGGGAAATGAAGCTATGGACATAAACTGAAGGGGGTAATATCCTCTTTTAAGAAATAAAAATTGTCTTTACAGATTTTAATTAGGTTTTTGTGTAATCTCTATATTTTAGCTCATTAATACTTTATTTCTACAATGTCCCAACTGTTAGATTATGTTCCTACATATCCCATATTTCTATTTATAGTTGCTGAAAAACAATGTGTCAAGTTGCATTTTTAAGATCTGCACTGTACATCTGAAGTGTTTCTAATTATTCCAATTTTTCCATAATTCTATTATTTAAGACACATAAACTACATTTTTGTTTCCTATAGTTTCATATATAAATTTCTTGAATTGATAATTGTTCTTCATATATTGTACCTGATACTTGACAAATTAAATATTTTTACATTACACTTTTATTCAAAATACCGTACCTACCCAATGTCTGTCTCTGAATCACTCAGACAGGAACATGGAAATCCCTACAAAAATTTGGCTGATGAAAGCAGCTTGCTTTATTTTAAATAACACACAGCCTACCTTGCATTAAAAGACAAGATAATGGCCCTGGCTGGTAATACGTGGATAAGGCACCAGCCTGCAAACCCAAAGGTTGCTGATTTGATTCCCCAGACAGGGCACATAACCAGGTTGCAAGCCAGGTCTCCAGCCAGCTCTGTAGCTGGAGGCAGGTGAAAGGTAACCATACATTGATGTTTCTCTCCCTCTCTGTCTCTCTCCCTTCCTCTCTCTCTGGAAATAATAAATAAAATCTTTAAAAAAAAAAAAAAGATAAGATAATCAGCAGCTTTTCCTAGCTACAAGGATATTGTCCATTTTATCATGCAGGATTTGTGAGGAATCTAGGGAGAAATTTGTTCAAATCAAAAGCTTTGCTACCCTAGCAGTAGGAATATTTTTGTATGGATATTGTAAACTATCATTTATCTTTCCTTCTTTGTTTTGACTTCTAAGGAACTCAAAGCTGATTTCATGCCTCACCACTAATGTAAGATATTATCAAATGAACACCCACTTATTCATTCTCCTCAGGTTGCTATTTTATTCTTCCTTACATACATTGTCTACTATTTTTCCTTTCATCTTTGGAGTTTTTAACATAATTTACCCTATGTACACATTTTTTTAGAAGGAAGAGATTGATCATTAATTAAATCACTACAAAGTATTACATTAGTCCCATGCCCTCAAGGAGCATACAAGTAAAAAGAAAAAGTCTGGTAGTATAACAAATGCCATAATAAGGTAACAAGGTAGAGTGGAATTATACAAAGGAAAAAGCAGGCATTTCCTCAAAACTGGTGCTGGAGAGGGAGGTCTGTATACATAGGATTTAATATCTGGACATATTTAAGAACTAGCCAAATTAGTTATTTTCTAAGCTTTGATTCTGCAATGCCACAAGGTAAGTCAATGGCTGCTTACTAGAGGTCTATGGGCTTCATTTAGATCTACCCTTTCCTCTTACTCTTGAATGTTCCCTTTTTCCACAAGGTGAGTTTTCCCCACCACAAGGTGAGTTTTCCCCAGATAACAGTGCAGGATCCACAATAATTTCCAGCACTACATAGAGTTACTGGTTTAAGTTTTAATGAGAAAGTTTAATTTAGCACACTATGTTGCCTCCTCCTCTAGTAAGGAAAATGAAGGCTTTAGTAGACAGTGTGGGCATTGTGGAGGTTAAAAAAAACAAACAAAACACACACACACACACACACACACACACATACACACACACACTTTAGAATCAAACATATCTAGATTCCAATCCCAGTTACACTGTTTAACTGTATAAGCTTGGGCTTTAATACAGTAACTTTGTTCAGTTCTTTTGTAAGATAATGGAGACAAGCCCTGGCTGGTAGCACAGTGGGTAAGGCGCTGGCCTGCGAACCCAAAGATTGCAGGTTCGATTCCCCAGCCAGGGCACATAACAAGGTTGCAAACCAGGTCTCCAGTCAGATCTGTGGCTGGAGGCAGGTGAAAGGCAACCATACGTTGATGTCTCTCCCCTTCTCTGCCTCTTTCCCTTCCCCTCTTTCTAGAAATAATGAAATAAAATCTTAAAAAAAAAAAAAAAAAGATAATGGAGAAAATGTTATGAAAGTAATTGGCATAATCTAGTGATATTTTAAAAAGTGAATTCTCAAAAATAAAAGTTAGGTTTCTTTTTTTTCTTACTAGCATTCCCCTCTTACTGCTAATCAATTTTAACTCTCCTAGTAGAAAAAAGAGGTAGAGTCAAAAAAATAAAACTTTCCTTAATTTTCAAGTTAAAATATTGAAGAAATGAAATAAATATACCTATTCTCTGTAACAAAGGACTTTATTTGAAGCAGAGTGGTATAACAGAAAGAATATGGATTCTGGGCTGAAATGTAATTTGACTGCACTATCTCTTTGACTTACGTGAGTCCCCAACTCCAAAAGTCAGTTTTCATTTCTGCATTAAGGACTTAATAATATTTTTCCTATACAACTGTTACTAAGAATTCTCAAAATGGAGAATTTATTTCTAGAGAAAAGGTAAATTAGTGAAACCTGTGAAAAGCAATTTAAAAATAAGAATCGAGAGCCCTGGCTGGGTAGTTCAGTTGGATGGTATCATCCACATACACCAAGATTGTGGTTTAATTACCTGGTCAGGGCACATATAATAATCAACCAATAAATGCATAAATAAGTGGAGCCAAAAATTAACATTTCTTTCTCTCCCCACCCCTACCTTCCTCTCTCTCTCTAAAATCAATGCATTAAAAACATATATATGAATCAAGAACTTTAAAAATGTTCCTGATTGTTGCCAGCCTGCGAACCCAGAGGTCGCTGGTTCGATTCCCCAGCCAGGGCACATAATTAGGTTGCAAGCCAGGTTTCCAGCCAGGTCTGTGGCTGGAGGCAGGTGAAAGGCAACCATACATTGATTCTTCTCTCCCTCTCTGCCTCTCCCTTCCCCTCTCTCTGGAAATAATAAATAAATAAATATTTTTTTAAAAAAAAAATTTTTCCTGATTGTTAATATAGGAATTTTACTCCTAGGATTCTAAACCAGCAATTTTTAACTGGTGTGCCATTTTCAAAACATGCAATACTGGACTATTTAGTCAGGGGCAATGACTTCTCCCTTAGATTGTCAAATTAAAAAATGACAACACGCCCTGGCTGGTAGCACAGTGGTTAAGGCGCCGGCCTGCGAACCCAAAGGTCGCAGGTTCGATTCCCCAGCCAGGGCACATAACCAGGTTGCAAACCAGGTCTCCAATAAGGTCTGTGGCTGGAGGCAGGTGAAAAGCAACCATACATTGATGTCTCTCTCCCTCTCTGCCTCTCTCCCTTCCCCTCTTTCTAAAAATAATGAAATAAAATCTTAAAAAAAAAAAAAAAAAAAATGACAACAGAGTCATTCCTCAGCCAGAGCACAGAACGAGGTTGCAAGCCAGGTCTCCAGCCAGGTCTGTGCCTGGAGGCAGGTGAAAAGCAACCAACGATACATTGATGTTTCTCTCCATCTCTGCCTCTCTCCCTTCCTCTCTCTCTGAAAATAATAAATCTTTGTAAGTAAATAAAAAATGACAACAGCCAACACAACAATAGCTTGTTGTCCAGTGTGAATGAATCAAAATTATACCTATTTTGTCAGGGAAAAATAAACATTTTTGTGTGTGTGCTATAGAATTTTAGTAATTAAGTTTATGTGCGCCATGAGATGAAAAAAAAAAAAAAAAAGGTTGAAAATCGCCATTCTACATTCTAAACCAAAGGAAAATAAACACATAAAAGATTATGTAGTCAAAGATATTTATCATAACATTACTTAAAACTGAAAGTAATGTAAATGTCAACAAAAAGGAGATTTGGTTATGTAAACAGGGGTACTAAATAGACCACTTCAAACATTGATTATGAAGACTTACATTAAAATAGAAAAGTACTGACAATATTAAGTTTAAAATAAACATGTAATATTTATTTTTTTAAATGAAGGTCTAGACTTCGGGTGGTGAGCACACTATGCAATATACAGGTGATGTATTATAGAATTGTACACTTTAAACATATAATGTTATTATTCAATGTCACCCCCAAAACATTTAATACTTTTTAATGGGGGGTAAAGATACAAAAACATAACCGCAATTGCTAACAGTGGTTATAAAATTTTACAGTGAGTAAATTTACTTTTTCCCCTCTGAATCCACATTTTCTTCATTGTGCTGATACTTTTTACAATAAAATAATAAACAAAAATATTCCCTTTTTGTGGGGTGGTTTTAAATACAAAACACTTATCAGACAAGCAGACAAGCATTGTTAAATTCACTCTTAAAACATATGGAAACCTGTTATTATAAGGTACAGAATGAACTTCCGAGTTTATACATTTTCCTCCTCATTCAAACATTCGTTCTACTTTGGTCATTTTCATGCGCCAGGCACAGTTCTAGACACTTGGAAAACAGCTGTAAACAAATCAAAGTCCTTGCTCTCACGTCACTTGTATGGTTCTTGATTTCAATCATTTCAGCACTATACAGAGTTATGTCTCCAAAGGTCCTTATCATCAGGCCACTCAAGTTAAAACACTTTCACAGAAACTTGGTAGCTAAGAGTTCCCTCTGGCGTAACAGGAACCTCGTTTAGTTAATGCAGGGCGTGTCAATCAATATCCGACAGCACCAGCACCTCAAATCTACAAAACGCTTCACAGTTCCAAGCCGGTTTGCTTCCATGATCATTAATTTTTAAAGCCCACTAATGTACGGGCTTCTTTGATGTTCGAGTTACCGACGGGCGCCCGCGGAGTTAGTTCAGGAACTCGCCAAGACCAGGGCTCCGAAAAGCAGCGAGCTCGCTCCACCTGCGAGCCCAACTCGGACCAGGGCTCCCACGACCGAAGGACCCAGCCACCTCGGGCCTGCGCACGTTCTACACCCGGCAACCCGGGAAATTACTGCATCACTTAAAGAACCTTAAGTTCTTTAAATTCCAGGAATTTCACCACTTTTAAGCATTTCAACACTCCTAACAGAGCCTCCAGGCATAAGGAACTCTCTCTTCTTTAAAGAAAGAAGTTCCTCACCAGACTCAGGCGGAGTACGACGGTCGCCAGCGGCCGGTTAAACCCGAGGTCTCCAACCCCGGGCAGCGAGATCCCCGGCAAAATGCCGCGGCACAGCGAGGTCTCGGAGGCGCGGGCCCTGCTCGCCGAGGAGGCCGGCCCTGCGCTCCCTGCCGCCCGGACTCGGAGATGGCGGGCACCCGGGAGAGAGAAGCCAAAGCTGCAGGACCCGGGCCGGGTGACAGGTTTACTGCCCTTAATGAAAACTTGGGTTTCTCGTCGCTCTCCCAACCAAAATTCCTGAGCATCCCTCCTTCGCCCCTTCGCGTACCTGACACACGGAGGCGCGGAACCCCGCGTAGTCCGAGCGCTCCCCGACCTGCACCAGCCGGTCGCCGAGCTCCGACTCCTTCCCGCGCCGGTCAAACAAGTACACCTTCCTGCAGCCGTCGCGTCCGCCTCTGTCTCCAGTCCCCACAGAGGGCTCGCCGCCGCCCGCCGCTGCCATATTGGGGGGAGCCGGAAAAAATCAGCCGGGCCGGAGCCTAACGCCGCCGCGCTCCGAGGGCCCAGATACAGGCTTCCCGCGGCGCGAGGCCCGAGCCCAGGAGCCTTGCGGCCCCACCCTCCGCGGCCGAGGCCGAACAGCGGCAAACGCGAGGATCACCCGGGAACCGATTCAAACAAGCCCCTGCCCGCACACACGTCACTTCCGCGGCCGCCGCTCTTCGGGCGGAGGGAGGCCGGCCAAGCGCGCTCCCCGCAGGGTCGGGGCCTGCGCCCGCGGAGGCCGCCAGCCACGCGAGCCTCGCAGCGCGTCCCGAAACCAAGGCCTTCGCCAAGCCGGTGGCCCAGAAGGAAGAAGGGCCGCCCGCGCCAGAGAAGGCGGGGCGAATCCCGCGGGTCCCGAGGGCTGGGGCCGGGCTGCGCGCGGGAGGGAGCTGCGCTGCGCGCGGGGGGCGGGGCTTCCGCGCCGGGGTTCCTCCCCTTTCGCCCTCGGGAAGTTGGAGGGAAGCGCAGGCTTTTCGCGGACGCCTGAGCTGTCGGGGGCGACACCTTAGCGGAGGCCGGAGAGCCGGTCCCGGAGAGAGTTGCGGGGAGGCTTTCTCATGACCATTTTCTCACTGTGGGGAGGATCCTGGTATCTTGTCGCCCCGTTGTGACCCGGGAACCTGCCCGGCCTCGAGCTTCCCGCGTCGCGCAGGCTGCGTCCTACGCTGTCTGGTGGCGTTCAGGCCGCAGCGAGGCCCAGGCCCGCAGGCCTCATCCGGCGGAACTTCCCTGGCGGCGAGCACGTGGGTCTCCACGGAGAGAAAACACTGTCAAGAGACCCTGCGCCACCTTGTCCGTCTCATTTCCTAGTCGTTTTAGGTGGGCTCCAGTGCGGATCACCCAGACAAAGGTGGAGGTGCCTGAGAACGTCCGAACCGAGGTTCTGCGACCAGCGCGGCCTCCTCCCGGTGTGGCCCGCGAGCGTTCTGGAATACCGACGGAGTTCAGGGCGCGGGAGTAGCCCCGCGACCGAATCCTTCTCCCCTGTCGTGTTGCTGAAAATTATAAATGGGAACACCAAGATTCATTAGGGTTAAAGTAGACGACATTCACAAAATCCTTAACCTATATAGTACGCTTTCAGTAAAAGCCTTTGTGTTTCATTAAATATCCCTATTGTGGGCATGTAGTGCTCTAACTCAAAATCAAAGACTACTGTCGTTGTTGAAGTTCCAGGCTTATTTGCAATGCGATTCTTAAAAGTGTTTAATGAATTTTTTGTACTTGAGAGGTACAAGTATATTCACTAAGCCTAAGAAGTAACACGCAGGGGCGGGGGAGGGGGGATTTTTCCATTCTCCAAACCGAACTTTTGGGTGATATTTAGTATATTTTCTGTTTTACTAACTTTGCCAAAATCTTCATGGTTAATTACATGGGTAGACTCGTATCGCTAGTCTGTTAGAAACCTAGGTTTGCTGGTCCATGTTGAGAAATTTAGAACCCTAGGGGTGTGTGTGTAGCTGGATAAAAGATTACAGGTGGAACACACGGTTGAAACAAAAGCGTGAAGAGGCGTGTTTGGGGAAACATAAATAACAGGACTGGAAGTGGAGAGAATGGCGCCTCAGTTGGTGGAAGAAAGAAGTGGGAAGTCAAGTTGCAGCCAAATGCCGTTGGTGTTCCTGAACGGAGTCGTGAGGGGAGGCAGAGATCAAAATAACCCTCAACTCCTATGGGATCTCCTTAACATCTCCATTTTACCTTTAAAATTCATGTGACCTTTTTGCTCTGTTCCATTATATAATGGTGTTTGATTTAAATGACCCAAGAAAAATACAAATTGTTTTTCATTTTCTAAATCTTACTTAATGGGTTAACTACCTTTCTGTTTCATCAAACTGGGACTAGGGCCAGAAGTTCACCAAATAGGTGAAGGAGAGAGATAAAAAACGCTTCCAGGGGTAACTATTGATGGAAACATTGATACCTACTTTTTGGGAGGTTAAGTCTGAATCGGTGCCTTCTATGGTCTCACGGCAGTCTAAAACAGCTTTGAAGTAATTTGTCAGTCATTTTTGTTGTCAGAAACTCCTCAAATAGATTTTTCAGCAAAGAAAGGTGAGTTTCTTCTTTAATTTTCATCATAAAGAATTTGAAGTGACCCAGTCTCGCAATCAGTTCTCAATTGACTTAATTCTTTTAAGTCTTACCTGAGGATATGTTTACTTTATTTTTTCAGAGAGGGAGAGAGAGATGAGAGAGAAACCGATCATTTACCCCACTATACATACCCTGACTGGGGATTGAACCCATAACCTAACCTAGGTATGTGTGCTGGCTGGGCTTTGAACCTGAAACCTTTAGGTGTACTGGACGATGCTCCAACCAACTGAGCAACCTAGCCAGTGCTCATTGACTTAATTTTTATTTTCATTAGCTATCTTATCATATAGAATATAAACATTTAAGTGTCAAGTTGTCTGTTGCTACATTACAACCTACCCCAAAACCTAACAGTCCCCATCTCCCAACCTGAGATTTGACATACCACAGACCCAAATCAGAGGTGCTGGGAGACAATGAATGATAATAGCTCCTCAAGTCCACAATTAAAATTGGTTTAAAAAAAAAACTGCATTGTGAAGAATGGAAAATAAACAACATGGAAAAAAATTTTAAATGTCAAAAAGTTAGTGCCTGAAGATTTTGTAGTGGAAAAAATGTATTAAACCAATGTAGAGGGAACAGGAAGATAGAATATTTCCATAAGCGAAAGAGATTTACAGATGCTGATAAAACTTGAAAACCTGAAGAAAACTTAGATTGTCTATGGTTAACTTAAGCGTTTTTAATTCTCAAAAGCTGGTAAAGAAATAGATGCTACAAAAAGAAAAACCTTTCTATGGCAACGAATCTGATGACAGCAAATCAAGAAAAGATGCATCAAGAAAAGATGCTGCTGACCAAAACATTTTCATAAAGGTCTTGATCCTGAATGAGTAACTGATATCACAGATAGTAGTGGAGAATTAATGTTTCATATGAAATAAAAAGGCATGAATGAGGCAGACTGAGTCCTGGGAAAGAGGCAAACATAAAGTGTCCTCAAATTATAATTGTTTTTTTATGAAGAGGAACAACCTTGACATGCTTGTATGGAAGATGTGCAATAATATGTGTATGTATGTATATATTGTGAAAAATAAGTACATTCTAATGAAAATCAAGTTTGATATGTTTGTTTTGAATAATATTCAGGGGAGTGTTGGGTTGTATTTTTTCTATCAATAACACTGGTTACATCGAACAAATAAAAGCTTTCTATATTTGCTTCATTTATCAGAAAAATATTTGATACCATAGCACATTATTTCCTCTGCATTAGAAAGAGCTTTTCTAAATGTTAGGAAATTTTCATAGTTATTACATAATCAAAACTTACATTTAACTTATAATGCCTAAGAACTATTCTGGGTTTATTTGTCTTTG
The DNA here is from genome assembly GCA_004026585.1 of Noctilio leporinus. Classification (NCBI taxonomy): domain Eukaryota; kingdom Metazoa; phylum Chordata; class Mammalia; order Chiroptera; family Noctilionidae; genus Noctilio; species Noctilio leporinus. The sequence goes on along the minus strand of PVIW01002342.1, from coordinate 146,632 downwards.
TATATATACATAAATTCAGAGTGGGGCAGAAGTAGGTTGAAAGCTGTGCATTTATTCTTCTAGTATTATTAATGATTTATCATTTTCCATATGAAAAACTGTAACCTTCTTTTGCCCTACCCTGTACACATGTAAATGGTGTTGATTGTTTTGTCTTCTTTCTTACATTCACCAGAAAAAGAATGGCATTTCACAACTCTGAGTAAGTCTGTGACATTTTGGGGACACCGTTCATCTAAGAAACCCAACAAACAAATCACCACAAGTTAAATTGAAAATTTTCTGAAGCCACAAACATTCCAATGAAATAGATGACTCTGTAATTAATTGGACAATTTATATAAAACTATTTAAATTGGAAAACTTAAAGCAGTTTTAGCAGAATTTCTAACTATATAGTCATATAAATGTACAATTTAATTGTAAAACTCCCTGAAAGGATAAAATTTTTATCACTACCAACAACCACCCTACACAAATTGGTCATTATTTGTGTAAAAATGAAACTAATTTCTGGGCTTTTATTTTGTAACCCACTACTTTACTAAATTTCTTTATCAGTCCTAGTAGTTTTTTAGTAAAACCTTCAGGGTTCTCTCTATATGGTATCATGTCATATGCAAATAATGACAGTTTTACTTCTTCCTTTCTAATTTGGATGCCTTTTCTTCTTATCTGATTGCTGTGGCTAGGACTTCCAGTACTATGCTGAATAAGAATGGTAAAAGTGGGCATTCCATGTCTTATTCTTGATCTGAAAGTGTTTCCCTATTGAGTAATGAATGATGTTAGTTGTGGGTTTGCAAAACACAGCTTTTAAGTTGAGATATGTTCCCTCTATTCCCACTTTGTTGAGAGTTTTTACCACAAGTGGGTGCTGGATTTTGTCATGCTTTTCTGCATCTATTTATATGATCATGCTTTTCTTCATTTTGTTCATGTGTGTATCATGTAATTGATTACAACAACTTTGCATCCCAGGAATAAATCTCACTTAATCACAGTGAAAGACCTTTTTAATATATTGCTGAATACAGTATGCTAACTTTTTTTTAACTCTCACCCAATGACATGTTTTTATGGATTGCCTCATACACACCCCAACCAGGAATCTAACCTGCAAACTAACCTAGGTAGTTCCCTGACCAGGGATAAAACAAGCAACCATTTGGTACACAGAATGACGCTCCACCCAATTGAACCATGAGGCTTGGTATGCTAACATTTTGTTGTGGATTTTTGCACATGTACCAATTATATTGGTGTATGATTTTCTTTCTTTGTAATATCTTTTATCTGGTTGTGAAATTAGGATAATGTTGGCTTTGTAAAGTGATTTCTGGAGTCTTCTTTTGAATGTTTGTGAATAGCTTAAGAAGGAAGATGATAGTTCTTCAAATGTTTGGGAAAATTCACCTGTAATGGATGTAATACAACAACAATAAAATTTAAAAAGAAGAAAAAATTCACCTGTTAAGCCATCTGGTGCAGGGCTTTTGTTTGAGAGGTTTTTATTTGTTTTGTTTTGTTTTGTTTTTTTAATTACTATTTTGATTTCATTACTTATAATTGGTCTGCTCAGATTTTCTCTTTCTTCTTGATTCAGTTTTAGAAAGTTGTTTGTTTTTAGGAAATTATTCATTTTTTCTAGTTTGTTCAATTGGTTAGCATAGAGTTATTTGTACTATTTTCTTACAACTCTTTGTGTTTCTGGGGTGTCCACTGTTACTTCTCTTTCACTTTTGATTTTATTTATTTGGGTCCTCTCTTTTTTTCTTCATGAGCCTTTTTAAAGATTTATCAGTCTTGTTTTTCTTTTCAAAGAACCAGCACTTGGTTTCATTGATCTTTTCTATTTTTTTTATATTCTATTTTATTTATTTCCATTCTGCTCTCTATTATTTCATTCATTCTACTTACTTTGGGCTTTGTTTGTTGTTCTTTTTCTAGTGTCCCTAGGTATAAGTTTAGACTATCTATTTGAAATTTTTCTTATTTTTTGAGGTAGCTCACACCCTGTGAAGGAGTCAGCTGCCTGGACCCATGATGCAGAGGCCTGAGCAGGCTTGGGGTGTATCAAAGACTGAGTTGTGTGGCTCTGGGGCAGGGACCATTCCCCACTTCCCATGAACCTGGCCAACACTGCCCCCACCAGAGGAGAGATCCACTAGCTCCACTTTCCCAACTGCTGCCAAGATAGGGCTTGCTCTTAAGAAAGTCCAGTCAGAATCCTGGACAGGCTGAGAGTTGTGTGGTCATTTGTGGATATCCCTCCCTTCACATAAGCAAATTTTGGACTATGTGCCTGATGAATTCACCCCGATGACTCCCTGAGACCCTCCCAGTTAAATACTTTCTATAACACAGTTTATGGCTCTCAGCCCCCATCTATCAGACAAGTAGAGCACATCTTGGGTTTTCTTATGTTTCCAATAAGTTCTAAGCTGAGTGGTAGGAAGAGAGGCTCCTGACGTTTACTTGGTGTCTTTTGATACGTTGACTTCCTGTTGCTTTTGTGCCATTTGGGACATGCAAAGCTTCTTTTGATGCCAGTGCCTATGAGGGGGGATACCCCCAAAAACCAAAATTTATTTCTAAAAAGTTGTGTATTCTTACATGTTTAAACTTCAGTCACCTTCAAAGTGCTCTTCATTTGATGTAATACACCTATTGAGATATTTTTTTTTCCACTGCTCAAAACAGAACTGGTTGATTATAATGCCTTTTAGTGCTTCTGCCATTTTTTTTGTTTGTTTGTTTCACCTCTTCCACATTGCTTCCCTTTAAGGACTTTTTTCATCCAAGGAAACAAACAAAAAGTTGCTTGAGGTGAGATTGGGTAAATAGTGAGGGTGGGGCACAGGGGTCATGTTATTTTTGGTCAAAAACTACTGAACACTCAGTGCAGTGAGAGCAGGTACACTTGTAAATCACCCATCAGGAAATGGGCAAACCTGTTACTTCTTCAAAAAATATATACTGAAGCCTAATGCAGCCTCTCACAACAATGCCAGCTGGTACAGTGATACAGATGGATTCCTAGGACATATATCTAGTGGGGGAAGCCTGTACTACAAGAGGCCTGCCCTCCAGAAGATAATTCAATTTTTGTTCCCCCTGTATACAGCTATTTAGGGCAAGAGAGAGTACCACCTCTTCTTATCAACCTGAAGGGAATCTTTTTCAATCTGGAAAAAAATTCTCTCTTGATATTTTTAAAGGCACTTGATTAAGCCTATATGTCCCTTTCTCACCCCACTTCAAAAATCCTTGCCATTCTCCTAAGAACGTAGGTTTTTAGGGGGAAAAAGGTTCCAAGGAGGAAAGTATATTTTCTACTCTGCACCTTGTTTTAGTTATGAATTGCTGCATAACAAATTACCTCAAAACCTAGTGACTTAAAAGAACAATCATTTTCTTTATTTGCTCATGATTCTGTAATTTGAACAGGGCTTTGCAGAACTGGATCTTCCTGTTCCATGTGGTATCAGTCTGAGGAGTTCTTAGAGGGGTCACTTCCAAGATGCTTTATTCACAAGACTGGCAATTTGGTGCAGGTTGTTGTCTGGGAATTCTGATTGCCAGGGTCCTCAAACCTCTTTCCCTTGCCTTGCCTCACGGCTAGGTTGAGACTCTGGCTGAAAGAAAGTCTCAGGGTACTAAGACTTACGTAGTGCCTGGCTTCCCCTAAAGCACAAAAGTGGAAGCTTACAGACTTTTTTACAATTTAGGACATGAAACGGCACCACTTCGACCACATTCTGTTGGGTAAAGCAGGTCACAGGGCCATCCTTGATCGAAGGGGAGGGACTATGTATGCCACAGGCAAGAATATGGCGAGCATGGTTTTTCCGAGGCTACCAAAGTAATGGTCTGTGACAAAAGGGCAAGAAATCACACTTGCTATTTTCTATTTTTGTCCTCACCCGAGAATATAGTTATTGATTTTAGAGAGGGGGGTGGAAGAGAAAGGGATCAGTGTGAGACAGAAAAAATATCTGTCAGCTGCATCCTGTTTGGGGATCAAATCTGCAACCTAGCTATGTACACTGACTGGAAGTCAAACCTCCAACCTTTTGGTGTACTGGATAATGATTCAACCAACTGCCACCTAGCCAGGGCTATTTTCTTGAATAGGGCTGGGAGATAGTGGGGGTTGGTTAAGGGGGGGAAAATCAAAGAAGGAAAAAATATTATGATATGTTAATATCTCAAAATATAGCCATCAACTTTCTCCTGTGGATTACTTTAATTTCCATGTCACTTGAGGAACACTTTAAAATGTTTTAATGAACACTTTGTGTTTTCACTTTTTGGTTATAAAACATTTTTTCTTTAAAAACCATGCAGTTGAATGTCTTCTTTATAAATGAGAAATGGTATTAGTTCTTGATTTCTTGAATTGAATTCTTGAATTGCTAGTCTGTTACCGAACAGCAAGTGGGGTCCTGCTGCCTGCTGCCATCCTGTTGACCGAAGTCCAGAGGCAAAGCTTTGGTGATCAAGGAAAGGGGTCTCTATTCAAAAGCAGTCACTTAAGCCTACCAAGTCACAGCTTTAATTACTTAAGCCTGTCAATTAATGCTAAATTTTAACACCTGGGTTCTCCCATCTTTTCCCCCCGTTTCTGTAGGGTTAGTTTACAAACTAAAACGACATAATACACAAAAGCTACACAATTTTGGAAGAATGGCATGCATCTGCCATAGAGCCTGTTCCCTCTAGAACACCCAAAGAATAAACCTGCCACCCTCTGCCAGGTCAGCCCGATCCTAGTCTGTGCCCAGAGCTCCTTCCCATACAAGACACCATCCACTGGGAAACGCAGGCAGCTGCAGCACCATTACCCAGGCATCCTTAAGGAAGAAAAGCCTGAGAGCGAGCTTGAGAACCACAGCCAGAGCCACAGACTGAGAAAAAGTCAGCGCAGGAGTCAGAAAAGCTCAGATAAAGCTTGTGAGCCATTGAGTCAGCCTCTTTTTATTTCCATTGGCTCTGGAGGCATTGGGCTTCTCAACCAATCCCGTCCTAGACAGCTTTCCATTGCCTCAGCAAACTCCTGCTTCTCCCCAGCCATCTTAATCTCTCTGTATTACTTCTACAAAGACTTCACATTTTCTTGTCAATTTGTTTGTATATTCTTATATGTATATCATAAGATATTTTATACATACAAAAGAATATAAGAGATATGTGATCTAAATATCTATTAAGAGACAAACATGTATAGCTGCCACCCAACTTAAGAAAAGAGCATTCCTAAAACTTTGAAGGCCCCTTCCAAAATGCTATCTTTCCATTATTGCAGTAATTTCTATTCTGAAGTGTGTAACAATTTTTCTTTCTGTTCACAATAGGTTATTTGGTTTTTAAAAGTTTTTGAATGTATATACTTTAAATGAAAATCAACATACTTCTATTGTTTGTCTCCAGTATTCTCATTCTACTACAACGTTACTTCTGAAACCAGATGTGTGGGTTTTCCACACAGCAAGCTATTCTGTGACACCAACTGGGCATCTTACAGTTTAACTCAATTCTGACACTTTCTGCATAGAGGAAGTATCATGTCCCCCATCTCCATTGGAGATGAAAAATCCAGATTGGTACCTGTGCTTCTGACCAAATGGCCATGTATCAGGGATTGTCATGATCCATTATGCAGGTTCAATTTGTTAGAGCAGCTCAGAACTCAGGATTATAGTTTATTACAAACTAAAATTATACCAGATTGTAGTTTATTATAAACATATTAAAAACAAAATTCAACAAAGTAAAATTAAGGTATAATTAAGTGATTCATGAATTGAGCAGTATCCTGTGCAGCAACTAGAAGGGTGTGCCAAATGGTTGAACAAACTGGAAGGTTTTTACAGGAAGAAGAATGGGGCAAGGAGCTATTAACAAAAGAAAATAATTAATTTGTTTATTTTATTTATTTTTATTAAAAATTTTTAATGTGATTTTAAAATCATACTTTACATTCAATATTATTAGGTACTAGTTTCAGTTGTACAACATAGTGGTTAAACAATCATACACTTTAAAAAGTATTCCCCTGATATTTCCATTACCCACCCGGCACCATACATAATTATTACAATATTATTGACTACATTGTCTGTGCTGTACTTTATTTCCCTGTGACTATTTTGTAACCATCAATCTGTACTTCTTAATTCTTTCACCTTTTTCACCCAGTCCCCCAACCTCCCTCTTCTTTGGCAACCACCAGTCTGTTCTCTGTATCTATAAGTCTGTTTCTGTTTTGTTTGTTCATTAATTTTGTTCAAGAAATTATTTTGAGGGCAGATATCTTTCTCTGATGGAGGATCTGATAAAGAGAGCAGCTTACCTCATTGATGTTCATCAGAAATTTCCAGACTGGCTGATTAAAATTATGTTTCTGGGAGAGTTTGAAACTACAATTGTAACAGGTATTAGATCTATGTTTGGTCACATGGGCTTTTAGCATGAATGGCACCAGTTTAGGCCTGTGGTTTTTCTTTAACAAAAGGACAAACTCAGGAACAGTTAGATGAAAGAGACGCATAGGACGATATATGGGGGATGAGGCATGGAGCTTTCCATGATCTCTCTAGGCTTTCCACTTTCCCAGAACCTTCATGCTTTTATCAACCCAGAAGCTCCCTGAACCCTTAACTTTCAAGTTTTTATGGAGGTTTCATAGGTAGGCACAATTGATGATATCGTTGTCTATTGGAGCCTGATTCAACCTCCAGTTCCTCTTCTTTCCAATAGGGTGCAGATGGGGCAGACTGAAAGTTCCAGCCCCCATCCTTGGAAGCTTTCCAAAAATTCCTTCATTAATATAAACTCAGATGTGGCTGAAAGAGACTTCTTACCATATAAGAAATTCCAGGGGATTGGAGACTATGTGCCAAGAAGAGTAGATGAAGACCAAGTATCTTTTTTATGTTATAAATTGCAGTGTCACATCGCATTACTCTGCAATTATTTTTAAAAATATCTTATTATTTTTAGAGAGAGGGGAAAGGAGAGAGGAAGAAAGGGAGAGAAACATCAATGTATGATTGCTAGGGATCTGGCTGGAGACCTGGCTTACAACCTGCGTATGTGCCCTGACTGGGAATCGACCCAATGACCCTTGGGTTCACAGGCTGGTGCTTGATCCACTGAACGTCACTAGCCAGGCTGTGTAATTATTTTTTGCTCAGAATATTTGTGAAATTCAATCATGTTGATGCATATAATTGCATCATTCTTTGTTATTGCTGTATAGTATTTCTTAATGAGAATACACCACAGTTCCCTTACTATGGGACATTTTAATTATTTCTAGGATTTGGATTTCTTGTTTGTTTTTTATTTTTATTTTTTAATTGAATTTATTGGGGTGATGTTAGTACATAAAATCATAAAGGTTTCAAGTGTACAACTCAACAAAACATCATCTGCACACTGCATTGTGAATCCACTGCCCCAAGCAAAGTCTTTTTCCATCTCCATTTTCCCCCATCCTTTGCCCACCTCCACCTACCCCCAGCACCCTTTCCCTCTGGCTAACACCACACTGAATATTTGTGTTGTATACTGATGTTCTTATGCAATGGATATATTGCACAGGATATATGTCATGTCATAGAGTATATGTATTTACTAGATAATGCCAAATTATTCCTGAGTAGTATAGGAAAGTTACCCCTGCTCCATTTTCTTGTGCACACTTAGGGGTTTCCTTTAAAATTACATTGTCAATCTAGTAGGTGTGAAATAGTGTCTCATTATGATTTTAATATGCATTTCCTTTCTTATAAATGAGATCAAGCATCTTTCTACATGTTTATTTTTTAACTCTGTTCCATCATATGTGAAATGCCAGTTCATGCTCTGTGCCCATTTTTTGGATAAGTTTATTTGACTTTTCCTATTTATTTGATTCATAGCATTTCTCTATATATTACGGCTACTAAACATTGGTTGGTTATATATCTTAATATTGTTCCCTAGTCTGTGGCTTGTATTTTTCCTGACTTTCTGAGATCTTTTAATAAAGGATAGTACTTGATATTAATACAACTGAATTATTCATTCACTTCTATTATGGTTTATCTCTTTAAAATTTCCTCTATTATCAAAGGTTTCTCAAATTTTGTTCTTTTTTTAAAATTTAATTTCATTGTTGTCATATTACATCTATCCCCCTCTGTCCTCTTCCCACCCATTCCCCTAAAAAGTCAATCCCACATGTTGTCCATATCCATGGTTCCTCCATACTATGTTCTTGTCTAAACTGCTCCGCTTCCCTGCCTCTTGCTCCCCCCTCCCCCACCCCCTTTCCCCCTGCCCACTAAAGGCCTATTCACTGTATTCATATATTTGGTTCTGTTTTGCTTGTTGTTAGTTTTGTTCATTATTGTCCTGTAGTGGGTGAGATCATGTGGTATTTGTCCTTCACTGACTGGCTTATTTCACTAAGCATAATACTTTCTAGTTCCATCCATGTTGTTGCAAAGGGTAGGAGTTCCTTCTTTCTTTCTTCTGTGTAGTATTTCATTGTGTAAATGTACCAAAGTTTTTTGATCCAACCATCCACTGATGGGTACTTAGGCTGTTTCCAGCACTTGGCTATTGTAAATAGTGCTGCTATGAACATAGGGGTACATAGGTTCTTATGAATTGGTGTTTCAGGATTCTTTGGGTATAGTCCTAGCAGTGGAATTGCTGGATCAAAAGGCAGTTCCATTTTCGTTTTTTTAAAGGAAACTCCATACTGTTTTCCATAGTGGCTGCACCAGCCTGCATTCCCACCAACAGTATACCAGGGTTCCCTTTGCCCCACATCCTCACCAACACTTGTTGTTTGTTGATTTGCTGGTGATTGCCATTCTGACAGGTGTGAGGTGCATCTTATTGTGTTTTTAATTTGCATCTCTCTGATGGCTAGTGATGTTGAGCATTCTTTCATATGCCTTTGGGCCCTCTGGATGTCTTCCTCAGTGTGTTGTCTCTTCAGGTCTTTTGCCCATTTTTTAATTGGGCTGTCTGTCTCCCTGGTGTTCAGTCGCATTAGTTCTTTGTATATTTTGGAGATCAAACCCTTGTCTGAGGTATCATTGGCAAATATGTTTTCCCATACAGTTGGTTCCCTTTGAATTTTGCTGGTGTTTCCTTTAGCTGAACAGAAACTTTTCAGTTTGATATAGTCCCATTTGTTGATTTGTTCTTTGATTTCCTTTGCCCTTGGTGAAGTATCAGTAAACATATTTCAGTGTAGCATATCAAAAAGTTTACAGCCTATATTTTTCTCTAGGACCTTAATGGTAGCACTGCTTATGTTTAAATCCTTTATCCATCTTGAGTTTATTTTGGTGTATGGTGTAAGTTGGTGGTCTAGTTTTATCTTTTTGGATATTGCTGTCCAGTTCTGTCAACACCACTTGTTGAAGAGACTGTTTTTCCTCCATTTTATGTTCCTTCCCCCTTTGTCAAAAATTAATTGACCATAGAGTCCTGGGTTAATTTATGGACTCTCTATTCTGTTCCATTGATCTATATGTCTATTCTTAAGCCAGTACCAGACAGTTTTGATGACAGTAGCCTTGTAGCATTGTTTGAGGTCCAGTATTGTGATTTCTCCTACCTTGTTCTTCTTTCTTAAGATTGCTATGGCTGTTCGTGGGTGTGTTTGGCTCCATATAAATTTTTGAAGTATTTTTTCTATTTCTGTGAAGTCTGTCATTGGTATTTTAATTGGGATTGCATTGAATCTATAGATTGCTTTGGGTAGTATGGACATTTTAATGATGTTAATTCTTCCCATCCAAGAACATGGTATATGCTTCCATTTATTTGTATCTTCCTTGATTTCTTTCTTCAATGTTCTGTAGTTTTCTGAGTACAGGCCTTTTACCTCCCTAGTTAAGTTTATTCCTAGGTACTTTATTTTTCTTGTTGCTATGGTAAATGGGATTTGTTTTTTCACTTCTATTTCTGTTGTTTCATTATTGGTATACAAAAATGCTTTTGATTTCTGGATATTGACATTTTATCCAGCTATTTTGCTAAATTTGCTTATTAGGCCAAGTAAGTTTTTGATGGAGCTTATCAGGTTTTGTATGTACACTATCACATCATCTGCAAATTATGACAGTTTGACTTCCTCCATTCCAATTTCGATACCTTTGATTCCTTTTTGTTCTCTGATGGTTATGGCTAGAACTTCCAAGATGATGTTGAACAGAAGTGGAGATAGTGGACAGCCTTGTCTCGTTTCTGATCTTAGAAGGAAAGCTTTCAGTTTTTGTCTGTTGAGTATGATGTTGGCTTCAGGTTTCTCATATATGGCCTTTATGATGCTCCCTCTATTCCCATTTTGCTGAGTGTTTTTTATCATAAATGGTTGCTGTACTTTATCAAATGCTTTTTCAGCATCTATTGATATGATCATATGGTTTTTGTCTTTCAATTTGTTGATGTGGTGTATTACACTTATTGATTTATGAATGTTGTACCATCTTTGCATCCCTGGGATGAAACTCACTTGATCTTTGTAATGTACTGCTGAACCCCGTTGGCCAATATTTTGTTGAGAATCTTTGCATCTATGTTCATCAGAGATATTGGCCTGTAGTTTTCTTTCTTAGTTGTGTCTTGACCTGGTTTTGGGATTGCATAATATTGACCTCATTGAAAGAGTTTGGGAGTCTTCCCTCTTCCTGAATTTTCTGATATAGGTTGAGAAGGATAGGAGTTAGTTCTTCTTTAAATGTTTGGTAAAATTCACCTGTGTTTCCATCTGGTCCAGCCAGGGCTCTTGTGCTTTGGGAGATTTCAGATTACTTTTTCAATTTCACTGGTTGTTATTGGCCTATTCAGGCTTTCTGCTTCTTCTGGATTCAGTTTTGGTAGATTATACATTTCCAGAAATGTGTCCATTTCATCCAGGTTGTCATATTTCTTGTCATATAGTTGTTTGTACTAATTTCTTACAATCTTTTGTATTTCTGAAGTATCAGTTGTGATTTTTCCTCTGTCATTTCTGATTCTGTTTATTTGAGTCCTCTCTCTCTTTTTCTTAATGAGTCTGGATAAAGGCTCATCAATTTTGTTTATTTTTTCAAAGAACCAGCTCCTAGACTTGTTGATTCTTCGAATCATAATTTGAATCTCTAAGTTATTTTGTTCTGCTTTTATCTTGATGATTTCCTTCCTTCTACTTGCTCTGGGCTTTGTTTGTTGTTGCTCCTCTAGTTCTTGCAGCTTTATGGTTAGGTTGTTTTCATAAACTTGTTGTGACATTTTTAGGTAGGCCTGTATTGCTATAAATTTCCCTCCGAACATTGCCTTTGCTGTGTCCCATAGGTTTTGGGCTGTTGTGTGTTCATTGTTATTTGTTTCCAGGAACTTTTTGATTTCATCATTGATCTCATTGTTAACCCATTCATTACTTAAAAGCATATTATTTAGTCTCCATGAGTATTTTTGGTTTTTTTTTTTTTCCTTTGAGATTGGTTTCTAGTTTCAATACATTGTGATCTGAGAAGATGCTTGGTATGATTTCCATTTTTCTATATTTCTGGAGACTTGTCTTGTACCATGTGGTCTATCTTAGAGAATGATTCATGTGCATTTGAAAAGAATGTGTATTTTGCTTCTTTGGGGTAAAAGACTCTGTATATATCAGTTAGGTCCATTTCTTCTAGAGTGTTGTTCAATGCCACAGCATCTTTGGTGATTTTTTGTTTGGAAGATCTGTCCATTGTTGATAGTGGGGTATTAAAATCCCCTACTATTAGTGTGTTGCTGTCTATGTCCTTCTTGAAGTCCTCCATGGTTTTCCTTATATTTTGGAGCTACTGTTTTGGGTACATATATGTTTATCAGAGATATATCTTCTTGCTGGATTGTTCCCTTGAGTATTATGAAATGTCCTTCTTTATCTCTTTTTATGGCCTTCATCATAAAATTTATTTTGTCTGAAATAGGTATTGCTACTTCAGCCTTTTTTTCATGTCCATTTGTTTGATTTTTTTTTTCCATCCCTTCACTCTCAATCTGTGTCGATCTTATGTTCTGATGTGGGTCTCTTGAAGACAGCATATATGTGGGTCATGTTTTCTCATCCATTTGGCTACCATATGTCTTTTGATTGGCACATTTAATTCCTTTACATTAAGATTATTATTGATTGATACTTATTCATTTCCATTTTCCCACTTTGTACCTGTGTTCCTCTTTGGCTCTCTGTGTTTCTTCATTTTTTTTTTTTTAAAGCAGACCCTTTAGCATTTCTTGCAATGCTGGCTTGGTAGAGATATATTCTTTTAGTCTTCTTTTATCTGGGAAACTCCTTATTTCTCCTTCCATCTTGAATGAGAGTCTTGCTGGGTAGAGTATTCTTGGTTGCAGGCCTTTGTTTCCCATTACTTGAAATAGTTTTTGCCATTCCCTTCCGGCTTGAATTCTTTCTGTTGAATAATCATTTGGTAGCCTTATTGGAATGCTCTTATATGTTATTTGCTGTTTCTCTCTTGATGCTTTTAGGATTCTCTCTTTGTCTTTGAAATTTGCCATTTTAATAATAATGTGCCTTAGAGTTGGTCTGTTGGGGTTAATCCTCATTGGGACCCTCTGTGCTTCCTGAACTTGAGTAATGTTTTCACTCATCATGTTAGGGAAGTTTTCTATCATTACTTTTTTGAACAGGTTTTCCATTCCTTGTTTCTCTTCTCCTTCTGGTATCCCTATGATACGGATGTTGTTATGTTTCATGTTGTCCTGAAGCTCTCTTAAAACCTCATCATTCTTATTCAGCCTTTTTTCATTCTCTTGCACTTTTTTGGAGTATTTGTCTATGTTGTCCTCCAACTCGCTGATCTGGTCCTCTGCTTCCTCTAGCCTACTGTTGCTTGCTTCCACTGTATTCTTCAATTCAGCATTTGTATTCTTCATTTCCTTCTGGCTCTTACTGATAGTTTCTAAGTCCTTTTTGATGCTGGTGTAGCTCTCAGTAAGTTCCTTGTAGCTTCCCTGGAGTTATTTGTAGTTCCCCTGGAGTTGTTTATAGTTTTCTTTGACCTGGCTGTGCTCATTGAGCTTCTCTATCATCATTCTTTTGAATTCCATATCTGATAGGTCATGTGCCTCTGTTTCATTTGGTGATCTTTCTGGGGATTCTTCCTTTCCTTTTGGTGATGGACTGATTCTTTTTTTCCCCATTTTGGGTGTCTGTTGTTGCTTTTTTTTTTTTAATTTTTTGGGTTTTTTTTTTTTTCTTGGATTGATCTGCTTTGCTTCCCTGCTTTTGTTGAGCACCCTTCTGTGTTAGGAAATTTGTGGAGTTCAGTGTTGCAGTCTCCTAGATTTTCTCCACTTGTTGCTCTTGGGGTGGCCTTTATATTGTTAACTTGGGTTGTCTGATTGTACTCTGGATTGGTTGTGTATGTTGCTCCTTTCCTTCCAGTTGGCTGATTGTGAGACACCCATTCTATCCTTTCTCATACACTGTTTTTGAGCTGCTCCTGAAAGAGAACCACCAGTCCAGGCAAAATAACCATACCTTCAGAGATATCTTTCTCTTTTACTTCCCCTTTTGACTGCCTATGAATGTAACAATATATCCATACCCTCCAAGGTAACCCCCCCCCACCCCCCACCCCCGCCTCTTAATCATACCCTCAGCTGCAACTGAGCCAGTCTTACTAGGGATGTAGATATATTAAGACTGTTGTATGAGGGGGAAAAATGATTAAGTTGACTAAAGTATGGATAGTTTTGAAGGGTGCTGAGGAGTAATAAAGATAGCAGGGATATGAGAGAGAAAACCCACTTATCTATTCTATAGAAATGAGGAGAGGAAGAATCAGAAAGCCTCAAGTACGAGTGAACAGTGTAAGCCTATATATGTAGTTGCCACATCTACCTCCCTGTTCACCCTTAGTGATCCCTGATTGGTCCAGGTAAAGCCAGGACCTGTGGGCTGTTAGCAGAAAAAGAAAGAAAGAAAGGAAAGGAAAGGAAAGGAAAGGAAAGGAAAGGAAAGGAAAGGAAAGGAAAGGAAAAAAGAAAGGGTTTAGGTGGGTGGGGAGGGGAGGAATACTTAGATTGAGGACTGAGAATGCGTTGTAGCCAGAGAGTGAGTAGACTTTAAATCAAGAGTAGGGGGAGGGTCTTGGGTATTTAGGTGGATTGAGATAGGGGAGGAGTAAAAATATGTGAGTTGGGATACACTATGGTATAAACAGTATTTACTTAAAATGCACTAATTTTGAGGCTTGGGAGTAACTTTTGAAAAGGATTTGTTACGCATTAATAGTTCATGTAGCTCTCAATGTAACTCAGGTGCTTGAGATTAGTAGCAATCCATTTCCTGAGTCTGCCTCTTTTTCTTGGTCAGGTCTCTGCAGTCTACAGTCTAGCTGTGTGGTCTTGGAGTGGCAGGGCCTATGGCTGTCACAGTCAGGGCTGATTCTGAGTGTCAGCCCCCAGGTAGGCTGGGCTTTCAGTAGCCTAGCTGGGTTTCTATGCTGATGGTGTTTTGGGGCCCTCCCTTCTCTCACTGTTTCTGTGTGAAGACCAGCAGGGTGCTTCTGTGGTGTCTATGACTGCTCCTCCCCCTCTAGCTCCTGGAGGAGGTTTCTGCCTGCGATGGGCACCTGGCTCCAACGCAGGGCTTGCTGGCTCCTGTGATGACTGGCCCTGCCCCCGAAGCTCCCGGAGGAGGTAGCCCCTGTCCGCTAACAGTGCCTGGCTCCCCCAGGCGAAGTCTAACCATTCAAGCAGTCCAGCTCTTTGAGGAGCTTTTCACCATCCCCTCTGTGATGCGTGCCTAGCTCCCCAGAGGGTCCACAGCACAGCCTTTGTTGCCTGCAATGGGCACGCCAGTTGCCCCAGCTGCAAGTTCCAGGCTCACAGTTTGGAGTTTCTGTGGGAGCCTGGGGGCCGGTGTGGGTGTACGGGTGGTCTAAGCCGCCCTTTCCCCAGTGGCCCAGTGGCACTCTTTTTGGCCCTTTTGCCACTCCAGTTGGTGCACTTCCCTGCTCCCCTGCTCCTGCTCCTTGCAGGTCTCTCCTCCTCCACCTCTGGCCCAGTAAGGAGCTTCCTCTCAGTCTCCAGTGCGAGCTCAAATTTTAAAGTTTAATTATTTTTCATTTTTAAAGTTTGTCTTCAATATGTATAGAGTTGATTTTTATGTATGATACTCTAAAGTAATCCAATCTCAAAATTAAATAAATAATTGATTGAGCATCATTTATTGACGAGTCAGTCCATGTTTTGTCTGCAAAAAATTTTTTGCTTTTAATCCGCCTACCATCTTCCCCTCTCTCCCCCTCCTTATGCCTCTCTGGCCCCACTACCTCCCTCCTTCTCTAACAAGCCTCCATGCTTTTACGACTGCTGTTCCCTCTGCTGGGTACCCACAGTCACTCCCTCACCCTCTTCAGAGCTCTGTTCCAGTGTTGCCCCTCAAGGAGGCCTGCCCTCACAGTCCATTTGAAACTGTAAAGTGTACACCCAACGCTCCTCTCCCTTCTCAGCTTTATTTTTCTAGCATTTACCTTCTTTTAATCCATTACATATTTTACACACACACACACACACACACATATATATATATGTATTTTTTTTTTGATTATGCTGTTACATTGGTCCCAATTTCTTTTTCCTTTGCTCCCCTCTGTCCAGCACCCCTTCCCTCCAACAATCCATGCCACTTAGTTCATGTCTATAGGTCATGAATGTGAGGCTCTTTGGCTTTACCTTTTCCTGCAGTATTCTTAACATCTCCCTGTCTGTTCTGCACCACTAACTGTGCTTCTTAATCCCTGTGCCTTTCCCCCATTCTTCCCCTTTCCCCTCCCAGCTGACACCCCTCCAGATGCTCTCCATATCTTTGATTCTGTTTTCTCTCTGGCTTGTCTGCTTAGTTTTTGTTTTTACTTTTCAGATTCTGTTGTTTATAGTCTTGAGCTTGTTGTCTTTTTAATGTTCATAATTTTGATCCTCTTTTTCTTAAGTCCCTTTAACATTTCATATCATAATGGCTTGGTGATAATGAACTCCTTTAGCTTTACCTTGTCTGGGAAGCACTTTATCTATCCTTCCATTCTGAATGATAGCTTTGCTAGATAGAGTAAGCTAGGTTGTAGGTCTTTGCTTTTCATCACTTTGAATACTTCTTGCCAAGTTTCTTTTGAGAAATCAGCTGATTGTCTTATAGGAATTCCTTTGTAGATAACTCTTTTTTTTTTCGCTTACTGCTTTTAAGATTCTCTCTTTATCTTTATTTTTTGGCACTTTAATTATGATGTACCTGGTGTGGTCCTCCTTCAGCCTAGTTTGTTTGGGACTCTGTACTTCCTGGAGCTGTATGTCTATTTCCTTTGCCAAATTAGGGAAGTTTTCCTTCATTATTTTTTCTCATAAGTTTTCAATTTCTTGCTCTTCCACTTCTTCTAGAATCCCTATGCTTTGGATATTAGCACATTTAAACTTGACTCAGAGGTTCCTCTGCCTCTCCTCCTTTTTTTCTATTCTTATTTCCTCTTTCTATACTGGTTCATTGTTCATTTCTTCCTATATTCTAAATCATTGATTTGAATGTCAGTTTCCTTCCCTTCACCCTTGGTTTCATGTGATTTTTCTTTGTTTCACATAGCCTAGCCTTCACTTTTCCCTTTCTGTGTTTGCTGTATTTAAGCATATCTGTCAAGCCTGTGAGCATTTTGAATTCTGCGTCTGTTAGATAGGTTATATGTTCATTGCTCAGTTCTCCCATTGGCACCTTGATCTACTCCCACTTTTGGGCCATACTTCTTTGTCTCCTCAGCTTGACAGCTTTCTGTGTTTGTCTCTGTGCCTTAGGTAGTTCTGTCACACTTGTTACATTGTAAGGGGTGGAGATTTAGGAATTCATCAGTGCGGGGGCAACCCATTTCACCGTGTTGTGGTGTTGTATGTGGGGGAGGGGTTTGAGAGGGAATATGCCGCTAATTCACTGAGACTGGCAGTTTCTTCCTCTGCCCCAACCCCCATGGGTTTTCACAGATGGAAGCAATCTGGCTCTATTTTTCCCACCGCTGGAACCATGGGTTGTGCAGTCAGGCCCCGGGATACCCTCCCAGGTTTAAATGTATGACTGAGCTTCTCTCTGTGGCCTCAGTTCTGGTGCCGCTGATGCTGCTCTCCTCCCTGGCTGCCCCTCCTACCTGTATGGCTGAGTATTTCTTCACTTCTTTGTTTGTTGCACTTTCATGTAGTTTGATTTTCTAAAATTTCAGTAGTGTTTTTATTTAGTTTTGAGGTAGATGTAAATTTCTTCTAGTTGTGAGGGAGATGCAGAATGTCTACCTACCCCTTGCAAAAAATTTATTACTTTTTTTCATATACTGTTTCCATAGACACATGCTTCTGTTCATGGGTTTTATAGTCTGTTCTATTGGTTAATATTTTCTCTCTCTGCTAATATGGCACTGCCTTAATTTTCTAATTTTATTATCTAGCTGTTCTGTAAAGCAAACCACCCCACCTTAGTCCTCAGGAGTGTAATGTAGTTTTGTTTTATTTTGTTTTGTTTTAATGTAGTTGGTTGTTAAGTGTCACTGCAAGAACAATGACTTCCCTCTCTTTTTGCTCAGTGTTTTCTAACTTAAGAGATACTTGAGATGTGGTCAAGTGCAATTCTATAATAGCAAAACTTGAAGTTTAACAAGGGTTGGGCAAAAGTAGGTTTACAGTTGTGAGTAAGCAAAACCGTTTATTCCTGTATTGTTATTTATTAATCATTGTATTATTTTTCATTAAAAAAAAAAAAAACTGGAAACCTCCTTTTGCTCCACTCTGTAGGTTGCAGGTGAAGGTTAAGTACTTATCAAACTGTTCTTTGCAATAAAACTATTTGATGTCCAAATGGACACTTACTGTCTTCCAAGCCACCAGAAAGAAATGAAAAGACCTCAGAGATGTAGTTTTGTTAACTTGATTTTTTTCTTTTTCTTTCTTTCTTTCTTTCTTTCTTTTTTTTTTTTTTTTGAGTAAATCTAGTTGCAGAAGAAAAAAATTAAATTCTCAGGAAATTTACTATTTTAATTAGTATAAGTGACTTTCCAAATTTAAGAAATAGTATTAGAGCAGAGGCTAAAATCCTGATTGCTTATTCTGAAATAGGATAATGGTTGCATTATCCTATTCTTTTGTCATTATTATTATTTTTAAAGATTTTATTTTTTATTTTTTTCAGAGAGAGGGGAGGGGAGAGAGGGAGAGAAACATCAATGTATGGTTGCCTTTCACCTTCCTCCATCTACAGACCTGGCTGGAGACTTGGCTTGCACCTGGTTATGTGCCCTGGCTGAAAATCAAACCAGTGACCTTTGGGTTTGCAGGTCGGCACCTATTCACTGAGCCACCAGCCAGGGCCCTGAACACTTTTTTTCTTCTCTACACTTTTTGGGCTTTTCCAAAATTTTTAAAAGCATATGAAGCCCTGGCTGGTGGCACAGTGGTTAAAGTGCCAACCTGCAAACCCAAAGGTTGCTGGTTCAATTCCCCAGACAGGGCACATAATCAGGTTGCAAGCCAGGTCTCCAGCCAGGTCCCTAGCTGGAGGCAGGTGAAAGGCAACCATACATTGATGTCTCTCTCCCTCTATGCCTCTCTCCCTACCCCTCTCTCTAAAAATAATAACTGAAATCTTAAAAAAAAAAAAAAAAAAAGGCATATGTATTACTTTAGCACAAAAAAAAAAAAAAAAAAAAAAAAAAGACATAATTCCAAAATAAAATTCTTACAAGCCTTCTAAAGAAATAGCGTTGTAAAAGGACCCACACATGGGTTCTATTCCAACATTATTGTTAAATTCCACTTGCATGTGTTATTCTGGAAATAAAGACTTGGTCATGATTAGCCTCCAACACCCTTGCGGTAACTGCTGAGTTTTTCAATTCTATTTTTTTTTTTTAAGATTTTATTTATTATTTTTAGAGAGAGGGGAAGGGAGAGAGGCAGAGAGGGAGAGAGACATCAATGTATGGTTGCCTTTCACCTGCCTCCAGCTAAGGACCTGGCTGGAGACCTGGCTTGCAACCTGGTCATGTGCCCCGGCTGGGGAATTGAACCAGCGACCTTTGAGCTCGCGGGCAGGCGCCTTATCCACTGTGCCATCAGCCAGGGCTTTTGTCATTATTTTGAAACAGTTGTTGCCACAGGGAGTCAGAGAAATCTGGATGAATGCAGGTATTTTTAAAAATCACATATAATTGTTAAAGAATTAAACCTTATAACAATAATGGATGTACAATAGAAATCATTTTGATACTAGAAATAGTTGTTTGAAAATAAAGTCTGTGTATATAGTCATAAAGTCTAGGAGGTCTTCATTTCTAGAAATATTGACTTGTGCAATTATTTCAGAATTCTACAAAAGTTGTATGAAGATATATTTTTCTATGTAAGCAAATAAAACACTAAAATGTTCAAGTCCTATACTTTCTTGGTTGAGAACAAAGAAATAAATGGGGAACACAAGCATCTATTATAAGGACTTCATAGGTCACTGTGATAACTTTGGCGTTCCACCTGACTGAAATGGGAAGTATTAGAAGACTGTGAGGAAAGGTTGATATGGTCTGGCATTTTTAAGAGAACTACTCTGTTTTGTTGAAGATAAACGATAAGGTACCAAATGTAGAAGTTATCAGATCATTCAGGAGGCTGATGTAATAATCTAGGCAAGAGCCTTAATTAGGGATTGATACAGGCTGGTAGTGGTAGAGCTGAGGTGAAGTAGTCAGGTTCTGGATATATTTGGAAGGTGAAGCTGGCAGGTTTGTTAATGGATTAAAAGTGAGGTTAGTGAAAAAGAAAGAAGTCAACCTACTTTCCAAAACTTGTGGCTCACTGGAAAGTATAGTGTATATTTGCATATTTTTGACTACCAAGATTCTCAGTCTTTTTTAGGTTTTGAGGATTCCCTGTCATATAAATCTGGGTGCCAGGCAGATCACATCTCCAACTGAAGGTGTGGCTGCAAATACCAGGAACTTCTTGTTTCAGTCTTCCAGGCCTCTGAGATGTGCACATGTGACTAAGCAGGCATTAATGGGGCAGAATCCAGAGCATCTAGCTAGTGGAGGCAACAGAAGCACCCTTAGCACAGGGTGAAGTGGTGTCCGCTGTACAAGGGGCAGCTGACAATAATGTTATCATGGACCAGTTCATAACTTTATGCTTCTACCTATGTAGAGTTCAAGTGGGGTTTGCCAATCTCCCAGAAAATCCAAAAGTTATGTGGTGTCCTAGTCAAATATACTATTTCTGCTTTCAAAAGAGCCAGAGATAGTTTCTTTTCCTTGTATCAAAAAAAACAAAAAAAACAAAAAAAACAAAAAACCACAAAAGCCCAAATGAGCCTTGGTAGGTGCGGCTCCTTGGTTGGGCGTCGTGCTACAAACTGAAAGGTCACTGGTTCAGTTCCTCACCAGGGCGCATGCCTGGATTGTGGGTTTTGTCCCCAGTCCAGGCCTGGTTGGGCTGCTTAGACTGTGTGAAAAGGCAACCAGTTCATGTTTCTTCCTCACATGGTGGCTTCTTTCCCTCTCTTTTTCCCTCCTTTCCTTTCTCTCTAACCTTTCTTCTATCTCTAAAAATCAATTTTAAAAAATGTCCTCATGTGAGTAAAATAATAAAAACCTAAATAATACACTATGGATTGATATTCCTAATAAAAATAATTTGCCATTTACCGGGTGATTGAAGAACTTATTTCAGTTATTTCTGCTAGATGGATATTATTTATCCCTACATTAAAAGTAAGGAACTGAGACATAAAGGATAAATCACTTGCCCAAGGTCATACAGCTATTAACTGACAGAGCTAGGATTAAAATCCAAATTAAAAAAAAAAAATCCAAATTTATTTGGCTCCAATGTCTGAATACTTATATACTATAGATAACTTCATTTAAGGTTCATATAGTATTGTGAACTGAGACATTTTTCTATTAATTCAGTTCTCCATATAACCCCTGTCTATTCACAAGTATCAAATTTCCATGAAAGTCTCTAAAACTGTAAAATTTAGTGCTAAAGTATTAAGGTGTGTCATTGTTTTAAAAACTTACTATAGTCTGGTAAGACCATGAATCTTAATTCATAATAAATTCTTGTCTTCGCCAGTGTATCTCAGTTGGTTAAAGCATTGTCCTATAACCAAAAGGTTGAAGATTCAATTCCTGGTCGGGGCACATACCTAGGTTATGGGTTTGGTTCCTGGTCCAGGGCATGTATGATTCCCAGTCCAGGCATATATAATACCCAGTCCAGGAGTGGATGCAAGGCAACCAATTGATTCTTCTTTTGCATCGATGTTTCTCTCCTTTCCCCTCTGTCTATAAAAGCAATGAAGGATTGTCCTCGGGTGAGAATTTAAAAACTTCTAATACATGTTAGTACTGTTTAAAATTCAAGCAAAGTCAATTGTTTTTCTGAAAGTTTCTATTTTAATAGACCTTCTTTCAATCAATTAGAAGTTGGAGGCAAAGTGCTATATTGACAAATACACCAGGCCCTATTTCAAATGGATTCTATTACCATTGAGACATTATTGTACCATGGCAGACATTAAGTACCACAACAGATTAAAAAATACATACTCTTTGTGCTCTTTGAAACAAATGAGATGATGAAACATCTATGGTTACCTGAAATACAAGGGCAATGGGTTTGATTTGTTTGAAACTCACTGCTTGAAAGAACAGGTTACTTACCAATAACAGATGTGGCTAAAGAGAAATGAAACTGATTGTCAGAAACTTGTGGTTTGTGAGCCTCTCAGTAACAGAGAACCCAGGAGCATACTGTAGTACTTGTGCAGCATTAGAGAGGCAACCAACATGGTGTTAGGGGACAAAGATGAACTAGGAGTACAAGCCTGTGCTCTCAAGTGCCAAAAATAATCCTCATCTAAGCTGTGTAATTCAACAGGTACTGAGCAAAAGATAAATTAAGCAGCGATGAATTAAAGAGATGCAGTAAACATAAGTAACTTTTATTAGAAGTATTCATTCATGTATGTATTAATTCATGAAGCATTTGTTGCTAGTCATATGTCTATTGTGTGCTAAGTGCTCAGTTTTCAAAGATGAACAAGAATAAGCACCACCTACCTTCCATCCTCCCAAGGAGCAAGTGGACCAGGAAGCTTGCTGTGGCACTGATATTCCACTCCTCCTCCCTCTGCTATTTCCATGAGCCTTCATTTCTTTACCAGTCTCCCCGCTACACCCTTAGTTTAACTAACTGGGCTCAATTTAGACTTTATTCTCCCAAGTAAGACTTTCCTGTGCTGGGCTGCTTTACCCTACCCCATAGTTCCTGAACCAGAATGAGTTTTAGAAACCTTAAACTCTGAAAATATAATTGTATTTCTCACTCCACAGATAAAATGAATATACAAACAATACAAAACTATAAAATAGGTAAAACTATATACAATTAAACTGCTGTTTAAGATATTTTAGACCTTGGAAAATTTAATGCAAGTGAGCATCATCTCTTCATGTGGAGAAATGTCCAAGTACATTTCAAATTTTCATACACATTCATAGGGCTCATTAATTTTCTGAAGTCCATCATTACCCCCACATGATTCTAAAATACTGTTTATCCCTGAATTATGAAAGAGGTCAGGCACCTATGGGCCCTGAAGTCACCTTAAAGGCTTTCTACTCTATGAGGACAATAATGGGAATAAGAAGCTACTAAAGGTTTTAACTTAGGATGGGGCACACTTAGATTCATTTACACTTTAGAAAGTTCTCTCTGACTGTAACCTGGAGAACGTATCAAAGGGCTTAAACTAATAACTAGTCAGAGGCTGTTGCAGAAACCCAATTAAGAGATTATGGCAACTGCAAAAAGGTGCTCTCTTTTGGGGGTGATAAAATATCTAAAATTAGATTGTGGTGATGTTGCATAACTATGAATATACATGAGACCATTGAGTTGTAAACATTAAATGGGTGAATGCTATGGTATGTGAATTACATCTCAATAAAGATATTTTTAAAAAAGCAACAGATTAAATAAAAGTTCTCATATGTAAATAAATAAGTGAATGAATAAAAGAGGTTATGGTTGTGTTATGGACTGATATGAAAGACTTTTAGGAGATAAGAGAAGGGAGTGAGGAGAGATAGGAGTCAAGGAAGACTCACAGGTTTTGTGTTTAGGCCACTGGGTAAATGATAATGTTTTTATTGAGGTGGGGAAAGAGAGAAGTGATCTTACTGTAATGGAAAAAGTTCTGGAAGGCACTGTACAAAGAATTAAAAGGGAGCACCAAAAGTTGCTCAAGACTGTCACATTTAGCAAAGGAAGAACAAACTTTAGGTGTCATCAGGGCAAGGGTGTAAGACTTCTTTCTGAAGAAGCCAGAAAGACTGGCTTACCATATTCAACACACGCATTTTGAAAGAGAAGAAAAGCATGATTGTCAAGGATACCAAGTTCATATTAGTCTGTTCAAGGTGGGAAAAAAAATACTTTCTCATACATCTATCATATTTACAAAGATTATTCATGTCTTCAGACATCAGTATAACAAAAATCAGGGATAACACCATTTGGGGAGTTCAGGTTTACAGGAACTTTCCCTGGGTTTATTATTCTGGAAGCCTATTATTATAGCTCAATAAAAAGAGTGCAGTTTCTAAGAGTGCAAAATAGATTCATTTTGTTCTTAGCTACAGTATCTGAAGTGCTTAATTATACCAAAGAAGAACAGAGTGTCAGTTTTGCTTCTATAGGAGATTAGTAACAGAGTGAAGCATGCAGAAGGTAAGGTGGTGGGATTGACAGTATGTAAACATGTGGGTTAGGCACAGCAGGCAAATGGGGCTAAGGGGAAGTGCTGAAGGAGGAAGTATTCACTGCTATAGGGGCTCCTGTAAGTATTGTGTGATTATGAAAGTGCATCAGAGGCCCCTGTGAGGCCATGCAGCAGGTGGGTCAGTAGTTTCTAACCTTTGACTCAGGCTCCACATAAAACATTGAGAAGGAGTCATTACAGCATTTGGAGAAAATGAAAGTGAACATCCAAGGGGGACCCTACTCAGGGAGATATTTCCTGGCTCAAAGAAGATCCCCTTCTTAAGGATATAACAGCAGCCCAGCTTGGAAGCCTCAGCCTTCATCTGGTGGCAAATAATGATAAGGTATTTCCAGGCTTCTCCAGAGAAATCCTACAGGAAATCCACAGCCTACAGGAAATCACTATTTCCTGCAATAACAGATTAAAGGCTCCGCAGTTGGAAAGAGGAGGAGAATTTATACACAGACTCTGTAGAATAGCTAGACTTTGAAACTACAGCCTTTCAGTTGGGATTTCTGTTGTTACCACCACCACCTCCCTCATTAAGACTTTGTCGCCTTCATGAAATCAGCCTCATCTCCTTACTTCCTGTCAGCACCATGGAGGTCCTGCTAGGCCTTCAGACTGGGGAAGTGTTTCAGATATAGACCTCTAGGTTCCATGACTGTATTTTGAATCAATCAAGTTTGGGATGAAGACATTTTGTTTTTAACAATATCTAGGTGACTTTAAAAGAGGCTGTCCAAAAACTACATTTTAAGAAACACTGGACCAAGGGGAACAAAAAAACGTGACGAAGATAGCAAAGAATATATAGTCTGCTTTACAAAAACGCAGCTGGTTCATTTGCAGCTTATTGCCCTCACCTCCAAGTGAGCAGAGATCAGTTCTCTGCTCACTTGGAGCAGAGAAAACATGTGCAAACATGTCTACCTTACTTCAAAGATAGTCCCCACAGCCCGGAAAGAAACACAAATTCCCCCAGGGACTAAGTTTCCATTTGCTATGTAGGCTTCACTCTCTTGAAAGAGAACAAAGCTCTTCCCTGAAAACTGCTCATCCTCACCTTACAGGGAAGTTGGCCTGTTGTAAATTTAGACTACGGCATCACCACAAGATATATAGAGATATATATATAGATAGTACAAGGACATTTTTTATTTTTTACTTTCCTCAAATCTGTATTTTTTCAGTTCTAAATACTCCCGTCAATAGTTCAATTCAAGTTGACCTTTGCCCAGCCCAAGCCAGTCTTTCCTCCCTGACCCTTCTCCAGCTTGAGATAACATCGCATCTGTAATTGCCTGCCTTGGTATCTCATAGTTCCTAATACTTCTGGAATGTGATCTAGCAAAGAAATACTCTTCAAAGGAAACCGTAAGTTTGCAGAAATAAAACTACCTAAATCACACCGAATGCATTGCACAAAGTGAACCAAGTATTCACATTCCCAATTATACTTCTATTAAATGTGGACTTTATCAAGAAGGGTAGTTGGGAAAAATATGCACAAATAGAATCAATGTCTGTGTTTTTATTCTTCAGTTTGTGAGTAGGTATTTCCTGCTACTGCTGTTGGGTGTGTTCCTCCTGTTGTTCCTCTGACCTAAATCTAAAAAGAAGGTTTCTCAAAAAAGGAGAAAGAAGTTGAGCAGAGTCACAGTACACACACACACACACACACACACACACACACACACACACAGACATGGCACTGTATAGGTCCCACGAACATTTTATATTTTTAGATTCACAGTATCTCAACTCTTTCCATTTTAGAGCATGTCTTTGCTTTACACTACAAAACTAAGTCTGTCCAACCCTGTTACTTTTTCAGAACAAAAAGTTTAAACCAAATTTTGTGTCCAACTTTGTTAGTATAAGAGAAAAAAAAAAAAATGCTTGCAACCTAAAGCCAAATTCCTCAAGATGATATAACTCAAAGCCAACCACAACAGGAAGGGGAAGTACATAGTGTCTTATATTAAGTATAATTTTGTTTGTCTCCCCACATACTTTTTAGTCATTTCACAAAATAATGCGTGGAAATGCAGAGAACACCTTCTGGGTATCTGAGGAGAGGTTCACCTTAGATATTTCAAGAACTGCTGAGCAGTTTCTTACTTCCACACAAGCTGTATTCCTCCCTTTCCTTTGCTTTAGTTGATCTTTTCCTGGAATGTTCTTCTAGATCACAACCCCACTGAGGCTTACCATGGCTTTGTAGTCAGCGAACTTACTTGCCCCAGTTAGGACCTTCAATTCAACTCTTAACAACAGCCTGAGAAAGTGCAATGCAGCTCTGCCAGTAATTAAACTGTGATAATGTTTTCAACAGGATGCAACAGACAAGCAACAGAACGATGTTGCTAACCCAACGTAATTAAGGCTATACTGTAGTGGCAAAAATGGTTAACAAATCATCTATTCTTAGAACCAACCAGCATAAACCCAAACCTGTTTTGTCTTTCTGAGACATCCCACAACCACTTCATTACAAGTTCAAAAACTTTTTTCTATAGGTATGGCCTGGTGGCCTTTTCTTTGGTTAGGCTGAAGCAAACGGGAGCAGAGGGGAGCAGACCAGTGCAGCCTGGAGCAGAATGGCAAAGAACTGAGCAGATCCACATAAGGCAAAGTACATTGGCATCCAGCAGAGCAGAATAGATCAGTGAGGGAGCAGAGCAGAGCTGTCTAGCCAAGAGAGACTTGGACCAAGGGCTGCCCCACTGCCATTCTGTTTTCATATCCTTGCTGTATCACAGTTGATCAGTTTTGCACTGAATAAATTTGTCTTTCTCACCACACCCCAAATTAGGGATTCCTGTTGGCATTGAATTGGCACCAACAACCATTGGTGGCCTGTGTCTTCAGTATCTACTCCTTGCACACTGCCTTCCAGCAGAGGTTTCCTGCTTGATGTGTCACAACTACTTCAGCCTTTCGCCCTTTCCATGGCCAGCTTTATTTCTGGCCTGGGTCAATTCCACATCTTTCCTTGATCATTCAAGAATGGACAACTTCAAATAACCAGCTGTTCCACCTCTTCATATCTTTTTCTAAGATGTGAAGCATGAGGGTATGAGACTAATTCTGTAATTTCTTTTCTTTTCTTTTTTTTTTTCTATTTTTTTTTTAAAAGATTTTATTTCATTATTTTCAGAAAGAGGGGAAGGGAGAGAGGCAGAGATGGAGAGAGCCATCAATGTATGGTTGCCTTTCACCTGCCTCCAGCCACAGACCTGACTGGAGACCTGGTTTGCAACCTGGTTATGTGCCCTGGCTGGGGAATCGAACCTGCGACCTTTGGGTTTGCAGGCCGGCGCCTTATCCACTGTGCTACCAGCCAGGGAATGTAATTTCTTTTCTAACACACCTCATCTTCCCCACTCTGAAGCTGTCAGGGACCTGGAGAATTGGGTTTTATCACCACTGCATTTCTCTTCCAGCATCTGGGCCAAGTTTTGCATTCTCTATCTTTGTGAGCGAAGTACCTAAGGGTCTTCTCCTAAGGGCCAGGGCAATTGCTTTATTCTCTAAGCTATAAAGAACAGACACTCTTTTTACATCTGAGGCCAAAAGATATGCAGGTAGTAATTTTTTTTTTTTTTTAATGCAGAACACTACTCTAGTTTGTACCCCTTTTAAAAACAATACCCAGAGACTCCTAAAGTGAACTCATTTCTGCTAGTGAACAGACTAGCTTCTTTAGTATAAACATCTTTTTCCTTTCTCAGGAGTAGAAAGATCTGCCAGCAAGAGCTACAAATTGCCCCTCCCTCCTTTGGGGGCAAAACAACTCCAGGGCATTCCCCTGCAATTGTTGCACTGGTGGCCTTCCACTTCAGAAGTAGTGTCTTCCTCCCCAGTCAGAGCTTGGAAGGCCTACAAGGGATAAACCTTTTCACTGTCATAACTATCTTACAGATTGCTGAAGCTTGACCTCCACTTACTCAGTCGCCTGATATTAGCCATTTATCATCCCAAATATAACTGTACCCTCTTTGCCCCAACACATTGTACCCTTGCTAAGTAGACCACATCCTTGGCTACTTCACTGACCAACACTCTATACAGTTTGCAGTTCCCTTTTCTCTGGTCTCCCCCCCGCCTCCCCTGCCCCACACACACATTTTGTGCAAGTACTCAGTTCCTGAGAGGATCACTTAACTGCTTGGTTACCTTCTTAAATTGCTACACAAAATCCTGTCTTCACAATCTTTTTATTGACTTCAGGTTGTTTCCCTGGGAGATCTCTCTTTCTCCTACTGAATGAGTTGACATGCAGGTGATACCACACAGAGAAAAATCTAATGAACCCCCATGAAAGTCAGTATGGTAAAATAGTTAAGAGTTAAAGCTCTAAAGTCAGACTTCCTGAATTCAGTTTTGCCATTTCTTGAAGAACTTTACCATATATAGTTGATAACTTAGTAAAATTACATACCGTTCTGTTTCTCAGTCTATGAAAGAACAAGTTTAAAAAAAAAAAAGTAAATTATAAAGACCTTAGTAATGTAATTGATAAGGTAGGTCTCATTAATATATCAAATTTTATGTCCTAAATACATGAACATTCACAAAAACTATTAAGCCATAAAGAAAAACCTCAGCAACATCTAAACAGTAAAGAGTAAAGATTATATTCTTTTACCACAATGCAATCTAATAGGAATTAATAAAGTCAGGGGGATAAAATTCTATGTGGAAATTTAAAACTAATTTAAACAAAGTTTGAAACAAAGAGAAACTATTACTGAAATTGTAGACAATAAAAACAATATATGGTGCCCTGGCTGGTGGTACAGTGGATAAGGCACCAGCCTGCAAACCCAAAGGTCACTGGTTCGATTCCCCAGCCAGGGCACATAACCAGGTTGCAAGCCAGGTCTCCAGCCAGGTCTGTAGCTGGAGGCAGGTGAAAGGCAACCATACATTGATGCTTCTCTCCTTCTCTGTCTCTCTCCCTTCCCTTCTCTCTAAAAATAATTTTTAAAAAGTCTTTATAAATAGATAAATAAATGATAAAAACACAATGTACAAAGACTCATGGAATTTATGTGCTCCTGTGGCTCAGCTTCTTTGTTCCCTGCTCCCACTGTCCACGATCACAATGCAAGAAGAAATTGCTGGGCTTACCATTGACAACAGCTTTGGCATGTGTAAAGCCAACTTTGCTGGAAATCACAACCCCCAAGCTGTGTTCCCATCTACTATCATGGTGGGCCAGGGGATGCAAAAAGTCGAGGGCAAATGCGGCATCCTGACCCTGAAGTACTGAATGGAGCATGGCATAGTCATCAACTAGGATGACCTTTGAAAGATCTGGCTGCATGTGGTCTCTCCATGAGGAGCACCTGGTGCTGCTGACTAAGGCTCCCCGATGCCAACTGAGAGATGAGCCCAGGTTATGTTTGAAACTTTAACACCTGGACCAATATGTAGTCATCTGGGTCTTGCTGTATCTTTCTGCCTCTGGCTGCATCACTGGTTTTATAATGGACGCTAGGAATAGAGCTATTCACATGGTGCCATCTATGAGGTCTATCCTGCTTCACAACATCCTGCATCTGGACTTGGCTGGCCAGAACTCGATGGATGACCTCATGAAAAGCCTCAAGAGCATGACTACAGCTTCACCACCACCGCCAAATGGAAAATCATGTATGCACAAGAAGTTCTGCCGTGTTGCATTGGACTTGGAGCAGGAGATGGCTACCACCATTCCTCCTCCTTGAAAGGTACCAGTTGCCCAGCTGTCAGGTGATTACCATCAGCAGCCAGTGGTTCTGGGGACCAGAGGCACTCAGCCAGCCGTCCTTCATGGGTATGGAGTCCTGTGACATCCACAAGACAATCTTTAACTCCATCATGAAGTGTGATGTGAACATCTAGAAGGAATTCTATGCCAACATGGGTTGATGGGACCAACATCTGGCATGTTTGACCGCATGCAGGAGATCACTGCCTTGACTTTCAGCACAATGAAGGTCAAGATCGTCACTCCTCCTGAATGCAAATATGTACTCAGTATGAATTGGGGGCTTCCTCCTTGCTTTGTTGTCTACCTTCCAGCAGATGTGGATCAGCAAGCAGAAATATGACAAGGTGGACCCTTCCATTATCCATTGCAAATGCTTCTCTCTCTTTTATTTTTACTTTTTTAAGGATTTAATTTATTATTTTCAGATGGGCAGGGATGGAGAAAGAAAGAGAGGGATGCATCAGTGTATGGTTGCCTTTCACCTGACTCCAGCTAAGGACCTGGCTGGAGACCTGGCATACAACCTGGTTACGTGCCCTGAGTGGGGAATCGAACCAGTGACCTTCGGGTTCCAAAGCCAGTGCAAATTCACTGAGCCACACCAGTCAGGGCTCTTTAAAAAATTTTTTTTTACTTTCAGAGAGAGGAGAAGAGAGAGAGAGAAAGGAGAAAGAGAACAAAAGAAACATCTGAAAACATCAGTTAGTTATCTCTCACACACTTCCAACTGGAGACCTGACCCACAACCCAGGTATGTGTCCAGACAGGGAATTGCACCAGCAACTTTTTGGTTTACAGGCCCGTTTGTTGCTCAGTCCACTGAGCCACACCAGCCAGGGCTGCAAATGCTTCTAAATGGACTGTGGACAGATAAATACCATATTCTGTGTGAGTTAAATCATGAAACTAGAATAAACATTGAAAAAAATTATCTTTGAAGCTTTTATCTGATACAAGGTGGGCTCTAGAGTTTGTTGCTAATTTTGATGTTGTATTCAAGTTAAATGTTACCTTTGTATATGTTTAATATTTTGTATATATTTTTTATTTGAACAGCAAGGTCACTTCCTGAGGTGAGAGAATACCCTTATGGAAGAGAAACTGGCTTGGTAAGAATCTTCCAGGAGATCAAATTTTTGATCTGTGCAGGGTATTAATGTGTACAAGCTAATGCTTCCAGGATTTTTGGGGAGGCTGGCCGGAGTTCTTGAATCAGCTCTCATTTCTGTCTTGCCAGTCTAACAGGGTTGGGAAAGTCTAAGACTTCAAACCCAGTTTCCTTTCTTTTGATGTTTTGATTGCACAGTGGGTTGTCACTTGCCTTGAATTGGAAATATGGTTTGCATTTACATTTGTACATTTATTCATTCTTTAATTTAGATAAAGTTTTTTTTTAAACACAATTCTTGATGCTTTAAGTAGTAACAATAAATTTTGGCTTTCTGTTGTCAGGTGAGAACATTAGGTACCGACAACATGTCCTTGTGCAAGGAAAATAAAATACTTAAGTAAAACTGAAGAAACAAACCAACAAACAGAAAAACTTGTGGAATACTACTAAAGTATAACCCAGATAAAAATTCAGGCTTACGTATTTACATTTTAAAAAATTAAAATAAATGAATTAAGAATCTAACTCAAAAAGTTAGAGGGTAAAACAAACCAAAGGAAAGCAGGAGTTAGTAAAGAAAAATAATAGTAAGTTAGAAAACACAAGACAGAAGTATTAAGTTAAAAAAAACTAATTCAACTTAGAAATCATTTGCTATATGATTCTTAGGAAAACAGGAAGAGAGCGCATGCAAACATATAATGCAAGGGAAAGAACCATAAAAACAGAAAGTAAAAGGAATTGCAATATGCTTTTTCAGTTCTGTGCTAATCTGTTTGAAAAACTGTACTAAATAGAAAAATATCAAAGATAATATTCATTTACCAAAACTACAGAAAAGATTAATAGACTTAAACTGAATCCTGCAGAATAGCTACAGTTGTCAAACAGCTACAGGCAGAGGGCAGAGCCACCAATGGGAAATTCTACCAAACTTTAAAAGCATGCAAATCTAATACTAATGTTATTCTGAGAGACATTTTTAAAAAACCAAAACATCTAATGTCTTTCTCTGAAATTATAACAAGCCATAGAAAAGCACAAAAGACTGTGCATGTGTGACCCCAGGCAACCAGGACACACCTGCAGGACTTCGCAGAAAAGAAGCAGGAAGGGTTGAGGCTCAGAGCTAGGGAGGGACCTACCCTCCCATCTGCTTCCTCATCTTAGGGAATTATGGTGGGTCTTTAATGGCAGAACTGCCAAAGGTCCTCTTTAGCTCTCCTGCTACTCTGACTGGGTGGTGTGAGGCTGCAGGTTCATGTTTCTGACCATGTGCCATGGGGGAACCATGTGGTCTGGACGCATTGCTAGCAACCCTCCCCCAGCAGTCCAGGGCCTGCGTGGCCAGGAGCGCTGTGGGTGCTAGGGCCCTAAGAGGAGAGGCTAGGAGATGAACTGAGAGGTGTCCCAAGCCAGGCAGCAAGCCCCGTGCCCCCCTGTCGATGCAGGAAGCCAGGGAAAGCCATTAACCGCGGCCACCCCCACCACCTATCTCCTTCGGTGTGGACCCTATCTGTGACAGCCTGTCTCTCTAGTGCAGACCAAGCAGCAGCAGGCCCCACATCCCTGCCCCACTGGTCAGCAGCCTGCTGCCTGGAAGCCCCTGCTTTTCTGGAGGGCCAACCACGACAGTTTCTGCCCTCTGCTCCAGCCCAGGTGGGGCCTCAGACGCCTTCCCCTACCTCCACACTAATGTGTGGGTGGGGGTGGGGTTTAGCAGACCGTTTGAGGGCAGTGGTTGAAAAAAGAAGGTAGCAGCCATTGTTACAGAGTGGGAGAAATCCAAAATCTCCTTCTCTGCAGTTTGGGGATGGGACACTGAAGTATAGCCATTTTCCCTGAGGGGTAGTTTGCACGTCTATGGCTGATAACTAGTGTCTTAGTTATGCAAATAAATGGGTAAACCTCTTCCCAGGAAGATGGGAGGGGTTTTTGCCCATAGAATGGTGATGAAAGAATTTCAGGGCTGCTCAAGATTTCACACGGGTGGCCACAAATGGTACCACTGTATCACAGGCTGCCATCATGGTTTAAAATAGGGTGGCAGCCATCAAGATATCTCTCTCAGTCTCCCCCCCCCCACCCCCCCCATTCTCCTGCTCTCTCTCTTCCCCTCTCCTGGAAGGACATGCACACAGATACTGTCTCTGTCCTGGAAGACCTGCAGATAGACACATGGCCTGGAAACAGGAAAAACCCCACTTGGTTGGGGAGTGCTTACAGGGGAAAAGGAGACATGCAGCTTGCGCAGACACTGGAAATTACATGTGGTGTAAGAGTTGGGGAGTATGTACAAGACCCTCCCCTAATTGAATATAGCAGCTGCAGAGAACTCTGAATTTATAACTGAAATGCCAAGTTGTGAACTGTTGTGTTTCTGAAAAATGGTACCATGTGCTTGTCTATTTCAAAGCCAGCCTAATTGGACAGGACTTTGTATTTGGGTGTTTTTAAAGGGAATGGGATTTAACAGCATAATTGCACCTTGAATAAAAATTTGTATACCCTTCAAATAAACAAAATACATTTCCTTTTCACCAAACTCTGTTAAGTCATTCCTGTGGCAGGCAAAATGAGCCCATTAAAACTGAGGAACCCCCACCCCCCACCCCAAGGGTCCTGTTACACCATGAGTAGGATTCCTGGATGCACAGACTCTGATGGATGAAAAGGATAGTACTTTGGGTGGGACTAGAGTTTCCTGGTGCAACCTTGAACTGAACTGTCAGAACCTGTCAGGGTAATTTTCTTTGAGGCATAAAGGAAATGGGCTTTGAAGCAGAAACCCACCATTATTTCAAGCTGTATATACTTTAAATAAAGGATTCCTTTCCCTTTCCAACCAGACTGCAGAGTTCTTGCCTATGGGTGGTGAGTGGTAGAAGCGCACCAGCTGCTCTGGAACAGCACTGGTCATTTGGTTACAAAATGATAGCCCTGATACCAAAACCTGATTATCATCAGATCACCAATCTCACTTATGACTATAAATACAAAAATATAATCTTAAATAAAATACTATCACACAGAACCCAGCAGCACATCAAAAATAAATAAATAAATAAAAAAGAAAGAAAGAAAAAGAAAGAAATACATCATCAAATAAGATTTATTCTAGGAATGCAAGGATGTGTATATTTAGAAAAATAATCACATGAAAATATTAGGAGAGAGTAATACATTCAGTGTCATAGATGCTTAAGTATAATTTGAAAAATTCAACAACCATTATTAAGAAATAGAAACACACACCCACACACAAAAATAAATAAAAACAATAAATTAAGCCCTGGCTGGTGGCACAGTGGATAAGGTGCTGGCCTGCAAACCCAAAGGTCACTGGTTCAATTCCCAGCCAGGGCACATAACCAGGTTGCAAGCCAGGTCTCCAGCCAGGTCCATGACTGAGGCAGGTGAAAAGCAACCCTGCATTGATGTCTCTCTCCCTCTCTGCCTCTCTCTCTTCCCCTCACTCTAAAAATAATAAATAAAATATATTTTAAAAAACCCAAACAATAAATCAAGACAAAATGACTTTCTTAACATGATGCATCTGAGCACAAATCCTGGTATTGTGATTAGTGGGGAAATAGTTCCAGGATCTTTACCAGAACTGGAAACAAGACAAGGATGGCCACTCTCACAAACACTCGACATTATATTTGACTTACTGGTCAATATAATTAGACAAAGGAATGAAATTGGAGGTATAATTGGGAATATTGTTACAGGGTGGAAGAAGGCCCCAACTTCCCCACAGCCCATAGTCTGGGAATGGGGGATGGGACTCAGTGGAGCACAGCCATTTTTCCTGTGATGCCTTTGCATATCTATGGCTTGTAGCTTTGTCTTAGTTATGCAAATCACTCTGGTCAAACTTTGGTGCCAAGAAAATGGGAGGGGCTTTTGACCATTGAATGGTAATGAAAAGCTTATGGGGTCTGTGTGAAGTCTCACTGGTGGCTGTGATTGGTCACCCTACCCCACTGTGTCACAGGCTGCCATCATGGTTTAAAATAAGGCTGCAGCCATTTGCACAAGGAAGATGTCCTGTGGTTTAAGGGAAGGGAGAGCACAGGGATTGAGAGAGAAGGGGTGAGCATGCAGTTTAGGAGAGAATAATTTGTGCAGGGATAAAGCCCTGTAGTCTTGCAAGGAGGAAAGGGACTCCAGGCGGCCTGGGCTAGTAAAGAAAGCTGGCAGGCTGCTGCTTTAATCAGGCCAACTTCAAGTCGGAAGCCGCCAAAGACTATGTCTTACAGACCTGGACTCTGTGTAAACTTTTGGAACTTGGGACATGTGGAGAGGACTTTTAGTACCTGGACTTCACCACAATGCAGCCTGGACTATTATATGGAGGCTGGTGACATTGTACTCCAGATCCTAAAGGAGAGCTGACAGATAAGGAATGGGGAACATATGGGCATGTTTTTAGCTTATAGCTTTTGGGGGAATAAGGGAAGTGCTGGGTCCCATGGGAGAACAAGGATCTAAGTTAAAGTGCTCACAGCACCTCCCAGGTTGGAATGTTGTAAATAAAGACCTATTTTCCTCAATACTAATTGTTGGATTTTATATCAAGGCACCATGTAAATGAGCCCCATTTTGCTCGGTAACATTACAATTTGCAGGTATTAGGACTACAAAGCTGGAAAACCCAAGAGATTCAACATTAACAACAAAACTACTGAGTAATAAAAGAATCATAAATTAGTTACAAATTATGTAACTATAGAGAAGTCAATATCTTTCATTTATACAAATTATAACCTGAGAAAGCATAGTGGAAGAAAAGACCCATTTACAATAACAACAAAATTGCCCAGCAAAAAAAAAAAAAAAGAGGCATGACTTTTATGAAGGAAACTTCAAAAACACAACAAAAGACTTCCACAAATAGAACATACATTTTTTGTCAGGGAAACTCAACATCATAAAGAATCTCCATAATTTGGGTTAATCCTAGTCTTAGAAACAAAAGCCAAGATGGGGTTAAACAAACAAAAATTTTATTAAGGGTAAAGACTAAGTGAAATGAAATAGGGAGGCAGTTGAGGAAGGCTGAGAGAGTTGTCAGACCCCAAAGTAACAAAGGGGGAGGGAGAGAAGTTAGGGTGGGTAGTCTCAACTTGGAAAAAACTGTCAGGGGTTCTTGAGCCAAAGTCAATATGCCCCCTGTAGTAGGTGTTCTGTGAGGCGTATATAGCTACTAGAGTTCACTCCTCACACTATACACATCTACTTGACGCAGGTCCAGGGAGCAACTCCTCTGTGGTTCTCGTGAACATTTCTTCCTGAAAAGCAAAATTAATGGGAAAAACTGCAGTCTCTGATGCTGTGGTAGATTTTAAGGCCATGATTGGTACACGTCTTCTCCCATCTCCACTGTCCATTTAAAACTTTCCTCATCCTCAGCTGTCACTGGGAGTGATAACAAGAGGAGCAATATTTGCTTCTACCTCTTGATTCCCATTCCCATGTAACCTTACTACTGGGGACACAGCTTCATACAGAGCTCTCTGATTTAATACATGTGTTATGTTTTAGAGGGGCCCTATCCCTTTAGAGTGTTTTTTATAAGTTGGCATTTTACTTGCACATTTAGAAAGCTGTCCTAGCATTCTAGAAGGCCTATGGATAGTCCAGTTATATATATATAACCAATGGATCTGTGGTCATTATTTCTTTCACTGATCAGATGTTATATGTATGGAATTCCATGCCTGTAAATCAAGCATTTCACAAGACCTGGATTGAGACTCTCTAGGCAGGAAAGGCAAACCTTACCCTTAATAGGTGTCAATCCTTGTGAGGATGAAGCACTAGCCTTTCCAGTGTGGACAGAGCCTCATATATTCAATTTGTTACCCAGTGATCAGTGGATCTCTTTCAAGGACAGGGGCTCAGTGTTGGTCTCTGTTGATGACAAAGTGGACACTCACAAGTAGCAGTAACTGAGTAATTTAGGGAAATGAGGAAGTCCCTGCTCTTAAGCCTACAAATAGCTTCCAACTCTGGCAGCAGTTATTCCCCTCAGGTGCCCTCTGTACCAGTCCTCACTTTAACTGACCAAGTAATTTTGTCAGTGCCTATTCTGCAGTAGGTATTTTTTAGTGAGTATTAAGATGTAATAACAAAACCTTCAAACTTGGTGCTTGTTTACATATGTTCATCCAATGGCTCTACCCCTGATAACTTGGTCTCTTATCTTTCAGTCTTTTGCCTACTAAGCCTTGATAAGATAGCGAAGGCATTCCCTCTGTGTCTGAACTTGTATATACGCCCATCTCAATCTACATCTCTTTCTAAACAAAGTGCACAATGAGGTGCACTGCTCACAGTTCTGCCCTTTAGAAAAACCTTCCTTTGTCATAGTCTCCCAAATGTGGCTGCAATGCACTAATTAGTCCCTTTGGATTTCACACACAAGCTGACTCATCTAAAATAAAGCTTGAGAGTTTTCTCCTTTTCCAGCTGGTTATGTCTGTAGATGAAAACCTGGACAGGAGCATTGGTGCAACTATAGTACATGACATGATTTTAACTGCCTACTTGAACAGCTTCTTTGTGCTCTCTAGGATCTGCTAAAATTGATCCTGCATGTACCATTTCCATCTTATAATGGATTGTTGTGGCGCCTGCCTGACTTTATGACTTCATGGGTCACCAAAGGAAGTTCCAGATTCACAGTCACTTAATGGTCAAATGTTATATCTTACCAAGGCCCTGTAACATATCAGGAGCTGTTTCTCAAAAGGGTTGCACTCATTTGCACTGATGTCATGAATTTACTCTAGAACCCTGGTGATCTGCCACTTGATTTTCTCACTGGAACTTACATAAGCTGCATAATTTACATAGTGTATCATTTCCAACACAATAGGTTCTACAGGATTATATGACTCAAGAAGCAGGGCTGATAGCACCATGGCCTGGACTTACTGTCCCTGGCCCCATCTAAGCCTTGCTGGTCACCTAATTTATGGACTGGAACAAAATTCTTGGGTGTGCGATGCATTATCTCCATAACTCAAAGAAGTTAACCAGGCACTCTATTTCTTTCATATGGCAGGGAATGCAATATGTAGCCACTTGTCTTTTGCTTTGGAAGTGATATGCTGGTATGTCCCTAACAACTGGACCCCTAAAAACTTCACTGAAATGGTAGGTCCCTGAATCATAAGAGTGACTATTTTCACCCTCTGGAGCATATGTACATTACCAACACCACCAGCATTCTAGCTACCTCTTAGTTGTCCTGTCCAGTCAGGATGTAGTGGGTCAGTATGTTGTCCAGATTGTTGCTGAAGATATCAGATACAGATCATATATTCTTAGAAGAGGCCAGTTTATGACACAGCAGACAAAGGAAAGGTGCTTTGAAGAAACAAGGACACTGCCAACAACATTGAAAAATCCCAAAGTAAAAATTGCTCTGATTTTGTTCTCCAGTGAAAAGAATTCTCAGCAGGACCAAATAGTCAACAGAAGAAACAATAGGTGACTCTGAGAATCTTAGTGAAGTCCCAGTTGTCATGAAAAGAAAATTTCCTGATACAGTGATGCTGTTAGGTATTGTCAGCAAGGAAGGAGACATCATGACCCTGCATTTATTCCCACAAGGTGATTGCTGATGTTCACCTTGATGTTTTGAAAGAAGCAGTTGTACCATGGATGAAACAAGTCACAAATGGATGTCATTTCATCTTCCAATATCTTCCAACAAGATGGTGCACCACAGCACATAAGGCCAAATAGGTGCAAGAATTTCTCAGTGTCAATGTTCCTGAATTCTGGTCAAAGGAAATCTGGCTGGCTAGTTCAGATGCAAATCCTTTAGACTATTATGTGTGCAGCATTTGTGAGAGATAAGTTAATAAACAACCTCATTCCAATAAAGAGTCTGTTAAATCTAAGATTGAAAACATTATGATGTCCATGGATAAAGAAAAGTTAATGAATGCATGCTCAAGATTTTGAAGTTGAATTGAGTCTATTATTGCAGCAAATGGAGACTTTTTTGAACAATTAAAAAATATAATGACTATGTTTATGTATTTGCACAAAAATAAATGTATTTCAAAATATAACACTTTTGTGGTATGTTGTTTATTTTACTAAAATTTTGCCAATTGATCTTACACAACCTGTAAATTTTTATTTACTATCTTAGCCAACTAGGCTGTTTCAGCAGTTTTCATATGGTTTTCCTTACTATAATGGCTCTTATTCTACATACTGGGTACCCAATGTGGGACATACTCCAGGTCCCAAGTATATCAATTTCTTTCTTTCTTTCTTTTTTTCTTTCTTTCTTTTTTAAGATTTTATTTCATTATTTCTAGAAAGAAGGGAAGGGAGAGAGGCAGAGAGGGCGAGAGACATCAATGTATGGTTGCCTTTCACCTGCCTCCAGCCACAGACTTGACTGGAGACCTGGTTTGCAACCTTGTTATGTGCCCTGGCTGGGGAATCGAACCTGTGACCTTTGGGTTCGCAGGCCAGCACCTCAATTTCAACTATGTACTTTGTGTTTGAGAAAATGGCTTGGGGTGGCTTCACAGACCCAGTGGGTATGCTATGAGCCATATCTTAGCCAGGACTTAATTACTTAGTCATCATAGACCACAGTCTAATAAAGGAGCCATGATTGTGCATTTAGTCAATGTCAACTCAGTCCTGTGTCAAGAAGCCCAAAATGTTTTAGTTAGTTCCTTTTCCACATACTGACCAAGGAATTGCTGGACCTTTCCTTCTAGACTCCACTATCTCTTTGGTCAATGAGTTTTAGATCTGAAAATGGCTCATATTTGTGAATTGAGTAAGGGATTTTATAGGGGTGACTACTCAGAGCTTCTTGTTGATTATAGAGTTAAACACACCCTTGTTCAATTTCTATGTTAACCTAAAACTGCTCTAAAAATAGTTTATTAATTTCTAAAAAAATTAAAAACATCTACCCTTGTTGGATGAGCATAATGTGAAGGCATCCATAACTTTTGGTCTACACTATGACAGAGTTTGGGAGAGTTAATATAGTTCTGTCATCACTTTTCCCCCCAAAGGATATCATCTCTATTAACTACCTCCACAATTTCAACAGATTAAGCTCCCTTGATTGCTCTACTGATTTTGCCATCACTGTGGTAGCCTTCTGTCCCTTTTTACTTTCGAGCCCATCATTTCAATAGGTGTTCATGAGCTCAGCTTTGCACCTGCCTCTAACCACTGTTAGCCAGCAGAAGAGCTACAACTGGCCCTCCCCTCTCATCAGAGTGGTCCCCATGTCCTTAATGGGTGTAATGTCCTCAGGGTCATCCCATAGAGCACAGGGACTTTTTTGCCTTTACATTATGTAATCCAGCCTGTTCACTTCTTTCAGCCTTTCCATTCTTTCCTCTTACTTTCTGTCAGGGTAACTCAGGCATTTCCACTTCACTGAGAATTAGCTATCATCTTATTCAGCCTTCTAAGAGCCATCTTAAGCCATGAGTTGCCCCATCCCCTGGGGTTCTTTCCATGGTGTTGAGTGTCTTATCCTAAAAATGAGTCTCTGCCCTGGCCAGGTGGCTAACTTGGTTGGAGCATTGTCCAATACACCAAAAGCTTGTGGGTCAGGGAACATACCTGGGTTGCGGGTTTGATCCCTGTTTGGGGCATGTACGGGAGGAAACCGATTGATGTTTCTCACATCGCTGTTTCTCTCTGTCATCCATTTCCTCTTGCTCTAAAGTCAATAAATATATCCTTGGATGAGGATTTTTAAAAAGTGAGCACCTAAGCCATTGAATTCTAGTTTATGACAGTTATGTTCTAGTTCACATTATCAAGCCCCTGACTAGTGTTGGATTAGAACTGGAGATATTGGTATGAAGTCATGGTTTCCAATATATTTACACAGATAGGATTATATATATTATATATATATATATATATATATTATATATATATATATGGAGAGGGTCTGAAAGCATTGGCACTTTAGGAGCAATGAATTCACACAGTGCACAGATTTTGGTTACCAAAATATTATTATCCCCTGAAAGGGATGAGGCATCCTTGCAGATTTGGCAGATTCCAGGGATGGGGCAAGAAAAATCCAGAATGAGCCTGGAACATCTTATTCTGTATGAGAGCAAGAAAAGTTCTCAAAGAATTATGGATAAATGTAAAAAAAATAAAAAATAAAGAAAAGGAAAAAGGGCACAGAAGCCAGCCTGAAGGGGTTCTACTGGTCAAATCTGGAACAATTTAAACATCAAAATAAATTATTATAGTTACAGATTATAACCCACTGATAAAAAAGAAACCATGGGTTCATACTAAGATATATATATATATATATATATATATATATATATATATAATATTTATATTATAATGTTATATATTATATATTATATATATATTATATATGGAAAGGAACCCATATATATAAATAAATTGTAAAGAAGGCAAAGTTCTTCCTTACCATAGAATGCCAACTGATTAATGTAGAAGAAATGGATAATATAATTAGAAATTTTTAAAATTGCTTTTTGAAACTTAACATTTTCTATAATTAGAAATTTAAAATACCAATTAATGGAAGATTGAAATATTACCAGGATCTTTTTGGATCACCACAGTAATGAAACTACAAATCAATTATAAAAAAACCTGAATAACACATAAACACATGAAAGCTAAATAATAATGCTATTAAACAATAAATGGATTAACAATGAGATACAAAAACTTAAAAAATACCTTGAGACAAATGATACTGCATATACAATGACCCAAAAATCTATGGCACACAGCCAAGGTAGTTCTAAGGGGGAAATTCCTAGCAAGACAGGCCTGTCAAGAAACAAGAAAAATTTTAAATAAACAAGATAACCTTAAGTCTATTAAATGAACTAGAAAAATAAGAACAAATAAAGAACAAACTGAGTAGAAAAAGAAAATAGTAAAGATCAGAGCAAAACTAAGTGAAATAGTCTAAAAAATACAAAAGATCAATGAAATGAAGAGCTGGTTATTTGAAAATATAAATGAAATTGATAAACCAATAAACAGAAATAAAAAAGGAGAAGAGAATATGGAAAGCACAAAAAATACAAATAATTATAAGGAAATTATACAAACAAGTTTATGTCAACAAATTGGACAATCTGGAAAAAACAATTTCCTAGAAACATATAATCTTCCAAGACTGAATCAAGAAAAAGCAAAAAAGTCTGAACAGATTGATAATTACTAACAAAATCAAATCAATAATCTAAAAACTCTCAACAAATGGAAGTCCTGAACCAGGTGGCTTCACAGATAATATTTTGAATATTTTATCAAATATTCAAAGAAAAATGAACTCCTATCTTCTCAAACTGTTTCAAAAAATTCAATAGGTGGGATAGCTGTCAGTCACATTTCATGAGGCCAGCATCATTCTGATTCCAAAACCAGAGAAAATTTTACAAAAAAAAAAAAAGTCAATATCCCCAATAAACATAGTTGCAAAAATCCTCAACAAAATATTAGCAAACCAGATTCAGCATACATTAAAAAGATTGCACACCATGATCAAGTTGGCTTTATCCCTGAGATGCAAGGTTGGTTTAATATCTGCAAATCAACTAATGTGATACTCCACATAAAGTGAAGGATAAAAGTCACATAATCATAAATCATATCAATAGATGCAGTAAGGCATTTGATGAACTCCAGCATCCATTTATGATTAAAAACTCTCAGCAAAGTGGGAATAGAGGAAACATACCTTAATTTAATAAAGGCCATGTATGACAAATTCATAGCTAACATCATATTTAATGGGGAGTATAAGGGGAAGCCCTAAAATACCCAGAATTATGTTTGGGAGGGCAGGCACTTAGCAATACAGGCTTCCCTGCCAGATGACTGTTCTAGGAATCCATCTGTATCAGTGTGCCAGCTAGCATTGTTGTGAGAGGCTGCATTTGGCTTCAGTTAATTTTTTTTGAAGACTCTTTTAAAGCATTTTCTCCTTTCATGATGGGCGATTTACGAGTGCACCTGCCCACATCACGCTGAGTGTTTAGCAGATTTTGACCAAAAATGGCATGGTGCAGTGGCCTCACCCTCTCTAGTCACCCAATCCTGCCCCAAGTGACTTTCTTATTTGTTTGTTTGTTTGTTTCCTTGGATGAAAATAGTCCTCAAAGGGAGACATTTTGCTATGTGTAAGAGGTAAAACATGGATGTAATACAACAACAATAAAATTTAAAAAGAGAGCCCTGGCTGGTAGCACAGTGGATAAGGTGCCGGCCTGCGAACCCAAAGGTTGCAGGTTCGATTCCCCAGCCGGGGCACATAACAAGGTTGCAAACCAGGTCTCCAGTCAGGTCTGTGGCTGGAGGCAGGTGAAAAGCAACCATACACTGATGTCTCTCTCCCTCTCTGTCTCTCTCCCTTCCCCTCTTTCTAGAAATAATTAAATAAAATCTTTAAAAAAAAAAAAAAAAGAGGTAAAACAAAAATAGCAGAAGCACTAAAGGCCATTGAAATTGGGAGTTCAAAAATTATTTTGAGCAGTGGAAAAAAGTCTTGATAAGTGTACTGTATCAAATGGAGAGTACTTTGAAGGTGACTGAAGTTTAAATATGTAAGAATAAAATACACAATTTTTAATAAATAAATTCTGGGTTTTTTCCTCCCTCTTCCCCTGCCCACTGTCACCATAGCCAAAAACATTTTCTTTAAGATTAGGAATAACCCAAGGATCTCCACTTTCACCACTAGTATTGGAAGATTAAGGCACAGCCATCAGATAAGAAAAAGAAAGAAAGAAAAGGTATCCAAATTGGAAAGGAAAAAGTCAAACTATTATTATTTGAAGATAACATTATATTACATATAGAGAACACCAAAGATTCCACAAAAAAACCTATGACTGAAAAATTCAGTGAAGCAGGATGCTAAATTTATATTCAGAAATGGATTGCATTTTTATATACCAGTAACGAACTATCAGAAAGCGATATTAAGAAAACAATTCATTTACAATTGTATTAAAAAATACCTAGGAAGTTACTAAGGATGGAAAAGACTTCTCTTCAGAAAATTATCAGACATTGAAGAAAAAAGTTGAAGGTACGAAAATGAAAGTATATACTGTGCTCATGTATAGGAAGAGGTAACATCATTAAAATGTCTATATCATCCAAAGAATTCTATTAAAATAACAAAGGCATTTTCTCCACAGAACTAGAACAATTGAATGGAACCACCAAAGAACCTAAATAATCACAGCAATCCTGGAAAAGAAGGATAAAGTTGAAAGAATTACATTGATATCAAACTATACAACATGGCTATAGTAATCAAAACATCATAGTACTGACATACAAACACATCATAAAACATGATATAAAAACAGTGGAACAGAATACAGAGCCCAGAAATAAACCCATGCCTATAAG
Organism: Noctilio leporinus; assembly: GCA_004026585.1. Lineage (NCBI taxonomy): Eukaryota > Metazoa > Chordata > Mammalia > Chiroptera > Noctilionidae > Noctilio > Noctilio leporinus. Next base: position 102,457 of record PVIW01002342.1, on the reverse strand, counting down.
GTCAATTAATGTATGACAAAAGAGGCAAGAATACACAATAGAGTAAAAACAGTCTCTTCAATAAATGATATTGAGAAAACTGGACAGATAAATACAAAAAATAAATAAAAGAAAGTAGACCACTTTTTTTTTTTACATTTTATTGTTGTTGTATTATATCCATCCCCTTTTTGCTCCCCTCTGTCCCCCTCCCCACCCACCCATTCCCCCCAAAGTCAATCCCACCTGTTGTCCATGTCCATGGTTCCTTTATACTAGGTTCTTGTCTAAGCTGCTCCCGTTTCTTGCCTCTGCCTCCCCCTCCCCCCAACCCCTTTCCCCTTGACCACTGAAGGCCTATTCCTTGTATTCATATACTTAGTTCTGTTTTGCTTGTTGTTAGTTTTGCTCATTATCACCCATTATGGGAAAGTAGGCCACTTTTTAAAACACTACATATAGAATAAAATAAAAATGAATTAAATACTTAAATTAAGACACAAAACTATAAAACTTTTAGAAGAAAAGTTAGGCACAGGTCCTTTGACATTGCTCTTAGTAATACTGTTTTTGTATAAATCTCATTGGGCAAAGGGAACAAAAGAAAAAAATAAGCAAATGAGATTCTATCAAACAAAAAAGATTTTGCACAACAAAGGAAACCACTAACAACACAAAATGACAACCTACTGAATCACAGAAAATATTTGCTAATGCATCTGATAAGGAGATAGTAATAGAAATTTATAAAGAACTCATACAACATAAAAACAAACAAAAATTAATCTAGTTAAAAATGCACAGAGGACCTGAATAGACATTTTTCTAAAGAAGACATACAGGTGGCCAATAGATAAACAAAAAAATGCTCAACATTACTAATCATCAAGGAAATGCAAATTAAAACCACAACGAGATATCATCACCTGTCAAAATGGCCATCATAAACAAATCAACAAGTGCTGGTGAGGATGTACAGAAACTGAAACTTCATGAACTTCTGGTATTTCTCTAAAGAAATCCAAAACACTACTTTGAAAAAATATATGCACCCCTATGTTTACTGCAGCATTATTTCAATAGCCAAAAATATGGAAACAACTTAGGTACCCATCAACAGGCTAAAGAATTTTTAAAATGGCATATTGCTCAGCCATAAAATTAATTTTACCATTGCAATAAAATAAATGGATACACAGTATTATGCTAAGTGAAATAATTCAGACAGAGAAAGATAAATACCATATACCACACTTATAGGTGAAATCTAAAAAACAAAATAAACAAACAAAACAGAAATAGACCACAGATATAGAAAACAAACTAATGCTTGCCAGATGGGAGGTATGAAGGATAGGGTGATAAAGGTGAAGAGATTAAGAAGTATAAAGTAGCAGTTACAGGAATGCAAAGTACAGCATAAAAAACATAATAAAAATCATTGAAATAGTTATATGAGTTCAAATGGATATTAGATTTATTGAGGGATCACTGTGTAAAGTTATATAAATGTCCAACCACTATGCTTTACACATGAAACTAATAACTATTGAATGCCTACTATAATTTAAAAATAAATTTAATGTACATCACTTAATGTACAATACAGTTAATAATACTCTAATTGTATATTTGATAGTTGCCAAGAGCAGATGATTTTTTAAGAGTAGATCTTCAACATTTTAATACAATATAAAAAATTCTAACTATGTGTAGTGATTATGTTAACTAGACTGATTGGGGTTATTTACCTTTTTTGTAATTCTCACCCAAGGGTATTTTTTAAAAAAATTGATGTTAGAGAAGGGGGAAGAGAAAAGAGGGTTGGGGAGGCAGGGAGAGAGAAAGAGAGAGAAACAGAGAGAGACAGAGAGAGAGAGAGACAGAGAGACAGAGAGACAGAGAGACAGAGAGGTCAGCTGCCTCTCATAAGTGCCCTGATTAGGGATTAAATCCACAACCTAGCTACGTGCCCTGACTGGGAATTGAACCCATGAGCTTTTGGTGTATAGAATGATGCTCTAATGCACAAAGCCACCTGACCAGAGCTCATTCATTTTTTAATATATACAGATATTAAATAATTATATTATATACCTGAAACTAATATAACTTTGTATGTCAATTACATCTTGATAAAAAGTCACTTTTTGTTAACCATCATAATAGTAGCTTATGCAAGAGACAAAGATGTTAAAATCAGTAGGAGAAAGTTCGATCATGTGTATTATACTTACATAGCCTATAAGTACCCTCTCCACTTAATTATAAGGGGTGGGGGGAATAGTAACTTCGCAGATACCACCAAAACTGAGTGATTATGATTAACATTAATGGTACCAACAAACATCATGTACCTTTTGATGCAATGTGCTAAAAAGAATGTGACACCACTTCAGTGATGTCCTCAAAGAATATATATTCTAATCAATACATTAAACCAAACTTTAGGGATAATCTATAAATTACTAAAGTGTTAAAAAATGCCTAGGTCATGAATGTTAAAAATAAAATAATGGAACTTTTCTGGCATGGAGATTAAAGGGATTTGACAACTACATGAAATGTGTAATCTTGGAATCCATTCCTGGACCCAAACATATATCCTAATAAAGAATTTTATTAGGATTGGCAGTATTTGAGTAATTCTGTAGATTAGGTACTAATGTACTGACACTAATTTCCCATTTTGATAATTGTCCTTTGGTTATATAAGAGATTTCCATTGTTTTTAGGAAGTGTCACTGAAGTATTTAGAGGTAAAGGGGATAACGTTTGTAATCTACTCACAAGTAAGTCAAGATAGTCAATAGATAGGGCAGTAAGGCAGGGGGAGAGAATGGTAAATAAATGTAGTAAAATATTTGCCAAGAAATTGAAAGGGAGAATTTGCATTAGTTTTACAACTTTTAAAAGTTAAATTATTTCAAAATTAAAAATTAAAGAAAATATATTTCTGTAGAGGAAAGACTTAAAATAGTAATATTGAAAGAAAGGTAAAGAGCTAAAAACAATTGGGGAGAGGTTGATTTAATCAAACCCAGGATCAAACATAAGATAAACAACATATAATTGATGCCCCTAAATGGAACTGGGAAATATGATAACCCTATTATTCTATGACTAATAGAAGTTATGTGGAGGTAATTTTAATAAGATAAAATTTCTGGCCAGCAGGGTTGTCAACCATCTAATGCTTTGGAGTAATGACAATTTAAAAGCAGTTCCATCATCGGAAGTATTTAGGTTTCAGGGTCAATCTCCAGTCAGGGCACATACAACAAGCAACCAATGCCTGAATAAATAAAGTGCAACAACAAATCCATGTTTCTCTTTTTATTAAATCAATAAATACAAAAAAAAAAAAAAAAAAAAGCCATGAGAGGTATTCCTTATTGATTGGGAGGTTGAACTATATATCTAACACTTTTTCTAACTCAGGATTCTTGCAATTTGTAACTGGAATATCTACCTCAATGGTGTTAGTTCTGAGGATAAGGTATATCCTTAGGAATTCAGAAGAAAACTTGCAGATTGAGGTAAAAAACGTTCAGTGGAGTGCCCTATAAATACACTAATCACTTTTGTTTTTTTGAATGTGTTCCAAGTTGTGCTTAGGTTATCACTTTGAACTTAGTATAATTTTTCTCTTTCCTAAACTCACTGTTAAATAATATTACATTAACTAGTGTTGACTTTTTCTTTCAAAGTAACCCTTCTCAAATTTTAATGGACATACAAACAACCTGGGCCCTTTTTAAAATGCAGGTTTGGATTCTAAGTTTCATTCAGTATTCAAAACTATCACATTTCTACACTAGAACAGGCGAAAATCAGTGATTTTGGCAAAGATTTCTTGGAGTTGGCAAAGATCCTTTAAATACTACATAAAATGCAGGAAGTATTAAAAAGCAATAAATTGGGCTTCATCAAAATTTAAAACATGCTCTTCATAAAACACTTAAGAAAATGAAAAGATGAATCATGCTCTGAGATATTTACAAAACATGTATCAAAAGTACTTGTATCTGGAATATATAAAAACTCCTGCCAATCAGTAATAAAAACAATCCAATAAAAATATGGGCAGATATATTTTTAAATTTAATTTTATTGTTGTTGTATTACATCCATCCCCCTTTTCCTCTTCTCTGTCCCCTTTTTCATCTACCCACTCCCCACCAAAGTCAATCCCACTTGTTGTCCATGTCCATGGTTCTTTCTGGGCAGATATTTGAAGGGCTATTTTTCTATGAAAATATATGAGGCTCCCTTCCCCCCAACCCTACCCCCCCAGAATTATCTCCAGTGAGGAGGGTAGGCTCATAGTACAGGTTTCCCTCACTAGGTGAGTGTTCTAGAAGCCATGTGTATCAGTGTACCAACTGGTATTGTTGTGAGAGGTGGCGTTTGGCTTCAGTGCATGTTTTTGAAGTGGGCCACGCATTTGAAGTGGGAAAACGCTGAGTATTCAGCAGTTTTTGACCAAAAACGGCATGACCTCCAAGCCACAAACTCTCTATTCAGCAGATCTTGTCTTGGGTGATATTTTATTTTTAATTTTTGGTTCCTTGGATGAAAAAAGTCCTCAAAGGGGAACATTTTGCTGATGTGGAAGAGATGAAACAAAAAAACTGCAGAAGCACTAAAGGGCATCAAATCAACAAGTTTAAAAACTGTTTTGAGCAGTGGAAAAAAGTCTCAATAGGTATATTGCAGGGGTGTCAAAACTCATTTTCACCAGGAGCCACATCAGCCTCGAGGTTGCCTTTAAGGGGCCAAATAAACTTTAGGAGTGCATAAATGTAACTACTCCTTAACAGTTAAGTGAGCGGGGCAAAAACAACGTGCAGGGCAGAAGATGCTGGGCTGGACTAAACAAGGTGGAGGGCTGGATTTAGCCCACAGGCCTTGTTTGCCACCTGTGGTGTATTGCATCAAATAAAGTACTTCGAAGGTAACTGAGATTTAGACATGAAAGAATACACCACTTTCATAGTTTTTTGGGGGGTAGGGAGTTCCCTCTCTTATAACTGACAAATAAGCACATGCAGATGGCTTAACTCCACTGCTCTTTATGGAAATGCAAATTAATATTACAATGAGACAGGACCCCACACACTTTCGATGGCTAAAATGAAAAAGACTGATGATATTAAGAGTGGGTAATGATGTGGAGCAACTGGAATGCTCACACACTGTAGATAGAAACATGTCACCATCACTTTAGAAAACTGTTTTATGAAAGTTAAATATGTACCTATCTTATAAAAATTAGTCATTCCACTTCCAGGTGTTTACCCAAGAGAAATAAAATTTAAGGTGGAGCTTCCTAACAATTTAGAACCTATCTAAAATGCTTGTACATGAATGTCACAATAGCCAAAAACTGCAAATAACTGAAATATCAACAGTAAATCAATACGCTTAATATATTCATATAATGGGATACTACTCAGCAATAAAAGGAAATGAGTTACTGACACACAGTGCAATGTGGGTTCAAAATAATCATGGATCTCAAATATTTTTAAAGGGGGCAAGATTAAGGATTGCCAAGGGCCATGAGGAAACTTAAGTGATGATAAATATATTAGCTCAACTGATTTTTACAGAAAAGTGTGCACACATATGTTGACACCTATGAAAAGTTCAAATATGCAGTTTAAATCAATACACTACACAATAGCAGATTCTGATTCGGTAGATTTGGAATGTGGCTATGTTGCCAAGCTCCCAGGTGATGCTGATCTTTTTTTCATACCATGTTTTCAGTGGCAAAGTTCTGAGTAGTCTTTGCCATATATGTCCCATGAGTACACAGTAAATACATATTGTACCATATTGAATAGTGAAGATTAAATCCATCATTGGAGGAAGTTCTATTAGACTTTATTAGTCAAGATTCTGGAATGCACTGGTAATTATTCATCTTGCCTATCTCCAACTATGACCCATCTGTATTTTCAGTCTGAATGCCCTCTTTCCACAAAGCTTTGCTGGAATTCTAGTTGGGTTTGTATAGTATATTTCATTTTATAATGCTATTCTCACTTGCATCAGTTGAAATAGTTTAAAAAATACAAAGTTCAACTGAAGGCAGATGTTAAATTTAAGGAGCTTCCTAACAATTTAGACCTGCCTAAAAATCTCATATTGTAACTTCCTCACCACCCAGCACATTCATATTTCATGGCTCTTGTGGCTGTCCTCAGGATTGTGTATCGACTCAAGTTTAAGTTCCAGTGTCATGGCTTTGACCATGAAGAGCTGTGACCTGAGATAAATCAGGATTTCTCTAGGAATGAATTCTCATCTCTGCAATGAGGAGGTTGAACTAGAGTATATTATTTCTTCTGATTCTCACATTCCACATTTTCCTGCTCATTTCAGAGTAAAGATGGCAAGGTGCCAGAAAGAACTTGAGCTTCTTGGCTCTGAATAAGGAGTGGGTTAACTTACAGGTCCAGAATCATTAAGGAAGTTTTTTAGTTGAAGAGTACCAACCCTGTATAGTTTATATCAGGGACTGGCAAATTTTTTTGGGTAAAAGGCCAGAATAATACACTTTTTTTTGATTTTGCAGGCCATATGGTCTCGCATATACTAAACCTTGATACTGTAGTATGAAAACAGTCATAAACAAGGAGTCAATGAATGGGTGTGACCAGATTTGGCCCACAGTTGGCTGACTCTAAGTTTAGATCAAAATATCTTTCTAACCATCTGAAGATAGGCAGAAAGTAAAGAAGAAACAAAACAAAACACTTTACTGATAACATTTTATTAACTTTGGGTACATAATATAACTGGTCCTCACATCTAAAGACAACAAACCAACACATTTTCATAATTTCAGGTTATACATATTTTAAGTTAATGAACTAGATTTATAAAAGCTATAAAATATTTCACAGGCATGGGAGGATGTGTTCATAAGACTTCATTGTAAGAAGGGCTATAGAATATGTTAGAGACTATTCAAACCTACAAGACATTTCAAAATTTACAATGTTTATAAAGTTCTTGCTCAGATAACATTTTATCTTTATTCATCAGAAGACTTCATTAAAGCAGCTTTCTTCTTGTACTTTTCTCCAATCTCTCTAATATTTTCCAAGAGATCTTCAGAAACAAGATCTTCATATTCTCTATCAACTTTAGCAATCTGCTCCTCAAGGTGTTTCTAGTGGAAACAATTAGCAATTATTAACGTAAAAACATAAATTTACAGGCAAGAGTGTATCATTTGTAAGAAAAGGAATAAATACTCTTGTATCCACTCTGCAGGACCCTTTTTGCCCTTTCCAAATCATATCCCCTTTTCTCCCCAGAGGTATCAACTCTCCTGAAACAAAAGACTTTTCTCTATACTTTTAACACACACACATGTATGTAATTCTAAGCAATATAGTTAAATGTAACCCGGTTTCAACTTTCATATGTATTGAATTGTATTAAATGTAACATTTTATGACTTTTTTCAGCCAGTATTTTAAGATGCGTTCATATGAATACATACATATACAGTTTATTCATGTATTGCTATACAGTATTCTATCGAATAAACATATCATTTACTTATCCATTTTACTATTAATAAATTTTTGTTTGTTCCCAAGCATGGTAAGCAGGTCCAATATAATCACAAGGGTCCTTGTAAGAAGGAATGAGCAGTGTTACAGATCTAAAGACAGAAGAGAAGTCAGAGGATAGAAGATGCTGTGCTACAAGAAAGGGGCCACAAGCCAAGGGTTATAGGCGGCCTCCAGAAGGACTAGAGTCTACAGGCCTCATTTTAGACTCCTGACCACCAGAAATACAAGAAATAAATGTGTGTTGCTTTAAGTCAGTCAATTGGTGACAATTTGTTATGGCATCAATAGGAAACTAATACACCAGGTTATTTATTATTTCAAATTTAATAATGTAACACAGTAAAACATATTAGGTGGCTTACAACAGAAATTTATTCTCTCATAATTCTGGAAACTAGAAGTCTGAAATCAAGGTGTTGGCAGGGCTACGTTGTCTCTGAACGTTCTAGGGATGAATCCTTCTTTGCCTCTTTCCAGCTTCTACCAGTTATCCTTGGTACTTCTTAGTTTATAGCTATGTCACTGTATTTCTGCCTCTATCTCCACATGGATTTTTTATAGGATACCAATCACTGAATTTAAGGCCTACACTAATCTAGTATAAACTGCATCTGTACAAAGACTTTATTTCTAAATAAGGTTACATTATGAGATTTCAGAAAGACATGTATTTTGGGGATATACTGTTGCATGTAAAAATTTAACTAAATACCAAGAGTGAAACTGCATAGCTTTATAAGGGATTACCAAATGACTCTATAAAATTGTTACATCAATTAATAACCCCAGCAATATAAATGAGAACTCATCTTTATAATTCTTGCTGACAAGTAGTATTATCAAAATTTAATTTATTGCTGATTTATTGAGGGTGGGAATGGTACATCTTTTTTATGTTTATTGGCCACATTAGGTCTTTGTGAAATGGTAATTTCAGTCTTTTGACCGCTTTTTGTATTTATTTTCCAGAGATTATATATATCTAGATCTATTACCAGTTTTTTATTTTTAAAAATCTACCATTTTGTTGCTATCTTTCTACTCTCTTTGTATGTCTTTTGATGTAGAGATGTTTTTAATAAAGTTGAAATTAATTGAATAATTCATTTTTTCCCACTATTCTACAATACTACCTCTTTTACATATCAGCTTCCTGTCTATATGCTCAATTATATGTTTCTGGATTCTTTACCAGAGCGACTGGTTTGCATGTGTGAATACTACAATGTGTTGGTTAACATAACTTTACAATAATTTTAAAAACATCTAAATAGACAAAAGGAAGAAAGAAAGATTTTGTGCCCCTTAGGGAGGTAGGTAGGAGCCCAGAACAGTAGTTAGTAACCTTTTCCTGTAAAGGACCAAGTAATAAGTAGTTTATTTTAGTCTTTGTGGCACCTGCTGAACCCTGGTGTAGTAGCGGGAATGCAGCCATAGATAGTAGAAAGTGAAATGAAGTGGCTATGTTCCAGTAAAACTTATTCACAAAATTAGGCTGTGGGCACATTTCGGCCTGCAGGCTGTAGTTTGCTGTCTCCTGGTCTAGAACATCAAGTTACAAATAGGACCTGTACATGGCTCCACCAGGAACTGCTCAAAAAACATGTTGTCCCATGGAAAGTATAAGATCTGAAGATATCATTAGACCCAAATTCCTGTTTTCTTTAGTACAATTTCATCACTCATAAAATTTCTCCACATAGGTTTTAATCATAATTATCTTTCTATGCTCCCTCTATACTTTATGGGCTAATTGTGAATTTTGCCTAGTGCAAAATAAATGCTCAGTAAATGATGAATTCAGTTTGATCTTCTTGAACATTAAACTATTCAGTAAGTAATTAAAAAGTAATAGTAATCTATCATTAGAGTTTCAAATATAATTTTGTATTAATGGATCACAACTTTAGTAGTTGTGGTTACCTTTTGCATAATCCATAGTGATAAATCACTACTGGATTAACAACACTAAGGTCAGACTAATAGTTATCCATAATAGATACAGGTACAAAAAATGTTGGCAATTAGTTAGTATAACCCTCTCATTTTACAGATGAAGAAAGTAAAGACCAAAACAAGTCAAATCATACATAAAACAAGCAGAGTTTCTCAATCTAAGCCAACAACTGTATGTTATGCATGAATATCTCTCTTATAAACCCACAGTATAAAACTATTAGGCAGCATACATGGGAGAAATGAGAAAGTAATCACTCAAATCATTTTCTGGTCTGTGGTTGAAAAAGGATTCAATCCAGGTTATAGGGCCACTAAGTGGCTGAATTAGGAGAAATGGGTAGAGCCCAGATTTTCTGATGTATGCAGGAAGCTTTTCCTAGTTTTCACTTATAAGCAGTGAAGAATACTGGCAAGCAAGAAAGCAGATCAATGTCTCTCAGGAGAGATGAAGAAAAGTAGGATATCACATGCTCTGCTTTCAACATATGGAAGTCTGGTAATGTAATATAATGAGTCTTCTTTCCTTAAACCATTCACAACTGGAAATATATTACCTAGGAATTAATGGAGTTTAGCAATTACCTTAGCTTTTGGATTCTGTACAGATGACTGGAGGAATAGTTTTTTTGTTAAACTTTCAAGCTATGTGAAAGGTGAGGATAAGGTTTCAGAAATACTTATCCTGTGTTACATGAAATTAACGGAATGGAAATATATTTGTCATAATATGCTCTTTCATCCAATGAAATCTTAAATGTACCAAAATGTTGACAGTATGTAGAACGAGGTTTGGTATCCCATTCTATACTGTTGATGTAATAACCATTGTTTATCGTCTATGTGAACAAAACAGATTTTATAAGATGTACAACTATCCCCTTACACCACCACTAGACAGTATTCTTCTCATAAATTTATACTACATAATTCCCATAGAAATAAAAGTTATAATTTCATTTCTGTAGAAAAAACCAGAAATATATCAAAGTTTTAAAATTTTCTTAGAATGTAGAAAAGTCCTTCACGCTTACCTCTACAGACCCTACATGTGTAGCAACCATCTCTACAAGACACTGCAAGTCATTTCCCACTTTTAGTCTTTCTTCATTTGTGGTCTGTACAACGAGTTGGTATCTGCAGAATAAAACCTCTTGTTTGAGTTGTCTAGGGGAAAAAACCTAATATATCACTTCTAGTTAATTCTTTTCATATTCAATAAAACCAGGCTGTGATAGGTATATGTGCTACTTGTTACATGTATAATTGTCTTACAGAGGTGCAGCTTTCAATTGTTAAACAGACAAAAAAAAGTTCAAATATCCTTTTTAAGTAAAAAACAAAACAGCAACAAAACTTCATTCTTTAACACACAAAGCCAGGAAGCAAATTCTTACCTGAGTCTCCTAAAGGACTGTAAACTTAATTCTTGATCTAATCTTTTCCCAGGATTATCATGCATAATAGCATTTAGTGTAGAAATTCCTCTTTACAAATGTTTTCAGGGACAAGAAACTATAATACACTCGAATGGGACAGTAGGAGTCTTGTTTGAAGGCATTCAAATGCAAACTCCAAAGAAAAACAACTAGCCAAAAATAAACCTTCAACTGAATTTTCTATCCCGAGGCTACAAATAAGGAAATGAAGAACTGTGATTTTCTTAAGGGTTGTATTTCCAACCTTAGATAAACCTTTTTTTAAGTTTCTGAAGGCTGCTTGAGACTTAGAGAACCTGTGAATTATAGGTTGTACTATTGAATTCTACTCAACAAGGTAGGAAAGTCACTATTTCTGGTTACATTTATGACATATTGTGTCTAAAATGTTTCCTATGTAAGTTTTCAAATTATAAGGGAAATGAATAGGGAAAAACGTGACAATATATAATTTGATAATAAAGAACTTCTAAATATGTAAATGTCCAGTTACTGCTGTTATAATGCTTGTTTGGAAATGTATTTGTTTCGACTGGATATATTAGGTAGCAATTTGAGCATAATTCAAATTTTGCATTTGCTTATGCCAATTTTCTCCTTGAGAAACATTAGCTGAATGCAAATATTGCACTCAGCTGTATCAAAATCCAAAGGAATACATAAAACACAAAATACATAAGCACCCATTTGACAGGGGCACTAGTTCCCTCAGTTTACTCATTAAATGTGATGAGCCACATGCAATTACAATTTTCTATTTAATTTCACATAACCCTCCTTCTACCTCTTCTCAATTATTCACAAGGTGCAACCCTGTGAATACTTACTTCCCCATACAAACTTTAGGTCTTTTTAAGGTAGAGTATAATACTTATAGTGTTTAGGTATTTCTTAAAATATTTAACATGTTTACAATTGTGCTAACATTTTCATTAGGTTCCAGTCTTTGTGTATGAGCCACTGACAAAGTTTTGGAGGGTTTGGTCCTGATTTCCCATTAAGTCCTGTGATTTTTTTTTTTTTTTTTTTAAAGATTTTACTTCATTATTTTTAGAAAGAGGGGAAGGGAGAGAGGCGGAGAGGGAGAGAGACATCAATGTATGGTTGCGTTTCACCTGCCTCCAGCCACAGACCTGACTGGAGACCTGGTTTGCAACCGAGTTATGTGCCCTGGCTGGGGAATCGAACCTGCGACCCTTGGGTTCACAGGCCGGCACCTTATCCACTGTGCTACCAGACAGGGCCAGTCCTGTGATTTTTACTGCAGATTTATTTTCATAGTGTAGTTAATATTATGAGTGCATTTGTTGTGTTATGCAGGGTGACTGCATAATTTATAGTAAAATAATATTTATGTATACCTAATTTCTACAAACAATATCTTAAAAATATGAGCTTAGTGGATTTTATTAAAGCTTGGTGAAACTATTAAAATTTACTAGCAAATAGGCAAAGTAATTTGAATTGATTTAACATTTCATGTTCTTTTCAGGGATTAAAAACCATTTATTAATTAGATCTAAAAATGAAGGGGCAATAGCTATCATAGCAGCAGAATGTATTTGTCTGGGAAAAGTATCTTCATGTTACAAGCTATTCTACTTAAGTTCTATTCACCAATCCCTCAATAACCAAATAGCTCTACGATATATATTAAAGCAAGTAAACAGATCTAGTTCTATAGAATATTAAATAAACTGAAAATAAACATTATAAACCTTGGTGAGATGAACTTACTCTCGCTGAATAGAATCTAATTCGTTTATAGCTTCACTGAGACCCTCGTTAACAGCACTCTCCAGCATGCGCTTGTGCTTCTCCAAGGACTCCAGCTCACTGGCACATTTATTGTCCTCTTCCTCAGCTTCCTATCAGAATAGGGTCATGGTTATATATTGTTTTGATATTCATCTTCTATATACTTCAGATAGATTTTCAAAAATGTATGTAAACATTGAAAAAAACCAGGTTGCTTCAGCATTTGTATTCTCAGGATGCTTACTGCTTTACAGTAAGCATTACATTTAAGAGATATTAAAATATTCCTTTGGTAGTCTTACACTGTAAACTGTGACCTTCTCAACAGACCTGTATAAAATTCATTCAGTAGTGTTTTCAAGTCTATAGCAAAGGAAATGTTAGGATATGATGATTTAAATTTTTTCCATAAGCCTCAAAGACACTTAAAAAAATAAAAAGACTTTATTTATTTATGTTTAGAGAGAGGGGAAGGGAGGGAGAGAAATATCAATGTATGGTTGCCTTTCATGCACCCCTAACTGGGGATGCATGTGTCAGGCATGTGCCCTGACTGGGAATTGAACCAGCAGGCTAGCACTCAATCCGTTGAGCCAGGGCAAAGATGCTTTTTTATAAGTCAAAATGTGGGTAACTTTCATACTACCACTATTTTACATATATAATAATTATGTACAGGCAAAGTAGCCCAAACTAATCAATTCTTAGGTTTCTCAAGATGAAACGTAAAAAAACCTTCTATTTTCATTTAAAATGCTTTAAAGAGAAAACTTGTGTTGTCATACAAAACCAAAAATGATTACCATATGCCTCGTATTTCACACAAAGATCGTATCATTGTGGTGTATTTTCTAAAAATTTCACATTGCTTAAAAAATGTATATGTCCTAAATATACTACAGGTCATAAGAATAATTTCAATTCCTAATACTTTGTTGGTATAACTAAGTAAGCAGTATTGGCGTGGTTAAAATTTTCAAGTAAATTGTGTAAATGGTAACAAACAACAACATCTAAGTACTTCCTTAAGCAAATGCTGGCCAGAAAGTGGGTAAGTGGTGGCGGGGAATGAGTCTTATTATTTTACCCATATTTTAGATTTTGTGTAAATGAGCTTTAGAATTTGGCCAGAATAGTCAGTTTGCAATGCCACTTTATATGCAATCACATACAAAAGGCCTTATTGGGCGTAAGCTTTAGAAGTATTTAACACTAAATCTCCATAAAAAGGTAGAAGATATCATGTTTAAAACATGTTTTGGTCATACAAATTACGTATGTAAGTATAAAATATTAGTGAAGGAGTAAATATATTCTATGGTGAGATAGCTGAAGTCCAGAAATGAGCATTTAAAAGAATAAAAAAGCTCCTTACAATAAATTTTGGAAGAGAAGATCAAACTAAAGTATGAGTTATGGGATAGTTTAAATATTTCAGTTTGATGTCAGAACAGGTACCTAATCAGTCCAGTCATGACAAAGCTTTGGCTAACCAATATAAACTGTGGCAAAGTTCTTACCTTAATCTTTTGTTGGTAAAGATCATCCAACTTTTCAATTTCTTGTTTCAGATTTCTTACACTTCTCTTACTTTCCGTTGTTATTGTATTTAACTTGAGAAATAAAACTTTGGATGAGAAATCACAACTATACATCAAAAAATTTTAAATAAGTTACTTTTATATTAACGATTAATTAAATAAACCATGTTATTTCTTCTAGTTCTTTTGGGCACTTACCTATTGTCCTAAACATTTATTAATCCCCAAATAGGAGTTAATTTCAAGGAAACTTGTAATTAATGTTTAAATGCAGGGTGGTATAGAGGTCATGAATTAGGAACCAAAAGTGTGGCTTAATTCTCAGTAAAATAAGGATACCATCATGTTTTTCCACTGGTAGCTGTGGGAATGCCTTTAGGCTCTCATATACATTATTTTAATATTATGTGCTATGTTTTAATATTAATTTATTAATAGGTATAAATTATTTTTGCTTTCTAGTTTCTTTAGATTTTATATACTTTAGTTATCTAGCTTTCATTTATGTTCACTCTCTGGGATTTTAAAGAAAACTATCCATATGGATTTCATTGGATAACGTTTGCTAATTGGTTATAGTCAATGCATTCTTTCAAACAATAACTAAATTTAATCTTGAGCTTTAAGATCTATTAAAACTAAAACCGAAGGAAAGTGTTTTTAAAGTTCATTTCATGCTGATAAGTGCTGATAGAAGCTGATATTGGTAATACAGAATGTTTTTAAGGTAGATCAAGAGGAAAATTATTTCCTATTTCCCCCAGGAAACAGAAAATAGTAAAAGGTATAAACTGTCATACTTCTTTAAAAGAATGGTTCTACATATACATAAATAATTTTTAAATTACATATATGTTTTGGGAAAAATTTAGTGAGGCTATTGTTAATTAGTAAAAGATAGGATGGTAAAATGACTACTTGTTCAAGAAACTTGCACGTATGTCTCATTCAATCATCAAAAGTCCCTTGTAAGAGATATCTTTTTCCTACTTTATAAGTGAGAAGAGTAAGCTGGAAGGAATGTTACTTACTCAAGATCATGCAACTAGCACATACCCTGATCTAAAACCTAGGTGTTCTAACTCAAAGAACATTTTCTTTAACACCTGCCTTTTCAATTATTTTAAAGACTAGTTACTAAAGCTATAAATTTTGCTTCCATTCTAAAGATATTTTACTTCTAGAGTAATTGCTACGTTAAACTAGTTGTTTCATTAAATTCATCTACAATAGGACCCCTAGAACTTTCACTGGGCCCTCATGATTGGTCAAAATCATGCTTACTCATCTTTGAGGAGCTCTTATTTTCCATGTCATTTTACTAAAGTTTTATCAATTAATTAAACACTCCCCTACCAGGTTACAAAAGTACATTTGTTACACAGGAAACAAAAGGAAAATAATAACTGTCAATGATAATTTTGTAAGCAATAATAGCCACCAATAGTATTTGGCATATTTCCTCTAGTCTTTCATCTGTTTTTTTCTTTCGTTTGACAAAAACCTCTAAAGCTGCTTATAAGAAAAGAAGATAGAGCCACCAAACTGTAATTTCAGCACTGCTTGCTTCCAACCAACCAAGGTAACTTGTATGGGACTTTTCCTTCCTTTTTCAGTCAGTTTCAGAACACAGGACACCCATTTTCCCCATCAAGAGAAGCATCCTTCTAGCTCTTCTAAGGGTCCTATGTTTTTGTATTTCTTCATGAACTACATTCATATCCATTAATCCCTTTTGTTCTTAAATTTTTTTTAAACTTGACCCTCTTGCCCTCGAACTCCATCTATTATCTTTAAAGTGAAATAAACCCCTAAAACCTTTCCCATGTAACACTTTCTAACTCTTGTTTCATCTCTTTTCCTTAGACAGAGACATTTATTATAGTTTAATTTGTAGTAGTCCACAGAGAGCAGCCTATTCATGGTATAGTACCTTTCATCTTTTACCATATAAGATTTGATGCAAAGTAATTTGCTTTCTGGCTCCTATCTTTTTGCAAACGTCACTAGAAACCATCTTAATTGCTAGAGCTATTCTGAAAGCGCTTTTCAGAATTAATCCTATTTGACATCTGAGTAACATGTGAGTAACATCCCTTCTGAAATCCTCTTCTTTGGTTTTTAAGACCATGTAAATTCTTGGTCTCTCCTCTTTAAACTTTGGAGGTCCTTTTAATTCTTCCTCAGCAATTTCTCTTTCTCTGTTTGTGCTTTGGATGTGGATGTTCTCTCAGGATTCTGATCTTGGCTATATTCTCACTTGCTCACTGGGTAGAGCTCTTATTCTCACAAATGGGAGATCTCCTGGCTTAAGTAGCTGTATACTAAAGAATGCCCATATCTATGTATTTCCAAACTCCAGCTGTCTATTGGACAGTCTCCACTTTGATGTCCCAGAAATCTAAAATTTAGCATATCCCGCCCTTGCTGGTGGCACAGTGGATAAGGCACCGGCCTGCAAAACCAAAGGTTGCTGGTTCGATTCCCCAGCCAGGGCACACAACCAGGTTGCAAGCCAGGTCTCCAGCCAGGTTCGTCGCTGGAGGCAGGTGAAAGGCAACCATACATTGATATCTCTCTCCCTCTCTCTAAAAACAAACAAACAAACAAACAAAAAAAAAAACAAAAAACACAACAAAACCAGCATATCCCAACCTGAAATTCCCTCCTCCATAACCTCTTGCATTCCTCCTTATCAAGGTTCTAGAACACCACTGACAAAGATGCTCTCCTTGCCAAAACTATTTATGCTCTTTTGAACTTTCTTCTCAACTAAGCTTTTGGGTTTCATGTCTATACTGCCCAATTTTATCAAGAATCCCGCTTAGTTATTTTAACCAGAATCCCCCCATCTTCATTACCTGGTCAAGTCCTCATCCTCTTACCAGACCTGCCTGCACCTTAATGTTCTTTCCTTCAGTAAGAATTCTGTTAGGTTTGTTTAGCCAGAACCCCCTTAATCCTGCCCTTCCCCTCAGTAACCTATCCACTGAACTCTACCTTGCTCCTAGATCATAAATTCCAACTTTTCTTTGTTGTTATTTGGAGTTGAGTCCAATCTCTCTTGCCTTCTACAAAACCCCATTGTAATAGTGCCCCTTGAATAAAGTTTGACTTAACCATCTTTAACAAGGATACTTTTTCTTTAACACCATATATCAAAGCTGGACACCTAAACATTTTAAGTTTCTCTCTCCTTAAACTTTTTTTTTTTTTTTTAATTTTATTGTTGTTGTATTACATCCATCCCCTTTTTGCTCCCCTCTGTCCCCCTCCCCACCCACCCATTCCCCCAAAGTCAATCCCCCCTGTTGTCCGTGTCCATGGTTCCTTTATACTAGGTTCTTGTCTAAGCTGCTCCCCTTCTTTGCCTCTGCCTCCCCCCTCCCCCCAACCCCGTTCCCCCTGACCACTGAAGACCTATTCCTTGTATTCATATACTTGGTTCTGTTTTGCTTGTTGTTAGTTTTGCTCATTATTGTCCCGTAATGGGTGAGATCATATGATATTTGTCCTTCACTGACTGGCTTATTCTCTCCTTAAACTTTATATCCAAATAAACCACTATATTAGGATGTTTCAATCTTTAAATCTCTTTTTATCTTCACTTCAATAGCCTTACTTTCAGTTCTTATCATTTAGATTACTGTGAGGTTTCTTAATTGCGTATTTCTATTAATTGTGTGCCATTTTTCAAACTGGCAACATGGACTGAAAAATTTTCAATGGTCACCACTGCCTACATGGCAATACATTAGCCAGTATGCAAGAACTGATAAGCTGCTTCATAACTAGGCCCTCATTACTCTATGCTTCTCCCTCACCCCACTTATATTCATGGTAATTCATTAACACGCTATGCTCTTTGATCTCTGAACCTTCTGTGGTGTGTGTGTGCATTCTGTAAAATCCACTGGGCAATTCCTACTTGTTATTCACAGCTCAGCAACCAATTTCTTCAGGAAAAACCTTGTGCTTATTTTTAAACAGGAATATTGTGAGGATCCACAGCGTGTTATATTTATACTACAAAAATGTTATGAAAGTTAATGTTTCCAGGTCCTCCTTCCCACTTGAAATAGAGTTGATAAAGGCAGATATTTTGTCACCAACATCAATGATAACGATACCAGATATACAACAGGCTCTCAAAAAAATACCTAAATTAAATTTCAGTTGCTAATATTTAAACTATATTTATAGTCATAAGTGTAACTGGTTTAATTTTCTTTTGTGATGTCTTTATCAGGTTGTGATATGAGTATTACAAGAGCCTTATAAATAAAACTTTTTAAACATTTGTGTTTATACAGTACTAGTTTGTAATTCAAATAAATTCCCTCTACTTTTGTAGAATATCCATTTCTCATTTGCATTTTCCAATCTTTTCTTAACCAATTTTGGAAATTATTTTAAAGTACTTTTCAGATTAAATAATTTTGTTATTCAAATTTATTTGTTTAAATTTTACTATATCAAATTGCTATTTTACCTTATGTCATCTTAACTTGGTTAACAGATTATCAAACTGAAAAAAAGTTTATAGTCTTCAGTCTCTGAAGCATATGACATTACGGATTACTCCCTTTTTTCTTTATTTTATTGAGATATAATATATAACACTGTATAGATTTAGGGTGTACAACGCAATGACTTGATATATGCATATATTGTGAAATGAATAGCAGAGTAAATTTAATCAGAATCACTCCTTTCTTAAAGTCTTCCCTACTTTGGCTTTTATAGCATATTCTTTTCTCCTGATTGTTCTACAACTATTTTGTCTACTTCTTCAATGTGTTTTTCCCACAGTCATCTTCTGCCAATCCTTTAAGTGTTTTTCCTTCTTAAGATTCAATCTTCTGCCACTTCTCTGTACACAATCTCCCTAAAAATATCTCTTACATATTCAACTATCACATATATGCCAAAGATCCTGATATCTCTATTTTCATACCCAATCTCTCCTCTATGCTCTGAATCTATTACTTCAACTTCCTTTTGGATGTCTATGTCCCCAAAATAGCAAGCTTAATATCGCTAGCACTGTCCTGGCTACCCTAGCACTCATTTGGCTTCCCCTAAGTTGCCCACACTAGAAAAATTTAAGTCACTGTTGATATTTTTTCTTACTTAGGTTTTATATTCAGTCATTAAATGCTTGGGTTCTACCTTCTTAACATTTCCTAAATCTGTCCCATTCCTTCCATTTCTACTACAATATGTTAACCTCTTAACAATTTTAGTTACTTCCCCTCTAATTCACATTTTTCAATGCTCAAATGATTTTGCAAAAATACAAATCTGATCAGCATAACTGCACCTCAGACTTTTTCTCCAAATGGTAATTTATATTTCTTACCAATTTCAGTTATCTTTATCTTTGGAATAATAACTAGAGTAGGCATCATATAATTCCCACCCCTCTTCAGTTTTCCTGCCTACCTCCAGACTTTAAAAAGTTTCACTGTAAATTTGAAAGATATTTCAGCCAGGAGGCTTCTCTTGCTTGCACTTCACACCTTGTTGAGTTTCTAGGTTTGATGCCCATCACAATAAAAGAAATCAAGTTGATGCAGGCTATAGGAAGATTTCATCTTCAATAGCCATCGTGCCTATAAACATCTGTTAGAGCAGTCCTAATTCCTTATATTCTTTCCATACTGTAATGTTACAGAAACCCCATATTATAACAACATTGTATAATGAAACTTCTCACTTATATGTTAAAACATTTTCAATTTTTTTGGGTGGAAAAATTCTAATACAAACTGTCTTAACAGAATTTGTTAACATTGAAAAAAATGTGGCTTACTTGCATTTGTGAAACATCATAGGTTTTATTCCAGATGAGAAAAAAATAAACAAGTTTCTATTCTGAGAAAAGACAGGATTTCTTTTATACAGTAGTTACCTTTTATCTGTGAGGGATAAGTTCTATGATCCCCAGTGGATACCTGAAACCATGGACAGTACCAAATCCGATATATACTGTACTTAGTTGAACACAAGCACTGAAATACTACAACAGTTAACCTGATAACTGATACTGCTACTAAGTGACTCAACAGGCAGATGGGTATAAAGTGTAGATAGGCTGGACAAAGGGATGATTCCCATTCTGGGCAGAATGAAGCAAGATGTCTTGAAACTTCATCATGCAACTCAGAACAGTGTGTAATTTAAAACAAACTATTTCTGGACTTTCCCCCTTCCTATTTCTGTACCACAGTTGGCTATGGGTAACTAAAACTGTAGAGAGCAAAACTGTGGAGGGAAGGTCTGACAACTGTATCCTGAAACCTGTTAGCCAAACCACAATAGTTCTTGGAGAGTTGTATTAACTCGGTTTTTCCTTAAAATGTTTAGTATCATAATAACGACACTTTTGTTTATATTAGAGTAAGCTTCTTAACTTTTCTTAATTAACTATAACAATGCTTACTCGAAAGGTTATTAAATACAATAGTAATGTTATCTTTCAGGGATATTGGTGTTCACAGAAGCAGTATGAAAACTACTTTTGAAAATCGGCTATAAGACATTTACATTTAAGTCTCCCTGAATCCCTCCATCCACAATGAAAAACTGGGTAAAAAGAAATTTCTTAGCCTATCATAGCTAGTTAGCTTCTAACCCCAAATGATACATACCTACTTTTAAGGTAGATACCTCAAATCTCTTTTATCATAAAAAGGAATATTATTGAAATATCTCAAGGTAAAGGAGAAAATTCTCCACTAAAAACAAAGGGAACTTTCCTCAGTTACATGTATCTACCTTCATCATCAGTGATATGTGAAATCTTGGATGTTTAAGTTACTCAAAAAGTTACTTCAAATGTTTCTAAGTTAAGGGTATTCCCAGTTCTCATTTAAAATTATTTACTAAGAATTAATTTCTTAGCAAATTAGAAATCTTAAATCACATGTAACCTGAAATTATAAAGTATTATTTTTGCATTTAATGACTATATTGTTACTTACTTGTTCCAAAGTATCATCTAACCCCATTTTTTTATTTAGAGCTTTATTACTTTCTTCTTCAGTTTGGTTCAAGAGTTCCTTGAGTGGTACCTATAAAATACAGAGGGAAGTGGTTATATATGGCATATGTAATTACAAAATTTCTCCTATGAGGTATCTACATGATGTGATAGGAGAAACCACTTTTGGAGAAAAAAAGTGACTCTGTGATAGCTTGAATCTAAATGAACACACTATCAATAAGAATAAAACTATTTTTAATGCTATTTTTATTAACTATAAAATATAACTTGCTTTTTGTTTTGAATACATACACAATTCTAGATTTGCTTATCTAGTCTGGAAATCCAATTATTATTTAAACATTTTATAAGTACGCTTAGTTTAATGCAGTCTTGAAAACAATTTGTTTTATGCTTTATTCTCTAGATGCTGCATTTTCTCTTAATATCTTTCAAATGGTTAGTCTTAAAATTATCTGCTTGTACTTCACGTCTTTTTCTACTATACATTGTAACACTATTGTAATAGAAAAGACTAGAGCAAGGATGGTTTGAATAAGCCACACAACAGAGGAATCTAAGGATACAAAAGAAATGAGGAACATCTCAACATGCCACTGTAGAGAGATCATTTGGGTAGGCTATTTGGTGACTAAAGCAGGGTGGGTGTCCAGAAGAGCTAAATGTTTACCAGTTTATTTAAATAAGGATATAAGTCAGGAATAGCCAGGTGGGAGAGACACAAGAGCAAGGTATTTGGGAAGGGACATGGAGCTTTCCTAAAACTTTGCCACTTGCCCTGCATTTCTACAAATTCACCAACCTACAAGCTCTTACCTGCTTGTATTTCTTACTTTTTTCTGCTATTTTCCTGATTTTATTTCAACAAAGCACTTCAATTGCTTCTCATTACTATTACTTTTTCTAAATTGAGTAAAACTTACACATTAAAATAGTTAAACATATACCATGTTCATGGATGGAAAGAATTAACATCATTCAAATGTCCATACTATCCAAGGCGATCTATAGATTCAATGCAATGCCAATTAAAACACCAATGATATACTTCACAGAGAGAGAAAAAAATACTTCAAAAATTTATATGGAGCCAAAAACGCCCACAAATAGCCAGAGCAATCTTGAGAAACAGCAAGGCAGGAGGAATCACAATACTGGACATCAAACTATACTACAAGGCTACTGTCATCAAAACAGTCTGGTACTGGCTAAGAATAGACATATAGATCAATGGAACAGAGAGCCCAGAAATAAATCCAGGACTATGGTCAATTAATATTCGACAAAAGGGGAAGGAACATAAAATGGAGTAAAACCAGTCTCTTCAACAAGTGGTGTTAGGAGAACCGGACAGCAACATGCAAAAAGATAAAACTAGACCACCAACTTACACCATATACCACAATAAACTCAAGATGGATAAAGGATTTAAACATAAGCAGTGCCACCAGAAAGGTCCTGGAGAAAAATATAGGCAGTAAAATTTTAGATATCCTATGCAGAACTATGCTTACTGATACTTCACCAAGGGCAAAGGAAATCAAAGAACAAATCAACAAATGGGACTATATCAAACTGAAAAGTTTCTGTTCAGCTAAAGAAAACACCAGCAAAATTCAAAGGGAACCAACTGTATGGGAAAACATAATCACCAATGATACCTCAGACAAGGGTTTGATCTCTAAAATATATAAAGAACTAATGCGACTCAACAACAGGGACAAAGACAGCCCAATTAAAAAATGGGCAAAGGACCTGAACCTAAGGAAAACATATATAGGGCCCAAAGGCATATGAAAGAATGCTCAACATCACTAGCTATCAGAGATGCAAATTAAAACCACAGTAAGATACCACCTCACACCTGTCAGAATGGCAATCATCAACAAATCAACAAGCAACAAGTGCTGGCAAGGATGTGGGAAAAGGAAACCCTTGTGTACTGTTGGTGGGAATGCAGGCTGGTGCAGCCACTATGGAAAACATTATGGAGTTTCCTTAAAAAACTAAAACTGGAACTGCCTTTTGATTCAGCAATTCCACTACTAGGACTATACCCAAAGAACCCTGAAACACCAATTCATAAGAACCTATGTACTCCTATGTTCATAGCAGCACTATTTACAATAACCAAGGGCTGGAAACAGCCTAAGTGCCCATCAGTAGATGATTGGATCAAAAAACTGTGGTACATTTACGCAATGGAATACTACACAGCAGAAAGAAAGACGGAACTCCTACCCTTTGCAACAACATGGATGGAACTGGAAAGTATTATGCTTAGTGAAATAAGCCAGTCAGTGAAGGACAAATACCATATGATCTCACCCATTACAGGACAATAATGAACAAAACAAACAAACAAGCCAAACCAGATACATTAATACAATGAACAGACCTTCAGTGGGCAGAGGACAGAGGGGAGCTGGGAGGAAGAGGCGAAGAATGGGAGTAATTTAGTCAAGAAACTAGTATGGAAAAACTGGACATGGGCAACAAGTGGGACTGACTTTGTGGTGGAGTGGTGGAGTGGGTGAGTGGGGAAGATGACAGAAGGGAGGAAAAAGGGGATGAATGTAATACAACAATAAAATTAAATTTAAAAAAATGTTAAAAGAATAGTTAAACTGGAATAATTAAAATAAATTTAACACAAAATTAACTTTCAAAGTGTACAATCCAAAGGCATTTAGTAATTCACAATGTTGTATAACCATCACATCTAGTTCATCACTCCAAAAAAACCCCCCTGTACATTACTATGTTTTTAGTAGGCCTTTTGAAATTATTGATGAATTTTAATTTGAGCTGCTCTGTTTGAAAGATGTAATGTTCTCTTTAACTTTTCTCCAAATACTACTTATAACAGTTATTGGTTGTACCTTGTTGATGCAATTTCTATTTTTATTGTTCTATTATTATTATGTAAAATAAGTTCCAGAGATAAATGAAAACTATTACCTTTTTACCCCTGAGCATATGTATTTTTTATGTATTGGATAACCTTTTTTACAGTAATTTGATTCAGGTAATTTTTTTCTTAAACCAGCCATGTCAAACTACTCAAAACAAGGATGAGTAAACTCTGTTCCTGGCTGGCTGCCTAACTGTCTATCTGACCACCTACCTGCTAATTGCTTGAGAAACAATTCAATAAAAGACTAAATGTCTACCGGTGCATTTTTTAAAAGTTGAAAGTGTGTCTAACTTTATTTAGTCAGTCTATCAACCAATAAACTGCAATCTCTGGGGGAGTAGAGAATCTATCTTTCTGAGTATTTTATTTCTATCACCTAGCCAAGATGGGACATATATCCTAAATAATTTATTAAAGAAATAATTCTCAAGGGATAAATGCGTAACTTTAGAATTGGCCTCATATTAAAATATCAAGTATTTTGGAAAGTATTTTTGGAGGGTCATAAAAATACTGAAGCTTGTAAATAACTGATAAGTTGCAATCGAGAAATTAAAAATTTTTCTTCCCCAAATTATATCCTTGGACATATTTAATTAGGTGAAGACTTCTCATCAATGATTGCTGAAGTCACTTAATACTCTATTAGATTTCATGTCTTCACATGTGTCTTTGTGCCTGAAACTCTTTCGCATGGACCACTGCCATAAATATTTCAAAATTCCTTGCAGGCTTACCATTTCTGTGGATGCTTTTCTCTCAATTCTGTGAAGAACCGATCTTGTTACTACACCTCATAAAGACTTCTTCTAATAAAGTACAGCACTCCCCCACCCCCAAAATTGGATAGTTAAATAGATAAAATAGGTAGAGAGGAAGAAAAGATAAAATTCTAAGAGGAAGGTAAAATACACAGAAAATTTCTACTACCAAGAAGAGGATAAAAACTTTCATCAGTGTTTTATTTCTATATTTAGTCCTGAGTAATAGACACACTGAAGTTTATTTATAGAAATATGAACCAGACATGAATCATAAAACTTGAAAACCTTTGAAGTACTCATAATTACTTACATAAACTTGAGCTCTGTATTTGACAAGGCAGTTGGCACCAGTTTCAGGATTAAACTTAATTTCAAAGTCATAACCTTTGGAATTCTCAGCACCCTTAGGAATAAGTTTTAATTTTCTAGCCAACTTGTGATACTCTGCTAATTGTGTTTCAATCTATAAAAACACAAAAAGAAATGTTGAAGAAAAATTCAAACAGCCCCATTACAAATGGTTTCCAATGAGCATTTCTGTAATTTTACATTAAATTAGTTTATATTTTTATAAAATATTTAGTACATTTCAGTAGTAAGAGTGACAGTTTTAAAATATGAATAAAAAATTTTAGTCATACTAACTTTGTAGGTTAATTATAAGATAATAATTAATAAGCAAATAAATACTATTCTTCCATTTATCTGACAAATAGTTTGGAGAGTACACATATAAGTATTAACAAAAATTCGCCCCACCTCTCACTTTAAAAATAACTTATAGAACCAAGAAGTAGTGCAAACATTAAGAAAAAAAATATGAAGCAAACCCAACTGAGGTACAACCTAGCCAAACTACTGGAAACCAAGGATAGTATCTGGCCAATATTTTGTTAAGGATTTTCATTTCTGTGACATATTAGCTCATCACCACTAGTATCTAGAATAGTACTTGGCATATAGTAGACACTTAATATTTCATTAAAGGAGCAAATATGCAGAGTCTAGGCAATTTATTTTCATATTGCTTCCTCCATTAAACACATACATAAGTTTCTCACTGCTGTTACCCATCTATAAAAATGAATACTTTGAGTGAAAGAATGCAATGGCAAAAGTACCCACTGGCTGGTGGCACAGAGGATAAGGTGCCTGCCTGTGAACCCAAAGATTATTGGTTCAATTCCCAGCCAGGGCACAAAACCAGGTTGCAAGCCAGGTCTCCAGCCAGGTCCGTGGTTGGAGGCAGGTGAAAGGCAACCATACATTGATGTCTCTCTCCCCTCTCTGGAAAAAATAAATGAAATCTTAAAAAAAAACAAAACAAAACACCTTTAGGGATCATCACCACAGGCTATTTCTTTTAAATGCATATTTTTCTCCTTAATACACAAAGACAGATTACCTAGAGAGTTAGGAGGATGAGGGGAGTACAGACGGGTAAGGCCAAAAAAGGAGGTAATGCTTATTTCTCATACTGTACTGTTTATTCCATATTGAGAATTATATATGTAGGTGCTAAGATACAGATTTTTAATAACACAACTATTAAGAAACTATTTGCACTATACTTATAATGTACTTTATGTGACCAGGATGAAAAAGAAGTATTGACCCCTTTGACAAACATAACTGAATTCAAGTTATTTTCTCATTTTAACAACTGTGAGAAATAATGCGCCAAGGAAAGTACTGGAAGTAATAGAATAAAACAATGATATTACTTTCGAACCAAAAAATAAAGACTAATTTCTTATTAGTGATATTTAAATTTTAGAACTACACCTACCAATAAACAAACATTAAAACTAAAAATACTGCCCTGCCTGGTGTGGCTCAGTGGGTTGATCATCGGCCTGTAAACCTAAAGGTCATGAGGTCAATTTCCAGTCAGGGCATATGCCTGGGTAATGGGCTAGGTCCCCAGTGGGGAGCATGCAAGAGGCAAACAGAATGGTTTGGCACATGAATGGTTCTGTCCCTCCCTTATCCTCTCTCTAACACACACACATACACACACACACTTAAAAATACTGGTGCAAAAAACTTCAAATTAAAACTTAAGCCTGAAACTCAAAAATAGAGGCTTTTAAAGGATGTGCTTTTTTTTTCTTTCCTTAAAAAAAGTTTTATATAAGTTTTCTTAGAAATACAAATAGTTTATGTAGCAGAAAAGATGCCATGAAACTGATAGAAAAAAATGTCCCTGGACAGACTGAATTTATTATATTGTTTTAGAATACTTTGGTGCCGTGTCCATTATAATGCTAAATCATTAAAAGTTCATGTGTAGTGATTGTTACATGAAAAAAAGGTAGAAGTACAGACTATTTATATGACTGCCAACAATAATAAGGATGAATTTTATCAAGAAATTCACATGGTGAATAAGCCCACCCTCTCCACAATGTTGGCTAAAATGATAATGCACTACCTATAAGATTAAAATGAAGTCAAATAATTTGGTTTTGGTGGAGATCACTAGTGATCACTATTAATGAATCTGACAGAAACTTCTGAATCCTCTTATTGCATCAAACAACACTGTCAGTTCTATTCTCTTGATCTCTCTGGATAGTCATTAATTTCCTTTTAGGCATCTTTTAAAGAAACTTTATCCACTCCAAGATGTGTTTCCAGAGTTCTGATTTCCTATGTATTCTTCCTTGGTAAATTCATCTATCCCTGGTGGCTTCAATCACAATATTATTCATTGTTGTATACAGATCTTCACCAAAGCTACCTTACAAAGCCAGATGGTCCAAATCCTTTTTTTGTTTTTTTGATTTTTTTTGGTTTTGACAGCTATTTATTTGCTGGCATTGCATTTCCAATAGCTTTTGGAACAATTCGGTCAAAGGTGGTGAAATGATCACTGCCTTCTTTACCGTATGTCTTATGTACTTTGCAGAGCTCAGTGAAACAACCAAAAGTACCTCCCTGGCCCTACCAAGTCTCTTGGCTGTGAGAGGCTGAGCTCAGGGGGTTGCTGTCCGCTGGCCAGTGCAGGTGAACCCAGCTCTTTGGGTCTGTGTTGCAGGGATCATGTACCGCAAATCCTGTGCATCGTCAGCAGTCTGCCTCAACACCTTGGCTGGGTACCAGTCCTTCTGCTCCCCAGGGAAACTGAACTTGGTATTTATCAGCTGCTGTAACATCTCTCTGTGCAACCTGTCCCGGCCCAAGAAAAGGAGCAGCTCTACCTTGGCCCTCCAACCAGGGATCCGCACCACCATTCTATTCCTCAGATTTGCCCTCTTCTTGGTAAACTGCCTATTAGATATTTTCACTTGGATGCCCAAGGAACACAACAGCCCTTCCCCGTGCCTGACTAGCCACCTCTCTTTTATTCCAGAGTGAGTGATACTATTGTTGCTCAATCTCCCAAGCCAGACACTGTGACTGCTTCCCCTTTCTTCTACCAGATCATTTTCACTTTACTTCCTAAGTAGTCATAATCCACCCTCTGAATCTCCACTAGCATTATCCAAATTCAGCTTGTAATTTCTCACCACATTACTGCAACATATTATTTGACTGTTTTTGCTACATTCCAATCTATTTTTCACATCTGTTGCTGTGCCTCTATCCCTTGCTATTAATATTAAGCACTAGCCATATAAAATGCTTAGGATACCAGAGTATGCACTCCAGAGTGCATGATGTTATTTTCTCTCTGAGTATCCTCATATACTATTTGCTGACTGTCCCTGCCCTTGTCATGCTAACTCTTCCTTACACTTCCCAATTCAGTTCAGGTGTTATGCCCTCAAGGAAGCCTTTCTAAAAACCACCATAGCTACTCTGGCTGGTGTGGCTCAGTCAGTTGAAGCATAGTCCCATGTACTGAAAGGTTGTGGGTTCAATCCCTGATTGGGGAGCCTATGAGAGGCAGCCAATTGGTGTTTTTTCTTTCCTTTCTTTCTCTCCTATCCCCACTTCCTCTCCCTCGAAAAGTGATTAAAAGGAAAAAAAAGTCCTCAGGTGAGGTTAAAAACAAAACCCTAAAAAATCCCCACCATATCGATAGTTATCACTAAATCTGGGTTAGGTATACTACATACTTTCTTAGTACCCGACGTAAATACTTATAAGAGGTTTGATCTCATGGTAGAAAAATATCAGCTAAAGTAGGTTAGAAGTTTTCTGAGAGAAGAATTCATGATTTTTTGTCTTTATTTCCTCCATTCCCAGCACGATAAGTTGTGAACAGTAGATATTAAGTAAACGTTTCAAAGGTGAATAGGTAAATTAAGGGGTGACTCATCATTTTCTAGGATAAAAAACATGGGACTTAAAAAAAATTATTCTCATAGTCTGAGAAACTTGCTTATTTTTTGAATCAGTGTTTGGAAATAAAATCTACCATAAATGTGACTAAGAGAAATTGGAATGTTACTGAACTGACATAGAGAGATAATATATTTCACTAAAATATCAATGCTAAAACATTTTACCTCTTTAGCCAATTTATTCTACACAGTCAGTTCTTAATTAGGACAGACCTTTACAAAGGTCTGCTCTGGTAAGCTGCCACTCTGAAAATAAAGACGTACCGCCTCTTTGCCTCTGGCATATTTTAGCTCCTCGTTCCACAACTGCTGTTGTTCATCCTCCAGGTCCTTGGTTAATTTATTAATGGTCTGCTGCAATTCATTTCTTTCATGATTTATTCTCTCAATATCCGCAACTGAGTACTTCTGGTTATCAACAATATTCTGGAGTCGAATATTCTCTTGTTTCATTGTTTCACATTCTAGTTCTGCATCAAAAATAAATAAATAAATAAATAAATAAATAAATAAATAAATAAAAGAGTTAAATTCTTACAATTCCTAGAAAGACATATTTCTAGGAATATGACATTATTTAATAGACTTAATGAAGATATCTGAAATTTCAAGTTATATACATGTATAATTTTCTCTTTTGGATAATTATGTTTGATAACATTCTTGGAAGACGACTAAGTTTTATATTATATGAATCTTATTTCCCTATTGCTATGCTATGGTTTTCAGAAAGTGCTACATGAAAAAAAAA
Organism: Noctilio leporinus; assembly: GCA_004026585.1. Taxonomy (NCBI): domain Eukaryota; kingdom Metazoa; phylum Chordata; class Mammalia; order Chiroptera; family Noctilionidae; genus Noctilio; species Noctilio leporinus. The sequence continues at coordinate 72,453 of PVIW01002342.1, read as the reverse complement.
AAAAATGACCCTACATGTAATGATCATGATTAAGAGCTTTTACACGTAAAAGGGATATTCTGTCAATATTCAGTTCAAATGCCTTTAATACTCTCACAATTTTCTGCAATAAGTCAGAAAACCCTCAAATTTTTCATAAACATAAAAATATTTGTGTTAAAATATAATTTTTTACCTCATTATGTTTCAGTGTTTTTTTAAATCAGATATTAACTAATCAGTTATTAGGTTCTTGCTTTTCCTATTTACCAAATGTAATAAAGAATTACTATATCATACCAAGAAAATATGTGACATACAAATAGCCAATCATTATGCAAAGGGGAAGAAAAGTTATAAAATTTAAAATATTTTACGTTATATAGCATAGTGTTTTCTAACTTTCTGTGATTCATTGCTTATAAAGACTATGACAGCATTTTTAAACAGGCTGGGATAAATGGATGGATACTCATAACCCAAGGGGCCAAGTGAAATCATCTTGAGGGCTGAGAGGATCCAGATCTTGGCTTTGTTATAATCTACTTATAGCGCTGCTGTTGGAAGGTGCTGTACCTGACTCATAATAAATGGTTGGCTTAAGTAAAGTTTTATGAGCCTGCACAAAACAATCTATAATGAACAATATCTGTATAGTTTAAATACATTTCATTCACTTTTAGACATAAATGGCTATAAATAATCAACAAAATTAAAATGAAAACATCTTGAATTAAGAGTTGTCAAAGCATGTCTTAAACTAAATCACCTGGGATGGCAAATGACTGCTGAAGTACTTTTCTCACTTGGTTTGCAATTATTGGAAAAAATTCTCACACAAAAAACAGGAAGTATGAGCATTCTCTTGATTAAATATCAACAAAGAAGATAGAGTATTAGTATTATAAAGTACTGATTTAATTGCATGAGAAACATTGCTATAGTAAAAAATGAGTCTATGATTCCTGGTCATGACTGAGAACAAATATTAGGGACCAAATGTACAAATCTAGTATTATATACAATCAAAAGTATTTGGGGAAAAAATGATTTAGCTAACACCCCTGAAAATTATTATCTTTGACAAATGGTCAATATTCCACAGGGTAAGGGTTAAATCATGAGAAAAGCTAAGTAGGAAGGGGTGAGGTTAGGGGATGGAGAAAATAAGTAAAAAGGAAAAAGGACTCATGAACATGAACAATATTGTTGTGATTGGTGGGGAGGAGGTAGAGCTACAAGAGGACTAAATGTTAACAAAAAATACAATAAAACAAAGCAAAACAAAACAAAAAAGTTAAACTGAATATTCTAAGGACACTCTACGAAAGTCGTATGAGGGACAGACACAGCCTATAAAATCCAAAAAGAATAAAATTGAAGGAGGCAAAAACTTGAGAAAAACAGTATAGCACAGGGGCACATGTGATCAATTGGCAATAACTTTCCATCTCCTTATTTCATGTGCTTATTAATTTTGAAAAACTATGTTTCTAAGGTTATGATTTAACATCATTTTTTCAGATATAAAGTATTAAATTCTGAGAGCAATATCACGTCAAAGGAATACAATGTTAGAGCAACCGTAGTTTCTGGACTGTATGCAGGGTGAACTGCTAAGGAAATTGCACTTGAATTACATCCCTTTATATACAGTTTACAATGTGATGAAGGTGTATGATGCTGATCCTGATGTCGCCATACCAACAAGGAAAATGCATAAGGTACCCAGGACAGCACAAGTCCAGATATTGTACACAGAATCCAGGAGATAATCAATGAAGATCCAGGATGTTTACCTTGACATTTTGAGAGTAGTACTTGTACCATGGATGAGGCAAGTTGCAAATGGACGTCATTTTCTCTTCCAAAGAGATGGTGCACCAGCACATAATGCCAAAATTGTGCAAGAATTTCTCAGGGTCAATGTTCTCAAATTCTGGTCAAAGGAAATCTGGCTGCCTAGTTCACCAGATGCAAATCCTTTAGACTATTATGTATGGAGCTTTTGTGAGAGAGAAGTTCATAAACAACCTCATTCCAATAAAGAGGCTGTGAAAGCTAAGACTGAGAACATTATGATGCCCATGGATAAAGAAAAGTTAATTAAAGCATGCTCAAGATTCCGAAGTTGAATTGAGTCTAATATTGCAGCAAATGGAGACTTTCTGGAACCATTTAAAAAATAATGACTTTGTTTATGTATTGACATATAAGAATAAATTTATTTCAAAATATAACACTTTTGTGGTATGTTGTTTATTTTACTAAAATTTTGCCAATTGATCATGAGCACCCTGTAGGTCCATATAATTATTTTATAACTGTCATCCAGTGGCTTTGTGATTTGTAGATCAATTCCTTTGCTCTCCTTCTGGCACTAGAGAAGTATCCATCCAATCATGTATAACAGTATTTTCAGTGTTTTATAATTAAGATTGGTAAGTTTATGAAAACAAGGTTCGGTACATATAGGCTATAAACAGACTTTCTATAGTTGGGCTCCTATTTCATAAGAATTGTGGTACTTGCATTTTTTCCTCATGTTTTTTTGCCAGCTTAAGATGCTGAGTAGGAAGTAGTGATGAAGGATAAGAGAATTATAGTACACTGAAGTTAGCTGTGGTTAAAGAATTTGGCTATTAATTACAAAGTGGAATAGAACATATATCTATATGTAGGCAGCATATTTCATAGGTTAGGTTCCTCCTGGCTTCAAAAAGCCAGGTACCTGAAATCATGTTAGTAGGTCTAGTAGGTTGAAGAATTGCTAACAAAAGATATGAAGGTCTGGAGTTTGTAAACATTACCTTTTTTGGAAAAGAAGATTTTTTTCAGATGTGATTAAGTTTACTATTTTGAGAGGAGACTACCCTGGGTTATCTATTTGGGTCCTAAATGCTATCAAAAATATCTTTAAGGATAGAGGCAAAGGGAAACTAACACAGTCATAAGAGACAGAGCTCTGTCTGGTGTGGCTCAGTAGACTGAGCGCTGGTATGCAAACTGAAAGGTCACTGGTTCGATTTCTGGTCAGGGCACATGCCTGGGTTGCAGGTCAGGTGTTCTGTTGGGGCATGCAGATCAGCTACTTAGCATTGAAGGAAAAAAGACATGGATGACAAAGGTGTCTCTGTATATGTGATAAATCCCACACAGGTTCCCATCCCAGTCTGAATGACCTCTTTTAGCATTAGTTGTGCTTACCTATTCTAGAAATATCTTCATCAAGACCATTCAATTTCTGTTCAAGAATGGTTGAATGAGACTCCAAATTGCTCATGTATGCCTGATATTTTTGAACATCTGCTTGTAAGGAGGCTTTCAGTTTTCTCAATGTCTCTAAACGATTCTTTAAAAGGAAAAGAACATTAAATTAGTTATTCTCATTAATAATAATTCCATACTTGAAAGTAAAGCAATAGTACTTAAATTTATCTTAGAGAAAAGTAAATAAGAGTTTCTTTTTCATTTTTAGAAGGATTCAGGGAACTTTACTGTTATTATGTAATGAAGATTATGTATTTTTTACGAAGTCAGTTTAGGATAGGAAAGGTCAAGATTTAGAATGAAAAAGCACAAACATTACTTTATAAAACAGTCCAGCTGCTTCAATACTACATAAAATGAAATTAGGTATCTGAATTCTTTCACTTAGCTTTCAGAAAGTCCCTAGAAATACAATACAATAATATAAACACTTTTATTACCATTTCTTTTCCACTAATTATAAAACTCAGAACTCTTGTAAATAGTACTCCAGGGACCTGGCTCAAAATCTTTTCAGTCTTATGTAAATAGGTAAGACTCTTTCATCATATTCTGAACATCATTAGTTCAATACTGATAGACCAAAAGGGAAAAGAAAGCTCTAGAGACACCAAATATATTTTCACTGGGAGTTCTCTCCAATGAAAAAAATCTTAGTTTTTATACATTTATTTTATTAACCTATTAAAAAAATTTTAATAGCTGGTATTCAACAAGAAGGCACAATAGTCCAAAAAAGCTAAGCGTATAGCTTATTGAAGATAATCATGTTTACTAACCGGTTCTTTTTCTCTTTCTTGTTCCAATCTTGCAATCTGTTCATTCAGTGCTTTGTTTTTTGCTGCCAACGACTCCAGCTTGAAAGCATCTACATTAAATAAATCCTCTGGAGACAAAACCCAAAAACTTAATAAGATCTCAAATATGGCTGGAACATTGTTCCCCAGGTGTTCTGCATTGCTCTCTCACTTCTTTTTGGTTTCTGGCAAAATACAGTCAGTGAAGGACATCCACCCATTCTAAACCACCAAACAGTTCTCCTTTCTCCACTACACTCTCTACCTCCTTGTCTTACTTTACGTTTCTGCGTAGCAGTTAACACTATTGACTTATAGTTGTTCATCTGATTATTGTCTGTTTAAAATATAAGCTAGTAGGGAAGGAACTTTTATCACTTATTCATTACTGTATCCTCAGTGCCCAAATGGTGGCCAACACATAATAGATACAGAATAAACATTACTTGAATAAATATAATTTATGATTAACTAATTTTAAACTGAAATGCCAAAGGACTCAACAGATGCTTTCTGTATTGGATCACTATGAATTTTCCTCTTTTAAAACATTATTTACCTTGTTCCCTTTCTCGTGTGGAGAGGCTGAAACTACCCTGAATACTCTTAGAGAAGGTACATCCCATTGGAATATAAGAGACTTGCCTTCACCTTTTCTGCTAATAATGGCAAGGAAATAAATATTCTTCTGTTTTGATTGATTTTATTGTCTTTGGAGGAAGAGGTATATACACAAATTGATCTATTTCATCTAGCACTGTGGCATTTTATATACAAGGCTGTTTCAACAAAACAAAAATGTAAAACTTTATCTCTGGAACATTTTAGAGTTAGCCAGTGAGCACCGAATGTCACTAGATCATAGCTGAGAGGAAACATATTTCTTTAGAAATATAATGGTCAACTTTCTGTCACAAATTTTGAAAGCGACTTCAGATCTTTTGACTACCTGGTGCTTTAATTTCTCAAATAGTTAAGCAAGGATATCACAGAAATATTATCCTCCAGGAGGAGTAAAATTCCTGATTGTCTTTTATGCTCTTGCTAGTGTTTTGATACTTTACACATGGTCATCTAATCTTGCAAAACTTTGTAAACAAGTAGCTTGTCAAGGTCATATAGTCACTAAGGGGCAATGCCTCAGGTCTGACACCAACACCAGTATTCTTTTTGCTCAATTGTTACTTCTTGTCACCAAAAAACTCAATGAAAATAAAAATCAGTAAGCAACCAAATGAATTTAAAGTGAATAGCTTATATAAACATTAGGTATATGGTAAGCCAAGTTACAACTCCATGGGATGAGTTACATACGTAATCAAAAGCAAACACACTATGCATGGGCTGAGTTACATATGCGACCAAAAGCAAACACACTAGAAATGAGAACACTTACTCAGCTTTGACTGCAACTCTGCATTCATCTCCTCAAAGCTGTCAGCGCCAGTCATGAAACTCTCGTAGCATTTTATGGTGTAGTCCAAAAACAACTGATTGGGTTAAGCAGATTTAAAAACAAAGCCATGATTCTCTAATTTGTTTTACTTTTCTAAGTAGAAGTTTAAATTTGAGTTAAAAAAAGTCAAGAATACTAAGTAGCTATATGAACTATAAGTGAGACACAAATCTGGGGTATATCACATGTTACACAATTTTAGCCTGCTACTTCTAATACTGAGGATGAAGAAAACAAATTAAATTTGGATAAGGGTAATATTTAATAAACAGTAAAAAAAAAAAAACTCCATACCTTCAGAATTTGCAAAGGACATACAAGGAAGCTTATTAAGTCATCATAAAATTCACAATTCAACATAAAATGCACCAACTTGTTTATATTTAGGGATAATCTACTTTATTAAAAAATTAAATAAATCACTAATCATGTAGTCCAATTAAACTCACAAGGTCTAGCTGTGAAAACCAAAAATTATTTAATAAAGGATATAGTTTAATTTTAACTTTAGGCTAAAAAAATGGCATAAATAGTAGAGGTCTAAACAGTAGAATATTATTATTTTTAATATTTATCCAAGAGAAGGAACACTGTATTTTGCGGTTATAAGTTGTTTTGGTCATGGAGGATGCAGGTAAGGATGGCTGATCAAAATTTTCCATGGGCTGAAGTAAATAGCCCTCAAGGCAAACCAATTCCCTTTACACTGATTCTGTGTTACAAAGCAACCTTCTTAATTACTTGGTTAATATGAAAGGAGTATTCTGAATAGGCAGTATACATATTCCTATAACTAAAAAGTTGTTTCACTGGTGGTAAATTAATAGTTTCATTTTACTTTGGATAAGTCTCTTGTGAATTCAATTGAGAATGAATCTATTTCCTAAACCCAGTCAAATTTGAATTTTCAGATTAAAAAAAAAAAAAAAGTTTCTGGGCCCGCAAAGCAGAAGCTCAGGATCTGGTCAAGTTAATAACGATAAAAATAGCACTTCGCGTAGTTTAACAAAGTGCCTCCCTACATACTGACACCTGAAATAATAGCTAAAATAGCAAGAGTACTGGTTTAAATTTTAAAATGCCAAAAATTTAATATTTAGTAAGTATTGTATTTACATTTGGGTGAAATCTGAGGTACAAATATATCTAGTCTATTACACATATTGCAATTTGAGAGAATTTTCTTCCTAGCTGCTTCTCCAGCAGATCATAACTGAAGTAGTAAGAGGGGCATGTTTTTTTTTTTTTTTAAAAAAAAGCAATGCCAGGTCTCCAGCCAGATCTATAGCTGGAGGCAGGTGAAAGGCAACCATACATAGATGTCTCTCTCCCTTTCTTCCTCCCTCCCTGCCCTTCTCTCTGAAAATAATAAAAACTTTAATTAAAAAAATAAAATAAAATAAAAAAGCAATGACATCATGTCAGTCACTTGATATATCTCTGAACTATTTCCCAGGTAGTAATAAGAAAGATGAGTCTCAAGTGATTTTTACTCTCTACGCAAAATGCTCCAAAGAGTAAAGATAAGAATTAAGGCAGATAATAGGATAATGGCTTTTCTTCTTAGAAACTTGTATGGTGAGAGGTGTTTTACATATGTGACGGGACAGTAATGTTTAATTTCAACATTATAAATTATTCCTGAGACCTGTTTGTTCCATTTGAATACATGACTGTGTGTGTTTTAGAAAACAGGGTTGGGCTAGTTATATATTTTTGGCTCTAATAAAGTGTGGTTTTGAAACCAATTTTGATTATCTGTTCATTTTTGGAAGTGGTAACTCTTTAAGTGGCAATATACCTAACTAAAAAGGCCACAATGAAAGAAATCTCCCTAATATTTTAATACCCAATCTATTATGCTTTGTATTGACAGAAAATTATATTAAAATAATGCTGTTTTATTGGTATCTTTGATTTAAGAGATAGAGGAAAATAAATGTTATATGTATATATTAATAATATGTCATGATTTAATTCCAACATTTTCAAGTTTCTTTGCCTAGTTAATTTTGGGAAGTTACAATGATTTTAAGAGTAAATCCATTGATGAATATTAAAAATAAAATCAATTTAGAAGTATTTTAGTAAAAAAAATGACAAGTTCTACAAAAGAACATTAATTTCAATAATGACACATTTAGTTAAATACTATCACAATAATGCTAATGCTTATGGTAATGAGAGGTACCTTATTATACATAATTCCATCTTCAGTTTCTTCTCCCCAAGGCTGGCCATCATCAAATAAAGGTGAACTTTCCTTCATGGAATTATGTAACTAGTACACAAACAAAATATTAAGTTTATGAGAAAAACACATAGCTCTCATGTTGTCAATTGTTTTTAGTGTCATTTTTAGATGCATTTACTGCATGCTTGAAACTTTCTTTAGAGATTATTTTATTGAGCCTTAAAATATAATCCTTTAGATATTTTAAGTAATTAAATCCCTTAGGACTAAAAAAAGGATGGGCTTCATGTTTAGTTCTATTTTATACAGAATAATATGCTGATCTTTACACTATTAACCCACTGAGAACGTATACAGACATTTTAATACAACTCTGAAAATCCAAAACATAAAAGGTGAACCAATAGTAATTATTTCTCTCTCATATGAACTCAATTTTGGTGCCCAAATGTAATCTACCGACTCCCTCAGTATGGATGAATACAAAATTTATAATGAATTTTATAATATAAAATCTTCAAAAAACAACTGTTTAAACTTCAAAGTGATTATAGATAATTACAGCAAACCATTCAGATGTTTGTAATTTCTGACCTAAACAAAAATGGAAAAAGGTTTTCAAAGCGTAGAAATTCAAATAAAACTTGAGTTGTATTAATGAACTATGGTATTGTATTTCCACTTCTATTTAACAATTGAGTATGTTGAATGTAGCAGTCTACTGTGTCAAAATCCATCTACCCAGTGCCTGACTACATGTAGTTAAGAGCTAGCTGATCGACAAGAAAATGCTGGGGGGGACAATACTAATTTTAGGGATTTTACACCAAGTAGGGCAAAAACCTCAGAAGCTATAAAAATAAACTGTATTACACTAGATAAAAATTTAAACTTCTAGTCAAAATACAGTACATATATCAGAGGAAAAATAGGGAAAATAATATTTACCCATATGCATAAGAATTTATTTCTTTAATTTGACTATTTTTGATGTACAAAGGGGTGCTTACAAATCAATCAGAAAACAAGGCAAAAGGCATGAATAGGCAGTAATAATGTGAAAAATGTTCAAGTTTATAGAAGGTCACACCACTAAGAGAGTAAGTCAAAGCAAACCAATCCAAGAAGCAGAAACAAACAAGTCACCTAAAATGGGGAGACAAAGAAATCAACCCTCAACAAATGGAAAGGAGGAATCCCCAGGAAGAGTGCAAAATGAAATAGAGGCAAGCACACTACTAGACATGGAATTCAAAATAATGATGATAGAGAAACTCAATGAGCTCAGCAAGTTCAAAGAAAACTACAAACAACTCCAGGGAAGCTACAAAAAACTTACTGAGAACTACACCAGCATTAAAAAGGACATAGAAACCATCAATAAGAGTCAGGAGGAAATGAAGAATACCATTTCTGAACTTAAAAACACAGTAGAAGGAATCAAAAGCAGGCTAGAGAAGGCAGAGGATTGGATCAGTGAGCTGGAGGTCAATGTAGAAAAAAATTCCCAGGCAGTGCAACAAAATGAACAAAGACTGAAAAAGAATGAAGAGGTGTTACGAGAGCTGCAGGACAACATGAAATGTAATAACATCCATATCATAGGGATACAGAAGGAGAAGAGGAGGAGCAAGGGACAGAAAACCTGTCTGAAAAAGTAATGACCAAAAACTTCCCTAGCTTGAGGAGAGAAAATGTCATGCAAGTTCAGGAAGCACAGAGGGTCCCAATGAAGATGATCCTAAACAGCCCACACTTCAAGATACATCATCATTAAAATGGCAAATTTCAAACATAAGGAGAGAATCCTAAAAGCAGCAAGAGAAACAGCTAATAATATACAAGGGGGCTCCTAGAAGGTTATCAGTTGATTTTTCAACAGAAAAACCAACAGAAAGGAATGGCAAAAAATATTTCAAGCAATGAAAAAAAAAGGTCTGCAACCAAGAATACTCTACCCAGCAAGACTCTCATTTAAAATGGAGAGTGAAATAAGGAGTTTCCCAGACAAAAGAAGGCTAAAAGAATACACCTCCATGAAACCAGCATTGGCAAGAGATGTTCAAGGGTCTGCTTTAAGAAGATGAAGAATCTCTACCTCAATAGACTCATAAATAGTTCAGGGGTTAGTTTAGGACTAACTAGGAAGTCAACCACAAGTTAAAAAAAACAGCTAGAATACTATCCTACAAAATTATTTAAATCCTAGGGATTTTAATTTTTTACCTCAGCTTAGTAGACATAATAATTTCTACTCTGGGAACCAGGTAAGTACTGCAAGTGCCATTATTTCTGAAGGCTTCAACTTGTAAAACACATGTAGAGGAAAAACACAGAGTATTGAAAGAGTAAGATTTGTGCGCAAAGAAAAAAAAATCAATTTACTATTTAAGATGGAACACTCCAAAAAGAGTAAGTTGTAGTTCCAGTAGCTTAAAATAATGTTGAGTTGTATAACTGGAGCGGGGAGGATTGGACTCAAAAACCAAATTCATTTTTTACGAAGGGTTTGGCACTGTCTCTAGGACAACTTTCACAAAAGTGAGTTCTGTGATACACCATTTCTGTGACATATTTACAAAAATAGCATTCCAGAGTAAAATAAGTATTAAAGAAGAAAAAAACTGCTTAATTTGCTACAATATATCTAAAATACTATCATTTAACATGTAATAATTATATAAGCTATTGGCATATTTAAAATTTTTTTGTGTTAACTCTTTAAAATCCAGTATGTACTTTAAATATGTGTAAAAATATGTACGTGTGTAAGTGTATTTTTGCACGTTTGGTAATTTGCAATTCATATTACTTAAAAGAGTAATTTTTTAAATAAATGAACTAACATAGGCATTTTGAAATAATGAAAAGAAACTTTGTATTAATATGATTTGAGAAACTGACAGAGCCAGTAATTAAATGGTGAATCATCTGGATGTAAAAGGAAAAAATTAAAAATTACACATTGGGTGCTCGCTTAGGCAGCACATATACTAAAATTGGAACGATACAGAGAAGATTAGCATGGCCCCTGAGCAAGGATGACACGCAAATTCGTGAAGCGTTCCATATTTTTCTGGAGAGTATTATGCTTAGTGAAATAAGCCAGTCAGTGAAGGACAGGTATCATATGATCTCACCCATTACAAGACAATAATGAGCAAAACTAACAATAAGCAAAACAGAAACAAGTATATGAATACAAGGAATAGGCCTTCAGTGGTCAGGGGGAACGGGGTTGGGGGGAGGGAGGAGGCAGAGGCAAGGAAGGGGAGCAGTTTAGACAAGAACCTAGTATAAAGGAACCATGGACATGGACAACAGGTGGGATTGACTTTGGGGGGAATGGGTGGGTGGGGAGGGGGACAGAGGGGAGCAAAAAGGGGATGGATGTAATATAACAACAATAAAAAAAAAAAAAAAAAAAAAATTACACATTGGTAGTTACAGAATAGACAGGGGGACGTTAAGAAGATAAAGGAAACAGAGAAGCCAAAGAACTTACATACATGACACAGGGACATGAACTAAGGGGGGCATTGCTAGAGGAAATGGGGTACTGGGTGGAAGGGGGCAAAGGGGAGAAATTGGGACAACTGTAATAGCAAAATAAATAAAATATATTTAAGGGAAAATATCACTGGGGGATTTCTAAGCAATAATGAAGTATTTATTTAAACTAAAAAAAAAACTGTTTAAGTTTAAAAATAAAAATACAAGTATGTAAATTATTATTAAAATCAATAAGCTTAATACAAAAATTCAATATATAAAGTTCAAACTAATAGCAGAAGCAAATACCATACAAAATTGACCAAAAATATGCACGACTAGGTTTTAACAAATTATATAAGAACATAATTGCTTTAATAGTATTAAAGTATCACCAATATTATTAAAATAATATTAAAAATAGCTATTTTCCACCTTTCAAATGGGTAAAGATTTTAAAACAATGCCCATAATATGAGGAAACTGGTACGCTCATACATTATTGAGGTGCTTTTAAATGGTACAAATTTTCTGGAGAGAAATTCGTCAACATGCATCAAAAGTTTAATAATTTCCTATTGGCTCACTTTTATGAGCTGTAAAAAACCTCATGAAAACAAAGAATCTCCCTGAGAATGTATTACTTCCTACCCCTCACCTCATGGATCATGTATTAACAGTTTGAGGAATTTAAAATCAAGTATGCTTTGAAAAAAGAAAACTGATGCAGTCTTTGAGATAACTGGCGAAAGCAAGATTAGGAAATAGAAATACCTTGAGGGGAAAAACGTTTTCTATGTATACTTTTTAAAATGAAAAATCAAATACCTTGATGCAGTCTATTAGCCAAACCAAGGCTGCCACAATGTGAGGCCATGTATGAGGGGCCCCCACTGTATACATGGAGCTTTTGGACAATGCAAAAGGATACCTATGAAAAATCAGAAAAAATAAGCTAACTTAATAAATTAATTTTGTAAAAATAATGGCTAGATTAAGCAAAAAGTTACATTTTAAAACTTCTACATATACAACAGCTTTCACATGTTAGAAGGTCCTTGTTGAGATTCTGTCCTTAGTCATCTTACTCTCAAAGGATTTTGTGTAGGTTTTGGTTTCTTCTCTGCAGATTACTATGTATATATATCCCCTAAGCTGCAGAACTTGATTAACAACCAATATGCTGTACTTCTCTCCCAAAAGACATCTGTTCTCTCAAACTCAAAGTACCTTAAATAAACCACACATACACAACTTATCTTCAAATCCATTCCTTTCCCTGTGTTTACTACAAACAGCTTTTTAACTTCATCTCACCCCTTTTTTAACCAGGCCTTTCTTTAATCCTGTTTTGCTTTGTGGTATCCAGCCCATCCTATTTATTCCTTATCACTTTAGTAGCTGAGGGCTTTCTGACTTGTAATCTGTGGTTACTTAGGTAAAAACCTCCAAACAGTTGTTCATGTTATCCTACATTTGTTGCCCAAAGTGATCATCCTAAAATATATTATTTCTTTTAACTCAAAATTTTTACAAATTTAAGTTAGATTCTTCTGGGTTCCAATATTCTATCTAGGCTATAAGAAATATAACATACAAACCCAAGTCCTTTGAAGATTCTTGGAATCTCTTCTTCAAATTTTGTGTCAGGAAATTCATATGTAGGGCACAGGAAGCCATAAAGAAAAGTGAAGATCTTCAGAAAGTCTTTAACAGAAGGAGCTTGGAGAGATTTCATGGATACACTGTATGCATAACCATTTTCTGTAAGAAACTACAATAATTTTTATGAAACATCAAACATTTTATAATATCTAAATTATTGGAAAATACTCAAGGAAACTCAACTTAGACTATTTAGAATTATAAAATACCTCACAGAGTAGTCGAATACATTGCTGAATGAATGCTTTGTCATTAAGTGGTCTTGGGTCCTTGATTTTTTCAGAACAGGAAAATACACCAAATTGACTATTCCGGGATCCAGGTCCACTAGTTCTGGAAACATTTTTAAAGATCAGTCAAAATTATTTCCTCCTGTGGTCAAGTCTAAATTATTTCAAGGTGGTTTTATATTTTGCCATTAGCATCAAACATTAAAGTTCAACGGTTCTTTAATTTTTATTTAATCAAACAATTTTCTTCAAAGCAGAGAAAAAAAGCAAATAATGAAAAGTATTAAAAACAAATAAACTTCTGGTGCTTTGCGTTGATGCATCCTCTAAGAATGTGCATTTTGAGTCCATTAGATCTTCTGTACCAACTGTTTTCCAATTCTGTTCAATAATCTAAGTCCTTTCACCATCCTATTTACATCTCCGTAATTGCTCCTTCGCTGCCAACCCCTTTATTTGCCATTTTCTCTTATGGGAAAACTGCCTTTGAGATGTTAAATTGGTTGTGCATGCTTTTATTCATGAACATTTTAATATCATGCAATATTATATGTCTGATTGTTAATCTACCATAAATACACGTTGCTACATTTTAGAAATTAATGGCTACAGCATATATGCTCCATTCTAAGCCTGTCTCCCAAAACAATAACTTATTTTAAGTCTTTATAATGGTTTCTTTTGCTTACCTATGTGGTCCAATTTAGCTCACCATTGTAGTTTATTAAATATCCTTGAAACAATTTTCTTTATTGGACAGACGGCCCTCCATATCCATAAGTTCCACACCCATAGATTCAACCAAATGTGAATAGACAATATTAACAATAAAAAAAGTTATGTTGTTGATGACATGTACCATACAGTTAAGTACATGATGGGTGTCTTTGTACTGAATGTGTACAGACTTTTTCTGATCATTGTTTCCTAAACAATATGGTATGACAATTATTCACACACCAGTTACACTGTATTAGGTATTATAAACAATCTATTAGGTATTATAAATAATGTAAAGATTATTTATAATGTAAATATAAATTTATATTATATTTATTATGCATTGGGTTGTATGCATGGGTTGTATGCAACTACTATGACATTTTGTATAAGCGACTTGAACATATGCAGATTTCAGTATATGCAGGGGCTCCTGAAACAAATCTCTGTAGGATACCTAGGGATGACTGTACAATGAACTTTACTGTAATAGTTGAACTATGTTGATCAAAGATTTACTTTTCCCTGTAAGTTTGCTTGCTATATTCTAGTTCTCTCTTGCCCAGGTTCTGAAGTTCTTTAGCTTAGGTCCTCACACTTCACTGCCCTAATTAGCTAATGTTTCCCTTCAGAATTTGCTAATATGAGAACAACTTTTCTTCATAATGCTATCACTTAATCTTTAAAGGTTAAGGCTATATGTGTAAACCTCTAATATACATATAGACTCAGTTCTTAACTCTACACAAAACTATACTAATAGGTATCTTTTTTGAATTTTAAGAGAATTTCCCAACCAATCAAAATACTGCATAATTAACTTACAGTTTAAGAGCATAGGATCTAGTACCAGTGTCTGTGGTTTCAAATTCTGTCTCTACTAGTAGTTGTATGACGTTGGGTAAATTAAATTCTCTGTGCTTCTATTTCCTTATCAGTAAAATGAAATATCTACTCATAGGGCAGTCCTGAGGATTGACTTTTAAGAGTTAATATTAATATAGACAAAACACTTAAACCTATGTTTGGTTTATAAAAATATTCTGCAAATGTTAGATTTTATCATTATCACTTTATCGCTGACATTCAACTCTGAGATAAAAGTTACATTACAAATATACCTTGAGAGTTTTTTTCATTTAACAGAAAAAAGTTTAACTTGGTTTCATGGCAAAGACTTTTTCTAAGGTAACAAGTATTTCATTTCTAAATACTTTCAAAACAATTGAACAGATTTATCTTAAAGAAAAAGTTTTATTTTATTTTGATAAAATAAGTTTATTTTCTCAATTTTGGGATTGAATATTTCTTAAAAAAAATCATCTTTATTGAGGTTCAATTTGCTTAAAATAAAATGTGCAGTTTAATGAGGTTTGACAATGTATATACCATAATAAAATCGAACATTTCTATCATTCCCAAAGTCTTATACTTCTTACTAGTCAATCCTGCTCTAACTCCAGGCCTGGCAACCAATGATCTACTCTAGACGATGGTTCTCAAAGTGTGACCTACGGGATATAAGAAGTCAAAACTATTTTCATAAAAACACTGAGATGCTATTTGCCCTTTCCATTCTCATTCCTTCGAGTTTACATTGGAGTATTACAGAGGCTCACTATATATGATATTGTAAGAGATTAAATGCAAAAGCAGATATGAAAAATTAGCTATCTTCTATTAAGTCAGACATTAATGAGATTTGAAAAAAATGTAAAAACAATGACACTTTTCTTATTCAAATAACTGATTTAATTTTTAAAAATTATTAAAACAATGTTATTTATGTTAACATGTAATGAATTGTTATTTTAAATTAATACCTATTTTAAGGTTTTCTCACTTTTGATTTCTGGTATGATCAATATCAACAGATATAGCCCACAAAAAAGCTCTTTGGAGTCCTTAATATTTAAGTGTATAAAAAAGTCTGGGACTAAAATTTTGAACTGGATTATGGGTCCTCTCAATTTTAATAGCTGTGATTCCATAGAATCTGAAAATTAGGAATATAATTAAAAAAAATTTTATTTATTATTTTTAGAGAGACAGGAAAGAAGGGAGGAAGAGAGGGAGGGAAACATCAATGTGTGGTTGCGTTTTGCATGCCTCCAGCTGGGGACCTGGCTGGAGACCTAGCTTGCAACTCGGGCATATGCCCTGACTGGGAGACCCTTTGGTTCACAGGTCAGCATTCAATCCACTGAACCACACCAACCAGGGCGGAATATAATTTTAAATTACTATTTACTTGTAACAATGAAATAGTCTGATTATGCTGATATGTCTCTTAGCACTAGCTAAAGCAGATATAACCATTTTAACCATTTGAACAGAGGAAAACTAGATTAAAATTTCTCTTGAAAGGGACCTTGGTACCTAATTTTTCTGTACCCAGAGAGCATTTAGCCCAATTCATGGTTTTAAGAATCCCTTCATTAGAACTAATAAAAAAGATCATTACCTTTTACCAAACACAGAGAGTTTTCTTTCAGACGTAGGTTTGTTTATACTCAATTTCCCAAAGGCTGATTTCTCTTTGCTTTAAGAAAAGGAAGAAAATAAACTCCTTAAAAATGTTAGTTTAAAAAACTTTTGTATATATGTCAGAATCGAACATCTTTCCTATTACCTATAAAAATAATTCAAAATTATGAAAACTTTTTAGCAGCAATCATAACTATTAGGCCTACTCTATATTAGAACACAGCTACACTTAACATAAATTATGTAAATTACAGGCCCAAATATTAACATCAGTCTTTTCTCTTCCAATACAATTCAAGACAAATCTTTAGTTAGAGAAATTTAACATGCAACAGTACAAATAATTTTTCTGACTTTAGAAGAAAAAGATATATATTTCAAATTTCTAAAAATAGCAGAGGCTCATACTATGTAAACATAAGCAATTTAAGAACATCAAGTAAAACCTGTACCTTGAGTTATACAAGAAAATGTTAACTTCATGGCTGAAAGTCTTTTTTAAAATAAAAGACCTATTAGGCCATTGCTAGCAAAAAAAAAAAAAAAAAGAAAAAAGAAAAAAAATGACCAGGTCCTGGGGCATGAAGTCTTAACCACCAGCAGCATGACTAGGTGAAAAAAACATGTCTTATGTTTTGGGGTTAAGCCATTTCATACATCAAATGTGGGGGTGGGGAGTGGGAGATGTTAGCTGTTATGAAAAATTTACATTAGCTATAGACAAATGGAGTGGGAGAAGCTGAAGTGGGGCCAGCACTGGGATAGGTGCAGAGTTAGCAAGAAGTGTCCACTCCTGTGGATTAGCTGTGTGCAGCAGAATAAAAAGTTTATGTGTGAATAAGGGGGCTCCTGGGGTTCTAAGGCACCTGGCTATTCTTTCTTTTAGATATTCACAAAAATAGCGACCTGGAAATTAATGCTAAATGCCAACAGATATACAGAAATGTGAGCAATCTTTTGTCAGAGTGAGCCCCCAGCTATCAACAGGCTAACAGTCTCTTCACCCACTTTCTGGTCACTGTAAGCTGTAATTTTATATCAGAACATTTCAGTTTTATTTCTTGTCAGTTGGTATTAGAGAAGGATTGATACAACCCTACAGTGACTTACCAAAATTACAGACCCAAAACATTGACAATAGCAGTCCTTTTGTTCCCAATAAATGATTCATAAAAGAAAACTAATTAATAATATTAAGTTCTTTTTCCAGTAAATCTTGAGAAAACAGTTTGGAGATGGTGTTCTGCAGGCTGCTACTAAACTGCAGCTTATCATCAGAGCAAAAAATACCTTTGAGAACTTTACTAGTTGAATACGCCTTAGTCAATTGAAAGTTATTACAGAGAGTCTGCTCAAACAAGCAGCTCTAGAATATAGGAGGAAAAAAAGAAAGAGTTTCAAAGGAAACTAATTTTAGGAGTTGCCTGGCAAAAGACAAGACTTTGTGAATTTAAGGAGCAAAAGACATGCCTTTGAGAATTGAAGGATCAGTGAGATAAAACACAATACCTAGTGATAGACCCACTTTTAGCACTCATTGACCCAAATTAGGTTACCACTGACAACAGGCAAGGTTCCTCACTCACATCACCACTCGTCACAGCTTTGTATTAACCACCTTTAAAGGTTTCTTTGTTCAAGACAATAAGGCATGCAATACTTACGTTTGAGGGGTATAGAGGCCTTGTTTACCGAAGTCTTGAGATCTTAACTCCTGCATAGAGAGGCGGTCAGAACCACCTGTAGACACGGAACTGCGCTTCATGCTTATGACCTGCATTCATGAATTCAGTATTAAAAAATCTTTCCAGGTGACACTACTAAGCACTAACTATTGTCTTTATCCTTAAACAGAAAGGCAGCCAATCCCATTGTTTCTCCAGGATAATCTTTTCCTGGGGAGTTAATCCTAAATTCCCACAAACATACATGAATTTGAGCAGTCTTTTGTTAGCTGGTTCATAGCCATCAACAGGCTGACTGTTCTCTTTCTTTCACTCTCTAGCTGCTGTAATTTAATTTGGAACATCTCAGAATATTTTTTCTCACCACGTTCTTGGTTTGACCATCCATTTCTTCTTCAGTATACGCTTCTGCATCAATCTCAGACGCTAAGGTATCCATATACCTATTCCTAATCAACACTTGAAACGTCCTCTTAAGATTTAAGATTATGGCTTCCAGCTGTACTTACACGGCCAGTAGGGTGTTACATTAGTATCTCAAACACACCAAACAGTTTCTACCCCGGCTCCAATCAACTCTTGCCCCTTTCTGGTATCCACCCTCTCTTCTTCCCATTAGCGTCTGAGGCCTTAGGGCCCTCTTCTTTTCCCCTGGGAAGCCAGTCTAAGAAACTGACTGGACTCCGGGAATCTAGCGCCTCGCAGATTCAGCTCAGACACTAGAACGTTGGCCCTGGGGGCCTCTTAAGTTGTGGACACTTGTCGCCTTCTCCCTCCACACCAGTACTACCGACGTAGAAATAACCTCAAGTAACGAGTTACCTTTTTCCAAGCACTGAATTTCCGTAATCCGAGCGATCACCGAGTAGACAAGAAGGTAGCCACCCAAACACCAACTCCTTTGTGCAGCCCCCGGCGCCGTTAGAATTTAAAAATCGCCGCTTTGTGACGTCATCACGCGCGTAGTACTTGCGCATGCGCATCTCTTACGCGGAGTTGCTTGTCGCCGGAAAAGTGCGTGCGTCGCGCTCGGCTGTCTTCCCCGGTACAACGGGGTCCCCCAGTCACTGTGAGCGTGCCCTGGAAGTCTGGGCCGACACCTAAGTTTATCTTTGAAGACCCAAGCGCTAGAGTCATTGGGTCGCGGGCGGATTGCGCTAAGTCGCCCAGAAAACGCGTTGTCCGTACAGCAACATGGCCGCGCCCGCTGGCTCTTAGAAAAATGACAACTTTTTACCTTTCGGCTGAAAGGACTGTCTTGACCACCATTTATGTGGGCGCTGCTTCCTGATGCCAGAGTGGGAAGGCGGCATGCACTTTTTTTGACAAGGGAAGCGGTGAGGTAGGAGACAGTGACTGCTGCGTTTGGACGCCGTCGGTTCCGAAGGTTGCGTAGGTGTGGCTGGCGCCAAGTTATGGGCTCAGAATTTGCTCTCTAGGATTTTACGACCGACTAATCTGGTGGTGTCCTGTGAGAAGCTAAAACGAAACCAAGAGATTGGGGGTGGGGTTGGTGTGAAGCAGAGAAGTAACCGAGAGAGGTGCATTGAGCGTAGTTTGCTTGGCTAAAATAGGACTCACCCACTTGCCTGAGTTTGAACTCGAGACAAACACTGCCTGATACCTAGAGAGTGGTGGGGGTGGAAGAAAAGCTCAGAGCCAAAGTCGGAACACCTGGGGCTTGTACCAATTTTGCCAATCTAAAGTTGTAATTTTGGGCCCGTCACTTCTACTGTCTGAGTTTCAGGCTATCTAAATTTCTAGCTCTCGCTAGCCGTTATGGGACCTTATCGCCACTAATGGTTCTGAAGGGAGGACAAATACCAGAATTACTATCACCAATAGCATTTATTTGAGCAATTCCTTTGTGTCGATCATCTCGTTAAATTGTCTAAACTGCCCTCTGAGATGTCATAAAAATTGATGAGATTGTGACTCAGTGGGATCAAAGAACTTGTCCATGGTCATAAAACTAATACATGGAGTTAGAATCTAAATGCGAGTAGTATTAGCTGTGCTGTTAGTCACTTGAATGTGTCTTAAGTCAGTCTCACCCTTGTAAAGTGCTCCACTGCACTAACCTCAGTAAGTAATATCCAGAACTGAAAACCATTTTTTTTTGCTAAAAAGATTAGGAATTTCTAAAAAACCTAATTATTGGTGGGGGACTCCTCAGAACCATTACCGATGTAGACTCTGTAACCTTGCAATTTTGCTAATGGTTTAGTGCTCCTGATGTGTTGTTAAATTTGAAGTTTGCTTTGCTTTTATCCTTTTTTGTACTTCATTGGTATCAGTGGTTAAGTAGGGCAATGATACTGGAGAATGGGCTGATTTACTATGGCAAATGTAGTTTGAAAAACCGAGAGCTGACATACTAATAACTCTAGAAATTGTGACCTTATGTAGGTTTAACTCATTAAAAAGTGTGGATTCACGCAGGTAATACAGTATTATTTGCTTTGATAGGACACTTACTGTTAACTATTGGAAGATGTAGACTTAGTGGCTTGATCCGAGGACCCAGGAAGATAGGGGATCGAATTGGGATTCTAGAAAGTAGATCAGGTTTTAACACTCTTTGGCCAAGTTGGCTGAAAAATTTAAACTATCAACCCTGAAATTAAAAGTTTATATGAAAACATTGTAATTTTCCTTAACCTATTATATATTAATATCATGAATATTAAATTCTCTTATGCGTGCATGTTAAGTTTATTTACTTGCACATCAATTTACCGTTGTGTATGAAGTATATTTTTATTGAAATATAGGGCATTTAAGAACTTGATCTGGAAAGTTGGGCTTTTACTTCTAATCTCTAATGCCCAATTTTTTTTTTTTAAGAAAGAGAATGTCTGTGGTGCATCAGCTATCACCAGGATGGTTACTGGATCATCTTTCTTTCATCAACAAGATAAACTATCAAGTTCACCAGCATCATGAGTCTTGTTGCAGTAAAAATGAGCCCACCACTTCTGTCAGTCTTGATTCACTTCACATGGATTCTGTGTCTTCTTTTGGATCCTCTGCTAAATGTATTGCTTCCCACTTTACCCCTAAGCCAGAGAATGATGATAGGGGAAATTGCGGAGGGTTCATACAAAAATATATTTTTCGATCTGAGCTGTTTGATATCATTAAACCTCATATAACTTCAGCTATTCACAAGGAATGCCAAGCAAGTAATGAAAAGGAAGAGCTAATGAATGGTGTTAAAAAAGAAATCTCCATTTCTACTCCTGGGAAGGTAGGAAATTTTAAGAAATTTTTATATTTCTATAAAAAACACTAATGTATTGTAATATCTCAAATATCTTGTGATGTACTAAGTATAAGGAATAGAGCATCAATAAAGTATAAGAAATCTTTGTATATCCAGAGTAATTTTTAATTCTTTGCTAACAATCTTTGCTATAAGGAAGGTAATAGAGATAATTTATTACATTGTTATAGGTACCTGAAGTAGAATTTTAATATTCTTGTGATTTTTTTTGTACATATTTTCCCATTTCAGTAACTATTTATTGATCATCTTCTAGATGTCAGGCACAGAAAAGAGTATTTCTACATTTTAAGTAATATAGTATGTAGGTAATTTGTCATTACTATTACTAATTTAGGTAAATAACATGCAGTTGTAAAAGACTTTATAGTTTGCTAAATGTGGACATTGTCTTTTTTTAAAATATTTTATTTATTATTTTTAGAGAAAAGGGAAGGGAGAGAGGCAGAGAGGGAGAGAGACATCAATGTATGGTTGACTTTCACCTGCTTCCAGCTACGGACTTGGCTGGAGACATGGCTGGCAACCTGGTTATGTGCCATGGCTGGGGAATCGAACCAGCAAGCTTTAGGTTCGCAGGCTGGCGCCTTATCCACTGTGTCACCAGCCAGGGTTTGGATACTGTCTTTTAGAACAGTGTTAATACATTTGATTTGTACCTCACTCTCAAATCAGTTGTAAACAACTATTAAAAGTATATTGTAATATTTTTTAGGTGATAGTACATGGATGATAGTTCATCTCTTCAGAAATGAAGCTAGTTCAGAGTAACTATACCATCTATATCAATTGAAAATACTGATGACTGTTTATACAATTCCAGTTTTCTTATGTTCCAAGGATGTCAGTACTACATTTTATCATTTGGTACTATTTCTCACTAAAAGCAGATCAGTCTGAGGTGACCTTTTATCACCTCTACATTTATAGTAAAAGTAATAATTATTGTTATCATTTGGGAAAGCTTTTGTATCCTTTCCCCATACCCTCTGCACTGATTTTTGACCTTAATAATCAATCATTACCTCTTAAAGACTGAGATAAACAATATGGAAAATGAGATAAAGAAAAAATTTCAAAATATTAATATTGTGATAGATAGCAATGTAATTTTTCCCTGTAATTTACTCTTTAGAAGCGTAAAAGATGTGCCACTTTTAATCAAGGTGAATTGGAAGCTATGGAATATCATAAAAAGGTAAGATGTGAAATGTTCATTGTTGATATCGCAAGATTAATGTAAAGTAATATAAATAAACTATAAATAAGGATGTTCTTAAAAATCAAGCAATCATTTATTTAAAGATAGAATTTAATAGTGGAGTAGTTCATTGTTAAGTTTATAGTAATGAACCATTTAAATCAGTTTTTACTAAAACTTCATATACTATTTTACCTATTAATGTAGGTTAACTTATACTATATTGGTTTAAGTTTAGAAATTTTATAAGTTATAAAAAGCTATTGTCCATAGCAAAAATAACTTACTAAGAAGAGTCTGGCAAAAGAAATCACTAATAATGTGAAGGACATATGAGATCTAGCAGTTAAAGAAATGAGAGAAAACAGAGGGTACACAAGCTTAGCTCCATAAGGACCATCGTTGATTGAAATGGGAAATGGCATTGAAATTTGGCTTAGGAGGTATGAGAGTAAATATAGTTTTGGACATGTTGAATTAATGTGATGGAAAGAAAATTCATTTCTTTCTTTTTTTGTGGTAAAATATACATAACAAAATCTGCCAGTTTAATCTTTTTTAGGTGTATAATTCAGCATTAATTACATTCACACAGTTGTGTCATCATCACCATATCTGTCGCCAGAACTTTTTTTTGTTAATTGATACAATTTTTTATTTTTTATTTTAATCTTTATTGTATTTTTTTCATTATCATTTAGTCCCCAGTACTTTCTTGTCCTATCAATCCTCACACTGTTGTCCTTGTCCATGAGTCCTTTTCTGTTTTTGCTCAATCTCTCCATCCCCTAACCTTCCCACCCGACCCCACCCCTCCAATCATCTGCTTTCCACTTATGAATCTGTTTTGCTTTGTTAGTTCACTTTGTACATTAGATTCCACATATAAAGTGAAATCATATGGTATTTGTCTTTCTATGACTGGTTTATTTCACTTAGCATAATGTTCTCAGGTCCATCTATGGTGTTGCATGGGGCAAAGTTTTCTTATTTTTTATGGATGAGTAAAAAAGAAATATAAATGTTCCATGGTTATTTTATCCACTTAACTACTGATGGATACTTGGGTTGCTTCCATGTCTTGGGAATTGCAAATGATGCTGCAGTGAAATATGGGTACTTTATGTTTTTTCAAATTAGTATTTGGGGTTCCTTTGGATATATTCCAGTAGTGGGATTGCTGGGTCAAAATGCAGATCGATTTTAAATTTTTTGATGTATCTCCGTACTTCTTTCCATGGTGGCTGCCTGTCCATTTTCTCACCAATAGTGCACTAGGGTTCCCCTTTCTCCACATCCTTGCCAGCACTAATTGTTTTATTGCTGAAAGCCATTCTGACAGATGGGAGATGGTGTCTCATTGTAGTTTTAATTTGCATTTCTTTGATGATTAGTGACATTGTATGTCTATTGGCCATCTGTATGTCCTCTTTGGAGAAGTGTCTATTCAGGTCCTTTGCCCATTTTTTTAATTGGGTTTTTTGTTTTTATGGTGTTGAGTTTTGTAAGTTCTTTATAAATTTTGGCTATTAACCCCTTATCAGGCAAATATACTTTCCCATTCTGTGGGTTGTCTTTATTTTGGTGATGATTTCCTTTGCTTTTTAATTTGGTGTAGTTCATTTGTTTATTTTTTTCTTTTGTTTCCCTTGCCTGTGGAGATAGATATATCTGATAAAAAATTTGTACGGGCAATGTCCATTATTTTGCCGCCTATGTTTTCTTCTAGGATTTTTATAGTTTTGGGTCTAACATTTAAGCCTTTGATCCATTTTGAATTTATTCTTGTGTGTGGTATAAGGAAGTGGTCTTGTTTCATTTTTCTGCATGGATCTGTCCACTTTTCCCAACACCATTTCTTGAAAAAACTATCATTAGTCCATTGTGGATATATGCTTCCTCTGTCCAATATTAATTGACTCTAAAGGTGTGGGGTTTTTTTTTTTCTTCCTGGGCTCTATTCCATTGATTTATGTGTCTGTTTTTATGCCAATATCAAGCTGCTTTGACTGCTGTGGCCTTGTAGTATAGTTTTATTAGGTAGAGTGATTCTTCCAACTGTGTTCTTCTTTTTCAGGATCTCTGTTGCTTTGCCAGGCCTTGCGTGGTTCCATATAAATTTTTGAAATATTTCTAGTTCTAGTTCTATGAAATACATCATTGGGATCTTGATAGGAATTGCTTTGAAATCTATAGATTGCTTTGGGTAGTATGGACATTCTGATGATGATAATTCTTCTTATTCATGAACACAGTATGTGCTTTCACTTATTTGTAACTCTTTCCATTTCTTTCCCAGTGTCTTATAATTTTTCCAGTACGGATCTTTTACATCTTTGGTTGGGTTTATTCCTAGGTATTTTATTCTTTTATTTTATTTTTTTTAATATTTATTATTTTTAGAGAGAGGGGAAAGGAGGAGGCAGAGAGGAGAGAAACATCAATGTGTGGATGCCTTTCACTTGCCTCTAGCTATAGCCCTGGTTGGGGACCTGGCTTGCAACCAAGTTATGTACCCTAACTGGGAATCAAACTAGTGACCTTTGGGTTTGCAGGCTGGTGCCTATCCACTGTATCACCAGCCAGGGACTATTCTTGTTAAAGCAATTGTGAATGGGATTATTTTCTTAATTCCCCATTCTGTTAGATTGTTATTGGTGTATAAAATGCAATGCAACTGGTCTCTGAATATTAATTTCATTACCTGCTACTTTGTGGAATTTACTTATCAGTTCTAGTAGTTTCTTGGTGGAATCTTTGGGGTTCTCTGGGAATCTTTGGGTACACTATCATGTCATCTGCAAATAAAGACAGTTTTCCTTCTTCTTTTCCAATTTGGATGCCTTTTATTTCTTCTTGTCTGATTATTATGGCTAGGACTTATAGTATTATGTTGATATGTTGAATAAGAGAGGTGAAAGTAGACATTCCTGTCTTGTTTCTAATCATAAGGGGAATGCTTGCAGTTTTGCCCGTTGAATATGATGCAGGCAGAGCATTTGTCATATATGGTCTTTATTATGTTTAGGTATGTTCTCTCTATTTCTACTTTGCTGAGAGTTTTGATCATAAATGGATACTGGATTTTATCAAAAGCTATTTCTGCATCTATTGGTAGGGTCATGTGGTTTTATTTCATTTTATTTATGTGGGGAATCACATTTATAGATTTGCAAATGTACTAACCTTGCATTTTCAGAATAAATCCCACTTGATCATGGTATATGATCTTTTTAATACATTGCTGTATTCTGTTTGCTATTATTTTGTTGAGGATCTTACCATGTATGTTCATTAGGGATATTGACCTATAATTTTTTTTCTTTCTAGTGCCTTTATTTGGTTTTGGAATTAGGATAATACTGGCCTCATAAAATGAGCTTGGGAACTTTTCTTCCTCTGGAATTTTATGAAGTAGTTTAAGGAGAGGTGTTAGTTCTTCTTGGAATGTTTGGTAAAATTAACCTATGAAGCCTTCTCGTTCAGGGCTTTTGCTGGCTAGGTGTTTTTTAATTACTGCTTCAATTTCACTAGGTGTAATCTATCTATTCAGATTCTCATTCTTCCCAATATTTTCTTGGAAGAGTGTGTATTTCTAGGAATTTATCCATTTTGTCTAGGTTGTTGAGTTTGTTGGCATATAATGTTCATAATATTTTTTTCACAATCCTTTTATATTTCTTTGGTGTCAGTTGTTATTTCTCCTCTTTCATTTTTGATTATATTTATTTGGATACTCTCTTTTTCTCAATGAGTCTGGTTAAGGGTTTGTCAATCTTGTTAATTTTTCAAAGAACCAGATCTTGGATTCATTGATCTTTTATATCATTTTTTACTCTTTATTTTGCTTATTTCTGCTAACCTTTATTATTTCTTTCAACTCATTTTGGATTCTGTATAATGTTCTTTTTTAAGTTCCATTAAGTGTGAATTTCTATAGTTTATTTGAGCTTTTTCTTATTTTTTGGAGATAGGCCTGTAATGCTGTAAATTATCGTTTTAGGACTACTTTCCTTGTGTCCCACAGATTTTGGATTGTTGTGTCCTCATTTGTTTTTGTGTCAAGCTGTCTTTTGATTTCTTCTTTGGTCTCATTGTTAACCCATTCATTGTTTAATAACATATTATTTAGCTTCCATATCTTTGCATGTTTTTCAGTGTTCTTGTGATTGACTTCGAGTTTCATAACGTTGCGCTCAGAGAAGATGCTTGATATGATTTCAGTTTTCTTAAATTTATTGAGACTTGTTTTGTGTCCTAACATGTGACCTATTCTACAAAACATTCCATGTGCACTTGAAAAGTGTATATATTCTGCTGCTCTGGGGTGAGATGCTCTGAAGATATCAATTAAATCCATTTGATATAGTGTCTCATTCAAGGCCACTCTCTCCTGGTTGATTTTCTTCCTGGAAGATGTATCCATTGAGGTCAACTCCTGCGTCTTCCTGCAGAAAGAAACTCCCTTGCCTTTCACAGCCAGATTTTGTATGGGTGGCTCTTCTTAGTTCTGGCTGTCTGGACTGGAGTGCCTGGCTTGGGGTTTAGATCCCATAACTCTCAGGGGGAACCCCCTGGAGCTGAGATACCCCTGGAGCTACAACTGCCACCCATAGGAATGGGGCCAGCCTGTTCATGCCTTCCCCCTTCCCATCAATCTCAGTGTGGCTTCTATAAATCCTTGGTTCATGACTTCTCTTTAGCTAGTCTTCACTTACGTTATTCGGTATGATTGTTCTATTATTTAATTGTAATTCCAGTTTTGTCCTGGGAGGAGGTGAGTGCTTCCACCTACTCTGCTGCCATCTTGGATAGATTGTAATTTTTAGTGAATTTATGAGGTTTGTATTATTCTAGGAAACTGCATTTCAAAGGTATACCCATACATTCCTATCTTTTCACTATAGTATAAAATTATTTTCCTGTAAGCATTTAGAATGTTAATTTCAATGCATAAAATTCACATATTCAAAACATAATAGGAATTTCATTATTTAGAAAATTGCTTTAATGTCAGTGACTTTTTAATGTGCTTAAAAAATATTCTTTTACAGATCAGAGGGCTGATTTGGGATGGATCGTCACAGATAATCCAAGAAGGTTTAAAAAGTGGTTTTCTTCATCTGCTTTCTGAAAAACAAGACAAGTGTAGTGAGCCCATTGCTTTACCACTTCATACCTGCAATTTGTCAGAATTATGTGAAATGGCAAAACATTTGCCTTCTCTGAATGAAGTGGAATTTCTGACATTACAATTGATGGAAAATGATATGTCTGTCACAGAACAGGATTTATTTTCACGGATTGTTGAAAACAACTCTAGCTTTACAAAAATGATTACTTTAATGGGACAGAAATACCTTGTACCACCAAAAAGCCGTTTTCTTTTGTCTGACATTTCTTGTATGGACCCACTCCTGAATTGTAAGTAATTATTATGTTTATTATTAGAAAAAGATAATTTTTCTGTGGCTTCAGAAGTCAAGACCTTGTAGAATAGGGTAAACACTGACTTTTGTCAGTATAATTTCATTTTTAAATTCAGTTTTGAAATGTAGGCATTTTTTAAAATCCTCACTTGAGATGTTAACTTTTAGTGAGAGAGAGGAAGAGGGAGAGAGACAGAAGTTTTAAGATTGAAAGTTTTTTTCATATAAAAAGTTTAAAATATAAAGGAAAAAACAGGTTAGAAAGGACCACATAAACATTGCTGTGAAAACTTAACATGGCATTTAAAATTATTAGTGTATAGGCCCTGGTTGGGCTTAGCTCAATTGGTTAAATAAAGCCATCATCCTGATATGCCAAGGTTGCAGGTTTGATTCCTAGTCAGGGCACATACAAGATGCAACCAATGAATGCAACAACAAATCAATGTTTCCCCCTCCCCCTTGTAAAATCAATAAGTTAAAAAATAAGAGCCCTGGCTGGTATGGCTTAGTGGATTGACACTGGCCTGTGAACCCAAAGGTTGCTGGTTCAATTCCCAGTCAGGACAAATAACCAGATTGCAAGCCAGGTCTGCAGTCAGGTCTGTAGCTGGAGGCAGGTGAAAGGCAACCACACATTGATGGTTCTCTCTCTTTCTTCTTCCCTCCCTGCCCTTTTCTCTGAAGATGATGGATAAAACCTTAAAAAAAAAAAAAAAAAAAAAAAGAATCATTCATGTCCAGCTAAGTGAGCTGTTGTTATTTTCTATAGTCTATGTAAAAATTGTGATAGGTGAAATTGTGTTAAAATCCCAGCAGTACTAAATAAAGGAGAAATCTCTTAATATGTTTAGGTAAGTTAATTCTGTTTGAATAAATGCCACAAATTCTTTGTTGCATTGCATTATATTTGTGTATGTAGTGAATGCGTTCCAGTTTTGAATAACATGTTTAGTTTTTAAAGTGATCACATATAGTTTCTGAAAGTATATTTTTGTTCTTAGGTAGGAAAACATATGATGTAATTGTGATAGATCCACCATGGCAGAACAAATCAGTTAAAAGAAGTAACAGGTAGGTATAAATAAGTATCTTAAAAATTTTTAATTTTTAAATTACTATTATTTAAAGTAATTCTTATTTATTTATTTATTAAAGTTTTTTTCTTTAAGATCTTATTCATTATTTTCAGAGAGAGGGGAAGAGAGAGAGGCAGAGAGGGCGAGTAACATCAATGTATGGTTGCCTTTCACCCGTCTCCAGCTATGGACCTGGCTAGAGACCTGGCTTACAACCTGGTTATGTTGCCCTGGCTGGGATTCGAACCAGCGACCTTTGGGTTTGCAGTCTGGTTCCTTATCCATTGTGCCACCAGCCAGGGTATTTTTAATTAGATGTTTGTCTTGAACTACTAAGACACTTTCATTTTAAAATTTTAATTTCCTTAAGTAGATAATTCTCTTAAGCTATACAGGGATTGGCAAAAGGAATTTTTATGTATGCAAAACACAGTTTATTCTTGTATTATTATTTATTAATTATTGTTATTTATTTGTATTACAACTATAAACCTACTTTTGCTCATCTGTGTAGGTGAAAGAGTGAGGTTACTGACTGAACCAATTTAGGAGTATTTCTCTAAAATAAATAAATAGATAAATAAATAAAAGTATTTTATGATAGTTTTACAGAGTATAGTTTCAAAGTTTTGGTTTTCTTTCCCATTTATCTTGTAGATGCATATTTGTGACCTCATTGTGACAATTTACTGTATTATTTCTTTCCATTAAATTTTTATTTAAAAACATTCCAAACTTGGAGAAAGGTTGAAAGAATATTACATGAATATCAAATTTCTCTTCCCCTAAATTTACCAGTTATTAATATTTTACCACATTTGTGTGCATATGCTTCTTAATAGTTCTGTATTTTTGTCTGATATTACAGATATAATTTCACACACAAATTTTTTAGCATTCATCTCCTGAAAACAAGGATGTTCTCTTACATAACTGTAATACCATTATCAACCCCCAGAAAGTTAATATTTATTACATGTACATATTTCTCTAATTATTCTCCAACAATTTCTTACAGCTATATAATATTTTGCCGTTTAGTTCCAAGATCTAATTGAGGAATGGTCATTGTGTTTGATCTTTCTCTAAATTGCTTTTTAATTTTTAATCTTTTTAAATGTAGAACGGTTTCCTAGTCATTTTTTAATCTTTTTTAAAAAATTAGGTCTGTTTATGATAGCTTTGACAAATGTATTACTAAGATACAATCTGGCCAAAAATATGTGACCTATACTCTGGAAATTATAAAATATTTTCAAGAAAAATTGAAGTTTTAAAAAAAATTATTTTCAATTATATTTAACATACATTATAATACTTTCAGGTGGGGAACCTTGTGATTAGGCATTGACATACCTTATGTCATGATCACCCTTATAAGTCTGATACCCATCTGGCTTCATACCTAGTTGCTACAGTATCACTGAACAAATTCCTAAGCAAGGAGAATCTTAATAAAAGAAGATTCCACACATATAAATTAGAGGACTAAATATATTAAAAATGTCTTTTTTCCCCTAAATTTTCTAGTTTTGTATAATCTTAAACATCATCTCAAAAGAGTTTTTATTTCTGGTGAAAATAGATAAGGTGATTCTGTAGTTTAAAGGCCAAAAATAGCCAGTGCAATTTAAAAAATATGAATATCAGTGCACTTGGTATATAATGTTGATTCTATTAGTTTCAGGTAATTAACATAGTGATTTGACATTTATTACCTTACAGTGTGATCACCCTGATAATTCTAGGTAATCACTTACCACCATGCAAACTTCTCACAATATTATTGACTATTCCCCTCCCTTTTTTTTCATTCATCCTCCCATCTCCTCCCTTTTGGTAACCATCTCTTTCTTTTGTGCCTATTTCTGTGAGTCTTTTTGTTTTGTTTTATTTGTTTTGCTTTTTAGATTCCACATAATAAATGAAACAATATGACATTTGTCTTTCTCTGCCTGACTTACTCCACTTAGCCAAATACCCTCTAGATCCATTCATAATGTTGCAAATGATAAGATTTCACTCTTTTTTTATTGCTGTGTAGTATTTGATTGTGAGTGTGTATCATGTCTTTACCAGCTCATCTATCAGTGGACACCTATGTTGTTTCCAAGTCGTGGCTACTGTAAATAATGCTGCAGTGAACATATGGGTGCACATATCTGTTCCAATAAGTGCTCTCATTTTCTTTGGATACATACTCCAAAGTGGAATTGCTGGGTGGTATGGTATATCTATTTTTAGTTTTTTTTTTTTTTTTTTTAAGGAATCTCTATACTGTTTTCCATAGGAGCTGTGCTAGTTTACAGTCCCACCAGAAGGGTTCCCTTTTCCCCACATCCTTCACCAACACTTGTTATTTGTTGACTTTTTGGTAATCTTTTTACCCTTCTCATAGGGGTGAGGCAGTATGTCATTGTGGTTTTGATTTACATTTCCCTGATGATTAGTAATGTTGAACATCTTTTCATATGTCTGTTGGTTATCTATATGTCTTCTTTGGAGAAGTGATTTTTTCATTTCCTTTGCCCATTTTTCTATTGGATTATTTACTTCCTATGTTTTATTTTCGAACTTACTCAACTTCAGGGCTTACATTTAAATTGTTAACTTATTTTGAATTTAATTTTGTAGCCAAAGAAATTTTGAAGGCTTATGTCAAAGTTGGAAGACTTACATTACTAAGTTGGAGATCAATTTAAAAAGCTACAACTAAGATGGCATTCTATTGCAAGATAAACAAATGGGACAATGCACCCTGACTGGTGTGGCTCAGTGGATTGAGCACCAGCCTGTGAACCCAAGGGTTGCTGGTTCAATTCTCAATTAGGGCACATAACTGGGTTGCAGGCCAGGCATTTGAAAGGCAACCATACATTGATGTTGCTCCCCCTTTCTTCCCCTCCTTCCCTCCTTTCTTAAAAAAAACCTTAAAAAACAACACAGGTGGGGTAATGAAATAATAGAATTCAGAAACAAATTCTCACATACATATGATTACCCTATTTATAACAAAAGTGACATTGTTGTGCAGTGGTGGAATATTTGTTTTTTAAATAAATAATGCTTGTTCAAGGTGATAGACAGAAGGAAAAATAATGAATCATTAATCCAACCTTATACCCATCCACAAATTACATTTTTTTAATTAAAAAGTTTGCCAATTATAGCTTATATTTAATATTTTATATCAATTTCATGTGTACAGCATAATGACTAGATAGTCATACACCCTATAAAATATTCCTTCTGATATTTTCAGTACCCAGCTGGTACCATACATAGTTATTATAGTATTATGGACTATATTCTCTATGCTGTACTTTCTATCCCCATGACTGTTTTGTAACTGCCAATCTGTATTTCTTAATCCCTTCACCTTTTTAACCCAGTCCTCCAAACCCCATTCATTCTGCCAACCATCAGTCTGTTCTCTGTATCTGTAAGTCTATTTCTGTTTGTTTGTTGTTCATTTATATTATTCTTTAGGTTCTACATATAAGTGAAAAAATTGGGGCAGCTATATCAGTCTGAATCTAATCACAAGAAATAATCAGAAAATTCAGAATTGTGAGATAGCTACAAACAAGGGGCATAGACACTTTAAAAAGTCAGTGTATGAAATCTTACAATTTGCTACAGCATGGATGGATCTAGATAGAGGGCATTAGGCTCCGTGAAATAAGTCAGAGAAAGAAAAATACCATTCACTAAGTCAATCAGAGAAAGACAAATACTATTCACTTATCCACTTGTTCATTTATATTGTTCTTTACAAAAATAGTTTGATAGTTTGTTGAACTGTCTTGGAATATTTTTCTAGGTTGTTCTCCAGTTCACTGATCTGATCCTCTGCTTCCTGTAACCTGCTGTTGATTCCTTCTACTGTGTTCTTCAATTTGGAAATTGTATTCTTCATTTCCTTCTGGCTCTTATTGATGGTTTCTATGTCCTTTTTAATAACTGGTGTAGTTCTCGGTAAGTTTCCTGTAGCTTCCCTGTAGTTGTTTGCAGTTTTCTTTGAGCTCGCTGAGCTCATTAGGTTTCTTTATCATCATTATTTTGAATTCCATGTCTGGTAGTTTGCCTCTATTTCATTTAGTGGCCTTTCTGGGGATTTCTCCTTTCCTTTTTCTCTCCATTTTTAGGTGTCTCTTCTTGTTTGTTTTTGCTTTTTAGGTTTTTAGGGCTTTTTTGAATTTCCCGTCATTGTGGTATGACCTTCTGTACTGTAGAGGTACACTTTCTTTACTTCCTGCATCCACCTCTGATGATGCCATATCATTTCATAGTCTGGGCCTAGTCAGCCTGTTGGAACCAGCCAGAGATCTATTGTCTTTGTGCCCTTCAGTTTTTAATCCAATTAATCTGCTTAGCTGTCAGGTGTAGGTACTGCTGGGCAGGATGAAGCGATTCAGTTGTAATCCAATGAATCTGTGATCAGTGGCCAGGCTCAGGCACCTCTGGGCAGGGCAGATTGATTATAGTGGGCGCGGTTAGGGTGTCCCCTCAGGTGGAAGCTGCTGGGATTAGCATAGTCCGCCTGTGGAGTGTGGGATGAATCAGCACTGGGACCTTGTTGGCTTGTCCCACATTTCTCTCCTCCAAGCCACTGCTCCAGACTCCCCTTAAGTGTCTCTAGTCCACTCTCTCCTCCCTTTGCTGGAGCCCAGAGTAAGTAGGTGGTAATGTATTTTCATTTGTGGTCACTTGAGTAATTCTCTGTCTCTAGTGCTCTCAGGCTAGCAAACCCCACAGCTTTTTGCTTTTTATAGCTGGATGCGGTTTTGCTTTCAGCTGTGTTGCTCTAGGCTGGAAAGCCCAGCTGGCGGTTTAGAACCCACCCTTCTCAGATGAAGCCCCTGGTTCTGTCTCTTTGGCTGCTGCCTCTATTGGGAGCCCAGCCAGCCCTCTTGCGTCTCCACAATTCCTGCCAGTCACGTTCTGCTGAAGGGTGATGCCTCTTCTGTCCATGGTTAGAAGGCTTCTTTCCAGCTGGTGTTCTGTTGGTTATTCCAAATGATTTTTCCCCCAAATTAAGTTGTAATTCAAGATTGGTCCTGGGAGGAGATTGGTGTAGCTCCACTTACTCCTTTACCATCTTGGTCCCCACTTCATTAAGTTCCTTGAGCATCCTTATAACTAGTGTTTTGAGCTCTGCATCTGATAGATTGCTTATCTCTGTTTTTTTTTTTGGGGGGGGTTGGGTTCTTTATTTCTGGAGTTTTGAGCTGTTCTTTCATTTGGGCTATGTTTCTTTGCTCATTTTGGCAGTCTCCCTGAGTTTGTTTCTATGTGTTAGAGCTGCTATGACTCCCTATCTTGTTATCATGGCCTAATGTAGTAGGTGTCCAGTAGGGTCCAATGGCACAGCCTCCCCTGTCCCACAAGCTTGGTAGTAAAGGTGCATGTTTTGTGGGCTGAGTATACCCTCCTCTTGTAGTTGAGTCTTGATTGCTGTTGGCGATCAATGGGTGGATTTACCCAAGCTAGTCAGCTGCAAGGACTGGTTGTGACAACTTACACCAACCTCTTTTCTCTATGGAAGATCAGCTGTGCAGGAGCACAGTGGTGGTGCTCCTGTGTGGTCTGTAGTTGTCCACTGGCTCTGGGGTTTCCTGGCTGGTGCAGGCCAAGGTCAGTCCCCATCTATATTTTGTCCCAGGCCTATCCTGCTTGAGCTATAGAGCAATCTGAGATGGCTGCTACTTGTGCTGGGATTGGGGATTCCTAGGTGAAGCCAAGCTATAAATCTAGGTTGGCTGCTGCTAGTGGGGACCTGCAGCCACTTAGCAAGAGGTAAGGGGGCAGGGGGCTCACTGAGGCTGGCTATTGCTGGCTTGAGAGGATTTAGGAACTTGTAAAGCATAAGTCAAGACCAGCTATTCACATTGAATACCAGCTCTGGTGGGCCTGTAAATTGAATGGGACTGAGTCTCTGGGAATCTCCAAGTTTGAGCAAAGAGTCTTTGCTGGGTTGATGGTGTCTTAGATATGGCACCAACCTGCTAGCTCTGTGGCTCTGTTGGGGGAGAGTTCAGAAAAGGTGACAATAGCCTCAGCCTGCCTTTCTGTCTGGGAGAAAGCTGTCCCCCAGTTCTTGCCTTGA
This sequence comes from Noctilio leporinus, assembly GCA_004026585.1. Classification (NCBI taxonomy): domain Eukaryota; kingdom Metazoa; phylum Chordata; class Mammalia; order Chiroptera; family Noctilionidae; genus Noctilio; species Noctilio leporinus. The sequence goes on along the minus strand of PVIW01002342.1, from coordinate 37,374 downwards.
TGACAGACACTTCAAAGGAACTGCTTGGGATTCCAGAAGTTACTTCCACTGACTCAATTCCCACTATTTTTTTATAGCCAGAAGTTATGGGGCCTTATCTTCCTGGCACCGGAACCCTGGGCTGGGGTGCCTGGTTTAGAGCTGGGACTCTTCACTCCTGAGATATCCCTCCTGAATTTTTATTCAGCACATATGAATGTGGGACCAGCCCATTCTGTGTCTCCACTTTTCCTTCTAGTCTGGATGGCTGTGGTTTTTTAAATTCCGTAGTTGTCAGATTTCCATTCGACTTGATTTCTGATGGGTCCGGGTGATGATTGTTCTATATTTTACTTGTAATTTTGATGTGGGTGTGCAAGGAGGTGAGCCATGTTTAACTGTGATGCTATCTTGACCAGAAGTCCCCATACTTTCTATTGCAACACAAAAATGGAGTTTGCTCAGTTATTTCTAGGAGATTAGAACCAGAAAATGAAATAAGATGATTTCTTCCTTCCTCTTCAAAAATCAACCCAATTAAATAAAATTAAGGCAATTAAGAAATATGCATGGCAGGAAACTTGGGTGCTTGTGATCAGAATTGTTTTACTCATTTATTTAAAGATATATTTATTGCTCACTTCCTGACATCATACAGTTGCCATGTGTTGTAGCTAGATCCTGATGTTCATTGCATTTGGCCATTTGGATGTTATTTACTTTTTCCAGAGCAGAGCAGGAATAATAGTAGAAGCCTCATTGTAGTCAATTGATAAATAAAGGAGAGACAACAGAAATACTGAATGCACACCAGTCCTTGCCTTAGCCATAGACAGAAGGAGACCAAGTTGAAGGAACTGCTTTCCTTTTTTTCCTCTTCTTCTCCCCTCTTTCTTGCTTTACAATTGAAAAATATAAACATCTTTATAGGCTGATAGCAAGGAACTAGGGAGATTGAAAGTACAGAAGGAGGTAGTAATTAGTATTACAAAAGCTAGAAGATGGGTTTAAGAGAATCCATTTGGGGATGTAAGCTTAACTAGATGAAGCCATCGCATTCTCTTAAACATGTAGAAATAGGTAAGTGAAGGAGTACAAGGAGAGAGGTTACGTAGCTGAAGGCGCCTGGTGGCTTTTTTGTCAAGAGATTGGGCAAGGGGCTTGTAGTTGTTGGTAAAGAATAAATAAAATAATTGAACAGTTTTGAGAGTCTGAGGATAGATGTAATTGATTAAATTCTTTAGTTCTATGTTTTCCTCCACCTGTTTCATCCATATGAAGAAGTTGAATTGTGTTGAAGTAGAGTTGAATTTAAGTTGGGAAGTTTGCAGGAGCTGTGGGGTGAGGAAAAAGGTGGGATCAGACAAGGTGCTAATGAGAAAGAAATGAAGTGATTGATTAGTCTGTAGGGAAGGAAGAAACTGATAGACTCAGGAAAGTGGAGGAATGGGGCATTGTCTAGATGGCTTGATAAGGTCAAGGAATAGATGAAGGATACGGGATTATGACTGGAGATTGATGTTCATGGTTTCAGATATGGAGCAAGTATGAATGATGACAAGGTTTAGATTATGGCCGTTGGAATGTATTAATGAAGTGGGGTGAATGCAATCATCTTTATTTAAGGGAAGAATAGGTAAAGTGGAAACATTATATAGACCTGTGCTTTGAAATTGCCTGGGATAATGGCAAGATTTATATTGGTGAGGTAGAAGGTCTAATTGCTTAAATCTGCACTGTAAATAGAGAATGAAGATGAAATGGGTTCTGTGTGATACATTAGAGGATAGCATAGCTGGATAGCATACCACTCAAAGAAAACGAGATTTTATCCAAAGGTATATTAGTTATATCCTGGAAACAGCAGTAGGAGAGCTGGGAGAATTCTGACCTCTCCTTTCCCTTTTGCATGTATTGAGTGTTTGAGAAAGGACCACATTTATTTGATTGAATATTGTAGAAGCAAGTAGTGTTCTAGCAAGAGAAACTAGACTTTATACCATTAGTGCCCAGGAAGTGCAAGACTATCATTTCTTTAAAAATTTATTTTACTTTATTTTTCTTAGAAATGTTTCCTTATGTATATCTTTAAAATATTTTATTTAGTTTTAGAGAGAGAGAAATGAGGTAGATAGAGAGGGAGAGAAACATTCAATGTGTGCTTGCCTCTCATGCGCCCCCAACTAGACTTGGCCTGCAATCCAGGCATGTGCCCTGACTGGGAATCAAACTGTGACCCTTTGGTTTGCAGTCCAGCATTCAATCCACTGAACCACACCAGCCATTGCTAGACTATAATTTTATAATTTTTAAATTTAATTTAAATTTAATTTCATTTTGTTTTATTTGTAATGAAAGCATGAGGGTTTTAGAGAGACCAGTGGAATTGATTAGGAAGGAAGAAAGAAGTTTGAGAGACTGAGGGTTGAAAATACGGTAGAACAATGACAGTAGTGTCATGACTCACTGTGATGGGGACCTTGTGTAATGTACAGATTATGAAAACAAAAAAAATAATGGTAAAAAGCATATTTTAAATATTAGTAAAATTACTGCAATGTGATGCATTTAGAAATGATAAAGAAATATAGCTTGACAATGTTAAAAAAGTGAAAACAAAAAATGAAATTATTTCTGACTTGCATATAATAGTGTGTCCACTGGATGTCACTGTGGCTTCATACTTAGTAATACAAACAAACACCTATGGGAGTTTTGTTTCTGTGGAGTCAGTATTTTATAGGTCTTCTTCCTGCTTATTTTTCTTTTTTGTAGCAAATTATACTAATATTTTTTCTATTTATTTTTAGGTACAGTTATTTATCACCACTACAAATAAAGCAAATACCTATCCCTAAACTGGCTGCTCCAAACTGCCTTGTTATTACTTGGGTGACTAATAGACAGAAGCATTTACGTTTTGTAAAGGAAGAACTTTATCCTTCATGGTCTGTGGAGGTGGTTGCTGAATGGCACTGGGTAAAGGTAGGTTCAGAAGTTAACTTTTTTGTTAATATAGCATGACTTATAAGTCATATTAAGGTAGCATTTACTTTTTAACACAACATACCACTGCTCTATTTTAACATGGAGTACTTTTACTTTGCTGCTAAATATTTTTATCCTTTTATTCTTTTTTTTTTTTTTAAAGACTTTATTCATTACTTTTAGAGAGAAAGACAGGGAGGGAGAAAGAAAGGGAGAGAAACATTAATGTATGGTTGCCTTTCACCTGCCTCCAGCTACAGACCTGGCTGGAGATCTGGTTATGTGTCCTGACTGGGAATTGAACCAGTGACCTTTGGGTTTGCAGGTTGGTGCTATCCATTGAGCCACCAGCTAGGGCCTTTTATCCTTAAGGCTTTGTTTGTTCTCTGTATTATTGAAATAGAATCCCAAACTGCTAGATTTAGTAAATCACTCAAGAAAGATACCAGGATGACATTTTAAAAAAGGTCTGATGTCTGTAGTTTAAAAAACAGCAAACAAAAACTCTGGCCATCACTAAACATAGAGGTGGTCTTACCCTTCATCATCTTCCTCTTTATATGTACACAATTTTAGTCACCCTTTTTGACTTCTTTCCTTTCTTCTTTCTTTTCTTATGTTGTTGGGAGGGAGAATAGCGCAGTAACCCAGTGTGAAAGAGATGGGAAGGAAGATGCTAGAACCAAGAGCTTTTCATGCTTTAAATCTTAACTTAGGCCTTTCAGTACCTTATGAGCTGCTGTGCTTATTTTTGAAAAAAATGATTGCAACTCTCAAATTGGTTAAATGATCTTTACTATCTGTGCTTGCTATAATAATACCAAAAAAATTGCAGAAAAATTAACCATTAGTTCAGAGTTCACTGGACACCCCTTTAAAGACATATTTTCTGTTTAGATGAATCCTGCAGAAGCCCTCTGAAATTTTAGAAAGAGAAGACAAATTATTATTAACTGAATGTTTAATATTTTTATAGGTGGTATATTCATGTTAGACACAGAAGAGTTCTGTTTTTTATGTACTTTGTACATTGTGGTCTACTGGAAAGTCTTGTAAAATCTGTGTACATTATTATTCATGACATTTGGATTTAGCTTTGGTTGATTGGGTATAACACTACGATAGGAATATAAAACCCCATTCCACTTTTTCTATTATCTCAGTTCTTTTAATTGTTAAAGACTAAGGCCAAAGTCAAAAAAAGTTAACCTTCTGAAATCAAAACCAGTAAGATATTTTTTGTAAATTTAATTTTATTGTTGTATTATAATCATCCCATTCCCCACCCACTTCTCTACCCTTCCCCACCCACCATTCCCCACAAAAGTCAATTCCATTTGTTGTCCATGTCCATGGTTCCTCCATGCTAGTTCCTTGACTAAACTGCTCCCCTTCTTTGCCTTCTTTTCCCCTCTCCCCCCATTCCTCCCCTGTTTACTTTTTTAAAGGGTTTATTATTTATTTTCATAGAGAGAGGTAGGGAGGGAGAGAGGGAGAGAAACATCAATGTGTGGTTGCCTCTCATCCCCAACTGGGGACCTGGCTTGCAACTCAGGCGTGTACCTTGACTGGGAATCTAAGTGGCAACCCTTTGGTTCTTAGGCTCGTGCTCAATCTACTGAGCCACACCAGCCAGGGCAAAACAGTAAAATGTTAATATGTAAAAACAAAGATTCTTCTTTTGTAGTAATAATCAGATATGAGAGATGGTATGGTAAAATGAGAGTTTAAAACAAAAATATAGTATATTATATGAAACATTATTAAGTAATGATAAATATTGTTATAACAGAAGGAGTAATCTGCATTGAAGATAAAGAATATCCAAAGAATGAAAATTTCCAGTGCTTTTACTTACTGAAACTGTGTGATAGATGTACTGTTTCTCATGGGCTCTAGAAGTGATAAAAAGATTTTACCGATTTTGTTTTTCAGTTACTTTGATATGGGGTAAAGGATTGCATTGATTAAAGATACAAAGGGGGACACAAAAAATCATGGAATTTATTTATAAAAATTTGTGTATTCTTACATTTTTAAAACTTCACTTACCTTCAAAGTACTGTGTATTCGATGCAATGTACCTATCAAGACCTTTTTTCCCATTGCTCCAAAAAGTTTTTGAATTTGTCAATTTTGATACCTCTTAGTGCTTCTGCTGTTTTTTGTTTCACCTCTTCCACATGGGCAAAACATTCTTTTTTGATGGCTTTTTTCATCCAGGGAAACAAAAAAAAAAAGTCTCTTGGGAGGAGATCAGATGAATAGGGAGGGTGAGGCACAGGGGTCATGCTATTTTTGGTCAAAAATGGCATTAGGGACTCAGTGCAGTGGGGGCTGATGTGCTCATAAATCACCCATCATGAAATAGGCACATGTGTTGAAAGAGTTTTCAAAAAAGTTCACTGAAGTCAAATGCAGCTTCTCACAACAATGCCAGCTGGCTCACTGATACTGGTGGGCTTCTAGTACACTCGACTAGTAGGGGAAGCTGGTACTATAATAGGCCCACCCTACAGAAGATAATTCTGTGTTTTTTTTTGCCCCTCTCCTTTTATGGATATTCTGATAATGAAAATATATATTTTCATAGTTAGTTCATGAATTGATAGTCATTATAAACTGTGTTTTGAATTTGATTAGCATGAGTCTTTGAGAGTCTGATTGCTGCAGGGTGAAATAATAAAAATCATTTCTGGATTGACAATGCCAAAGGATTGAACTGTTAATCTATCTCATCAATCCCTGAACTGCTTTTATTATTAATTTTAGTTCTGACAGTATTTGATGACCCATTTCCTATAAATAAAGTAAAATATTACAATCTACTTAGCCACATTGCCAGTAATCCTTAAATATTGTTTGAATGATTGAATAAATGAGTTAATGATGGCATGGTTTCCAGGAATAAATATTAGTGAAAATTAGAGATTTTTGAATGCAACATGACAAAGTGATATTTTAAATATACATAGTCACTAACAGCTGCCCTTTCAATGTGGTAGTTACTATGTGGCTCCAAACTGAGATATGGTATTAAACGTAAAATATTGGATTTTGAAGAATCAGTATGAAAGGAAGACTATAACATATCTCAGTAACTTTTTGAATTCATTATGTATTGAGGTGATAATATTTAGATATGTTGAAGTAAAGATATAATTAAAATAAATTTAACTGCATTATTTTTACTTTTTTTAATGTTGCTACTAGAAAATTTATATATGCATCTTGCGTTCATGGTTCACATTACATTTTTATTGGACAGCATTAGCCTGGAGGTTTAATTTCTTTTTCTTCGGTGAAAACTGTAGGGGGAAAACCCCTTTCTGGGATATTTACAGATGATTATTTTTTGACTCCTTCCTATCAGATAACCAATTCAGGAGAGTTTGTGTTCCCATTGGATTCTCCACACAAAAAGCCTTATGAAGGTCTTATACTGGGGAAAGTTCAAGAAAAAACTGCTTTACCATTAAGGTAGGAAAGGTGATTTTTCAAAATTATATAAATGTATTAATTTTTAGGATTTTAAACATTAACAAAATGATAATTAATTTTCTTTAATTTTACATTTTTGAAAATCCTAAAATGTCTCACACCAGAAAGGTGTGAATGGTACGAAATTTTATTTTTTATCTAGTATGTAATTGTCATTATTGTTGAAAAGGAAATTATTGGAAATGTCTCAATACTTAAATTTTTGATATTTACGTTAATTTTAAATCCAGATATTTTTTGGAAGGTGAAAAAAGTTCAGGCAATCTGTAGCTTATGTATAAAAATGCTCTTTAAAATGTAATTTACTTTGTTATTCTCTTTTAATTAGGAATGTGCTCCCCGTTCCAGATCACAAGTTAATTGTCAGTGTGCCCTGTATTCTTCACTCACATAAACCACCTTTAACTGGTATGTTTTTATAAATAGAGTTTATTATGACTTCTGTCAAATAGGAGAAAGGATTGAATTTTGTACTTAGTCTTGAGATTTGGGAATTAAATCAGATATGTTATTGTAATCTAAAATTTTATAACAACTTATGAATAGGTTAGTGTGTATGTATGTGTGTGTGTGTGTTTCTGCAAAAAGATTGTTTTTATTTGGTCCATGGCTTGGGAGAGGGCTCTACCTAGGTGGTTATAAAGCTGACCAGTGGCTGCAGGGAGAGGCTCAGGCAGTAGCCCTGACTCCAGGGTGAGCAGATGGGGCCCTGAAAGGCACCAGGCTCAGGAGGCTCCTTGTGCTTTAGGGTCAGGAGGCTCCTTGTGCTTTAGGGTGAGCCTTGTGAAGAAATACTTGCCCAGCCCAGCATGGGTGCCACCAGCCTATAGAGGTTAGTTTGTTCCCTTCTTATTGATGAGTTTTTCTTCCTCATTTACAAAGTAGCTCTTCTAGAAGGCACAGAGAAGGGGATCTGTGCTGGCAGAACCCCGGGCATGGTTCAGGTTCTTCTCAAGGGTCATGGTGCTGTCCATGGCATCCACTGATCTTGGGACAGCTTCTACACGTCCTGGAATAGAGCTCTGCCACCCTGCTGGTTTTGCATCTTTAAGAGATACATGGTCAGCTTGCAGAGTAAGTAGCCCTGGGCCCTCCAGAGCCATGTCATCGTGGTGGATATAGAAGCAAGAGAGAGGCAGGTATAGGAGGCTGACAGATGCAGGTCAACCAGGCAGCTGATGGAGGCCTCCACCTGCGTGCAATAATTTGGGTGAATCTGAGAGCTTATGGTTGGTTGGCAGCAGGAACTAACCATAAGTAATGCTGTTTGCTCGCACTGGAGGCTGAGACTGGAAAGGAGGTTGGAGGGTGGTCATGGGGCTGGAAAAAGAAGAGTCCCTGGTTCTATTTCATTCAAACATTGTTAAGGCAAGAGAGATTAGTTTTACTTTATGTTAGTCTTTCCTCTTGAAACAATTTTTTAAAGGTTCCCTTTACTATTCGTTGTTACCCCAATCACTGGCCTGGACAGACTAAAGACTGATGGGGCCTCTGAGGACTGTCATTCAGATAGGAGCTTCATATTTCTACTAGGGCTGCATCCTTTGCTTGTTCTAAAACCAGTACCTCAGAAGAGCAGTCAGAGACGAGGTTAGAATTCCCTCGACATTTGGTAGACTGGGGATTTTATGTTGAGGTAGTGTTGCTTTTCTGAACCATTGGAAATGTAATTGCTGCAGCCTGCAATTCTTACTAGTCTTTATGAGTTGGTGTAATGTTCATCATTCAATGGAACGAAGTTGAAAAGAATAGTGGAAAGTTTTGGTTTTGGAGATTAGCTGACATGAGTTTGAATCCTGGCTTCTCCTCCTTGAGTTACTCTAATAATTTTCCACCTTCAAGCCCTAATTTAAAGAGGGAATAATGATATTTAGTCTTTCAGATTTGTGAGGATTGGTTATACTATGTTTGAAATTCTGTAGCAGATAATAGAAGTTCATGAATACTAAGTTTTAGTGAGAGTTAAAAAATACAATGTAAGTCCTTGAGAGATACTGCATTTGATTTGCAAAGTTTACTATTCAAATAATTTTTTCAGTAATACATCTTATTTTATTAATATGGTGATCCCTGCTTTAAAAGCCCTAAAATTTTAAAGCTGTCAGTCAAGCATACTACAGGCTGCCATCCTATTATATTATTTTGCAGAAAATGGTATGGTTTATGACCCAAAATATGTAGGAAAGTGAATAAAAATTCCCCAAAGAATTTTTATTGATAGCACTTAGCCTTTCTGTTATCTTAAATTGGTTATGGAGAAGAAAACATTATAGTGTTACTTTTTTTTTTTTTTTGAGAAATAGCCAGATATCTACCTGATGATTAATTCTTTGACTTACAAGGATTCTCAGTGAATAATTGCCTTTAAACTTTGGACTGCCATAGATTCTTTAATGCATTAAGTATGTGACTTAAATGAAAAGTGAGATTGTATTGTTTTTTGAGAAAAAATTGGCACCAATTATACTTGATGGAGGAAATCTAAATTGGATTTTCCTTATTTGAATCTTCTTTATCAGTCAGTGAGTACCAAAGCTTAATTTAGTGTTTGCTTTAGGGCTTTTTTAACTATTAAAAATCCAAAAGCCAAGACCCAAAACTTTTTATCGTTAAATGATAAACTATAAATTACTTTTAAATAGAATAAAATTATGTTTAATGATCAGTTTTAAGAGATAAAGTTTTAAAATATTGAAAACAATTACACTTTTATTAGTACTAGTAAAAATTAATGTTATGGCATACATCTATGAAATGCAGTTCTTCCATATTCCCAGCAGGGAGCAGCACAAACAGTCTTAAAGATTAAGGACAATTTTTAAAAAAGATTTTTTGGAAAAATTTTTTTTTTACATTACTACGTGTATATAATCCTTATGCTTTGGATAAGTAATGGTAGACAAGAAATGTTTGTAATCTTTTATTTTCAAGTTCATGTTATTAAATAGCAAGTGCCTTTATTTTAGGTGTAGAGATGTACAAATTAATGCTACCTAAAAACAACTTTCAAATTTCTGCTGTGTAATTAACTCTGAGTTTGTAACTCTAGGATTTGGATAGTATATGTTCTGTATATAATGTTTAGAATTTTTACATGTAAATGTTCTTAAACTTCAAATTCATATAATGAAGTGTTTGTTCTCTTTTGCTTCTGGAAACACCAAGATTTTTTAAAAAGTTGTAATTTGTTATTTCTGCTGCGAAACAAAAAAAGATGTTTCAGATGCTACATTTACTCTACTTATAAGTTTTAAAGTTTTCTCCTTAGATTCAAAGATAAGTTATCAATAGCTATGGCTTACAACCTTACATTATAAATGTATATTCTTAGGTTTAAAGATTTAATAGGAAAATTACAAACTAAAAGTATTTGAACCAAACTTTACTTTTAATATTTACTTAAGAGGAATTGCCATTTCTTTTTACTACTTTACTCAGTAACAATTTTTATCTGAGGGGTAAACATAGTTTGATGAGAGTCTGTACTGTTTGAGCAACTTCTTCCCCAGACCTCTTCCTTGCTCCAGAGCAAAAGGGAAGAATTGGCTATGCATGAATTGCTTTCTCTCTGTTGGTTAGAAGTATGTTCACTAATGTTGGCTGTTACTTAATTATCTAAGCATGTATTGTACATGTTATACTCATTTAAATTTATATATTTGCATTTTAAGTATATTTATTGATTATGCTGTTATAGTTGTCCCAATTTCTTTTTCCTTTGCTTCCCTCCATCCGATATTGACCTTCACTCCAGCAATCCTATCCACTTAGTTCATGTCCATGGGTTGTTCATGTAACTTCTATGGCTTCATCTTTTCCTATACTAATCTTAATATCCCTGTCTATTTTGTACCTACCAATTATGCTTCTTAATCCGTGCACCATTTCCCCATTTCTACCCCTTCCCTCTCCCAGCTGATAATCCCCCAAATCATCCCATACCTATGATTCTGTTCCTATTCTGGTTGTTTGCTTAGTTTGTTTTTGTTTTTATTTTTTAGATTTTTTTGTTGATAGTTGTGAGTTTGTTGTCATTTTAATGTTCATAGTTTTGATAATTGTTTTTTCTTAAGTCCCTTTAACATTGCATATAATGACTGCTTGATGACGATGAACTCCTTTAGCTTTACCTTGTCTGGGAAGCATTTTATTTACCCTTTCATTCTAAATGATAGCTTTGTTGGATAGAGTAATTTGGTTGTAGGTCTTTGCTTTTCATCACTTTGACTACATCTTGCCAGACCCTTGTCTGTAAAGTTTCTTTTGAGAAATCAGTTGGTGGTCTTATAGGAACCCCTTTGTAGGTAACTGTTCTCTTGTTGCCTTTAAGATTCTCTCTTGAACCTTTGGTATTTTAATTTTCTCTGTCTTGGTGTGGCCCTCCTTGGGTCTAGCTTGTTGGGACACTCTGCTTCCTAGACTTGTATGTCTGTTTCCTTTGCCAAATTAGGGAAGTTTTCCTTCATTATTTTTTCACATAGGTTTTCACTTTCTTGCTTCTCCTTTTGGCATACCTATGGTTTCAATCTCGGCATATTTAAAGTTGTCCCAGAGGTTGCTATTTCTTTCCTTGTTTTGTTTTTCAATTCTTGTCTCCTCCTGTACTTGTTGACTGTTTATTTCTTCTTTACGTTGCAAACCATTGATAGGAACCCCTGCTTCCTTCCCTTTACCACTGGTTTCATGTGGATTTTCCTTTGTTTTACTTAGCATAGCCTTCATTTCTTCCTTTCTACATTTGCCATACTCAAGCATGTCTGTCAAGTCTGTGAGCATCATTATCATCTGTGTTTTGAACTCTGCATCTGTTTGTTCCAGTAGCACCTCATCACTTAGTTCTCCCACTGGAATCTTGATCTGCTTCCTCTTTTGGGCCATACTTCTCGGTCATCTCAACTTCACAGGCTCCTGTGTTTGTCTCTGTCTTCGGTAGAGCTGTTGCATCTGTTACATTGTAAGGGTTGGAGCCTTATGTGCTCATTAGCAGGGGCTTTGTATGGGAAAGGGGTCTGAGAGGGAACAATGCAGCTTGCTCAGCACTTGTCCCTTTTCCAAGCACTTCTCTTGCTTCTCCTATATGGGACTGACATCCTTCTAGTTATGGCCCTGGTTGTGGTTCCCAGAGTGGGTGTGTTTGCAGACATTCTAGGACCATAAGGGTTCTCTAAACAAATGGACTCTGCTGAGAAACTGGCAGTTTATTTTGCTACCCCAACCACCGCTGGTTTTTATAGTCAAAAGCAATGAGACTTTATTTTCCTGGGTGCTGGAACCATGACCTGTGTATTCCGGTCTGAGGCTGGAATCGATCCCCAGGTGTTTCTCCCTACTTTTATAATGTGTGACTGCGGTCGGCCACAGCCACTGCCTTGCTGCAGCCACCACCACCGCCACCACCACACAGTGTCCTCTCCACCCTGGCTCTGCCCCTCCCACCTGTTGAATGAGTGTTATTTCTTTATATCTTTGTTTGTTGGACTTCCACGCAGCTTGATTTTTCTGGTAGTTCTATTTGTTTTCAGTGTTGAGGTAGTTGTATTCCCTTTTAGTTGTGGAGGGAGATGAAGCATGTCTACCTGTGCCTCCATCTTGTTTTTTTAAAAAATATATTTGAATTAAAAAATATATAATTGACATCAGTTTCAGCTGTACAACGTAGTAATTCAATATATGTATATACAGATGGTTCCCAGCTCACAATAGTTCTATTTTTTGACTTTATGACAGCAAAGACATAACGAGTTCAGTAGAAACCATACTTTGAATTTAAAATGTTGATTTTTCCTGGGCTAGTGATATGCAGCACCATACTGTCTTATAATGCTGGACTACATTAGTGAATCAACGCTCCCAGTCAGCCACCCAATTGCCAGGGTAAACTGCCACTGTAAACCTACTGTGCATTTATTGTGTTAGATGATCTTACCCAATTGTAGGCTAATGTGAATGTTCCGAACATGATTAAGGTAGGCTAGGCTCAGCTGTAATATTCACTAATTAGGTGTATTAAATACATTTTTGACCTATATTTTCAACTTGTGATGCATTATCAGGATGTAAACATCGTAAGTTGAAGATCTATTGCAAAATGGTCATGAATAATAAGCCTTGTTAATATCCATCACCACACAAATAGTTATAAACTTTTTTCTTGTGATGAAACTTAAGATTTTACATTTACCTTTATTTATTTATATTATTTTTACAAAAGAGTTTATTTATTATATTTTAGAGAGAGGAGAAAGGAGGAGGGGAGAGGGGGAGAGAAATGTCAATATATGATTGCCTTTCACCTGCCTCCAGCTACAGACCTGGCTGGAGACCTGGCTTGCAACCTGGTTACATGCGCTGACTGGGGAATCAAACCAGTGACCTCTGGGTTTGCAGGCCGGTGTCTATCCACTGAGCCACCAGCCAGGGCTTTGCATTTACTTTTAAATTGATGTTTAAAGAGTAAGAATAAAGCTTTTTAATTAATTTGCCTTAATTTCTTTTGCTTTGAAATTAAACAAACATTTAACATTATACTATATAAGACATTCTCCTTAATTTTATTTTTGTCAGAAAGAAAAATAATCATGCAAGAGTTTGTTACATTGAGAAAGTAGGAGGTGGTAAATGGGTTTAGGTTATATGTATTTTTTCACTCTAAGTAGCAGGCCATTTTTCCTATTAGATTGTGAACTTTGAGAAAACATGGAAATCTGTTTTTCTTGTTAAATCCCATAGCACTGTTTGTCGTGGATGCTGGGAATAGTAAACATTTTTGACTGGCTGACTCCAGTTTAGATTCCAGTTTAAAGTACCAAAGCAGAGTTGCTAACATCTTTGTACTGAAAAACTGAACAAATAAGCAAAAACAAAGAGAACTTTGGTTCATTATAACCTTAGCCAACATTAAAAGTAGTTTGAAGATAGTAAAGCATTGAATTCATGGGGGAAAAATGGAAAAGTGATATAGGGTTATTGTCCTCTAAGATCATAGAGGCTTAGGTAGACATGCTTCATCTCCCTCCACAACTAAAGGGAATACAACTACCACCAACACAATAGAAACTAGCAAAGCCCAAATTTGAATTCAGTTGAGCTGTAGACAATACTTGTAATTCTTTGATTTTTGATAAATAGGACCAGTATTTTCAGAAAAATAGATATTTTACTGTGAGAGCAATTGAAGATGATTATAAAATACAAAAATTTCATGTATTTTAAACTTAACTTACATCAAGTATTCCTAAATAACTTTTCTTATTCCTGAAGTGAATTTGATAGATTTCTTCCAAGCTCAATTTTGTATAGCAATTAAGATGACACAGGAGTAGGAAAAAGTAGGTTTACAGTTCAGGTGGAAAAAAGATATGCAGGTTACAATTATTTACGTCATTTATACATTCTTGTAGTCAGTCTATTCTCATCTGTACACCTACTTTTGCCCATCTTTATGTTTTACCTGTTTAGTGACTTTTCATCCCTGAATTGTTATTTTTACATCCAATTCCTGTGATGGTTAATATAGCTAACTTAGCAACATGACCTAGGTTAAATTGACTTAAATATTTGTCATCCAAGTGAGAATGTGCTTTAAAAAAAATGCTTCTGTGGTATTCTTTTCTCTCTATTGGTGTTGATCACAGCTTTTTAGCCAATGTGTATGAGGTACCTTTTTTCCCAACAAAATATACTTTTTAATATTAATATATTCAATGAGGAATACTTAAGTGTGGATGTAATATGGTGAAATTTTAAGCAAATAAGGATCTATAATTTGGAAGTGAAGGAATGTTCTTAGTACTACCAGTTTATAGCTAAGGGCATATAGTTATTTTTTACTTATATGTTATGAATATTTCTGTTTGCTTTCAACTCTTCATTTACTGTACTTTCACTAAAGTATATGTCTGTAGAGAATTATACTTTATCTTAATTTTTTATTTTTATTTATTTTTATTATTTTTTAAATTTAATTTTGTTGTTGTTGTATTATACCCATCCCCTTCTTGCTCCCTTCTGTCCCCTTCCCCACGTACCGACTCTCCCACAAAGTCAATCCCACTTGTTGTCCATGTCCATGGTTCCTCCATACTAGGTTCTTACCTAGTATGGAGGAACCCCTTCTTTGCCTCTTCCTCCCCCTCCCCCTAACCCCTTTCCCCCTGCCCACTGAAGGCCTATTCACTATATTCATATATCTGGTTTTGTTTTTTTATATATAAGAATATACATTATTTTAATATATAAATTATTTATAATACATTGTGTATGTAGTATATGTATATATCTTTAAAAAAATTTATTGTTGTTGTATTACATCCATCCCCTTTTTGCTCCCCTCTATCCCCCTCCCCACCCACCCATTCCCCGCAAAGTCAATCCCACCTGTTGTCCATGTCCATGGTTCCTTTATACTAGGTTTTTGTCTAAACTGCACCCCTTCCTTGCCTCTTCCTCCCCCCTCCCCCCAACCCCCTTCCTCCTGACCACTGAAGGCCTATTCACTGTATTCATATATTTGGTTCTGTTTTGCTTGTTGTTAGTTTTGTTCATTATTGTCCTGTAATGGGTGAGATCATATGGTATTTTTCCTTCACTGATGGGCTTATTTCATTAAGCATAATACTCTCCAGTTCCATCCATGTTGTTGCAAAGGTTAGGAGTTCCTTCTTTCTTTCTGCTGCGTGGTATTCCATTGCTTAAATGTACCACAGTTTTTTGATTCAGTCATTCACTGATGGGCAATTATGCTGTTTCCAGCACTTGGCTATTGTAAATAGTGCTGCTATGAACATAGGGGTACATAGGTTCTTCTGAATTGGTATTTCAGGATTCTTCGGGTATAGTCCTACATGTGGAATTGCTGGATCAAAAAGCAGTTCCATTTTTAGTTTTTTTAAGGAAACTCCATACTGTTTTCCATAGTGGCTGCACCAGCCTGCATTCCCACCAACAGCATACCAGGGTTCCCTTTTCCCCACATCCTCACCAACACTTGTTTGATTTGTTGATGATTGCCATTCTGATAGGTATGAGGTGGTATCTTATTGTGGTTTTAATTTGCATCTCTCTGATGGCTTGTGATGTTGAGCATTCTTTCATATGCCTTTGGACCCTTTGTATGTCTCCCTCAGTGAGTTTTCTGTTAAGGTCTTTTGCCCATTTTTTAATTGGGCTGTCTGTCTCCCTGGTGTTGAGTCGCTTTAGTTCTTTATATATTTTGGAGATCATACCCTTGTCTGAGGTATCATTGGCAATTATGTTTTCCCATACAGTTGGTTCCCTTTGAATATTGCTGGTGTTTTCTTTAGCTGAACAGAAACTTTTCAATTTGATATAGTACCATTTGTTGATTTGTTCTTTTATTTCCTTTGCCCTTGGTGAGGTATGAGTAAACATATTTCTGCATAGGGTATCAAAAGTTTTATTGCCTTTATTTTTCTCCAGGACCTTTATGGTGGCACTGCTTATGTTTAAATCCTTTATCCATCTTGAGTTTATTTTGGTGTATGGTGTAAGTTGGTGGTCTAGTTTTATCTTTTTGCATGTTGCTATCTAGTTCTCCCAACACCATTTGTTGAAGAGACTGTTTTTCCTGTATTTTATGTTCCTTCCCCCTTTGTCAAATATTAATTGACCATAGAGTCCTGGGTTTATTTCTGGGTTCTCTTTTCTGTTCCATTGATCTATATGTCTAGTCTTATGCCAGTACCAGACAGTTTTGATGACAGTAGCCTTGTAGTATTGTTTGATGTCCAGTATAGTGATTTCTCCTACCTTGTTCTTCTTTCTTAAGATTGCTGTGGCTATTCATGGGTGTTTTTGGCTCCATATAAATTTTTGAAGTATTTTTTCTATTTCCGTGAAGTCTGTCATTAGTGTTTTAAATGGGATTACATTGAATCTATAGATTGCTTTGGGTAGTATGGACATTTTAATGATGTTAATTCTTCCCATCCACATGGGAACATGATATATACTTCCATTTATTTGTATCTTGCTTAATTTCTTCCTTCAATGTTCTGTAATTTTCTGAGTACAGGTCTTTTATCTCCTTGGTTAAGTTTATTCCTCAGTACTTTATTTTTCTTGTTGCTATGGTAAATGGGATTTGCTTTCTTGCTTCTATTTCTGATGTTTCATTATTGGTATACCAAAATGCTTTTGATTTCTGTATATTGACTTTATATCCAGCTATTTTGCTAAATTTGCTTATTAGGTTAAGTTTTTGTTGGAGACAATCGGGTTTTGTATGTACACTATCATATCATCTGCAAATAATGACAGTTTGATTTTCTCCTTTCCAATTTGGATACCTTTGATTCCTTTTTCTTCTCTGATGGCTATGGGTAGAACAATGTTCCAAGACAATGTTGAAAAGAAGTGGAGAAAATGGATAGCCTTGTCTCATTCCTGATCTTAGGGAGAAAGTTTTTAGTTTTTGTCCATTAAGTATGATGTTGGCTTCAGATTTCTCATAGATGGCATTTATAATGTTGAGGTATGCTTCCTGTATTCCCATTTTGCTGAGTGTTTTTATCATAAATAGTTGGTGTACTTTATCAAATGCTTTTTCAGCATCTATTGATATGATCATATGGTTTTTGTCTTTCATTTAGTTGATGTGGTGTATTACATTTATTGATTTGCAAATGTTGTACCATCCTTGCATCCCTGGGATGAAACCCACTTGATCATGGTATATGATCTTTGTAATGTACTGCTGAATCCAGTTGGCCAATATTTTGTTGAGAATCTTAGCATCTATGTTCATCAGAGATACTGGCCTGTAGTTTTCTTTCTTAGTTGTGTCTTGCCCTAGTTTTGGGATAAGCATAATATTGGCCTCATAGAAAGAGTTTGGGAGTCTTCCCCCTTCCTGTATTTTTTGGTGTAGGTTGAGAAGGATGGGAGTTAGTTCTTCTTTACATGTTTGGTAAAATTCACCTGTGTATTCATCTGGTCTGGCTGGGGCTCTTGTGCTTTGGGAGGTTTTGGATTACTTCTTCAATTACACTAGTTGTTATTGGCCTATTCAGGCTTTCTGCTTCTTCTGGATTCAGTTTTGGTAGATTACACATTTCCAGAAATGTATCCATTTCACCCAGGTTGTCATATTTCTTGTCATATAGCTGTTTGTAATAATTTCTTACAATGTTTTGTATTTCTGAAGTATCAGTTGTGATTTCTTCTTTGTTGTTTCTGATTCTGTTTATTTGGGTCCTGTCTCTCTTTTTCTTGATGAGTCTGGATAAAGGCTTGTCAATATTGTTTTGGTTTTCAAAGAACCAGCTCCTGGACTTGTTGATTCTTTGAATTGTAGTCTGAGTCTCTAAGTTATTTAGTTCTGCTCTGATATTGATGATTTCCTTTCTTCTACTTGCTCTGTGCTTTGTTTGTTGTTGCTTCTCTAGTTCTTGCAGCTTTATGGTTAGGTTGTTTTTATAAACTTGTTGTGACCTTTTTAGGTAGGCCTGTATTGCTATAATTTCCCTCTGAGGGCTGCTTTTGCTGAGTCCCCTAGGTTTTGGACTGTTTTGTGTTCCAGAAACTTATTTGTTTCCAGAAACTTTCTGATTTCATCTTTGATCTCATTGTTTTTTTTTTTTTTTCTTTTAATTTTATTGTTGTTGTATTACATCCATCCCTTTTTTTCTCCCCTCTGTCCCCCTCCCCTCCCACCCTTTCCCCCCAAAGTCAATCCCACCTGTTGTCCATGTCCATGGTTCCTTTATACTAGGTTCTTATCTAAGCTGCTTCCCTTCTTTGCCTCTGCCTCCCCCCTCCCCCCTACTCCTT
>PVIW01002342.1:0-19016 GCA_004026585.1 Noctilio leporinus | reverse complement strand
TGATCTCATTGTTAAAAGCATGTTTTTCAGTCTCCATGAGTTTGAGTGTTTTTGTTTTTTTCTCTTGAGATTGGTTCCTAGTTTCAATCCATTGTGATCTGAGGAGATGCTTGGTATGATTTCAATTTTCCTGTATTTGTGGAGACTTCTTGTGGCCTACAATGTGGTCTATCTTAGAGAATGTTCCATATGCATTTGAAAAGAATGTGTATTTTGCTTCTTGGCGGGTAACAGGCTATGTATATATCAGTTAGGTCCATTTCCTCTGGAGTGTTGTTCAATGCCACAACATCTTTGGTGATTTTTTGTTTGGAAGATCTGTCCATTGTTAATAGTGGGTTATTAAAATCCCCTACTATGAGTGTGTTGCTATCTCTATCCTTCTTGAAGTCCTCCAAGATTTTCCTTATATATTTCGGAACTCCTACGTTGGATGCGTATATGTTTACCAGAGTTATTTCTTCATGCTGGATTTTCCCCTTAAATATTATGAAATGTCCTTCTTTATCTCTTTATGGTATTCATCATAAAATCTATTTTGTCTGAAGTAAGTATTGCTAATCCAGCCTTTTTTTCATGTCCATTTGCTTGATATATATTTTTCAATCCCTTCACTTTCAGTCTGCGTCAATCTTTTGTTCTGAGGTGGGTCTCTTGAAGACAGCATATATGTGGGTCATGTTTTCTTATCCATTCGGCTAGCTACCATAGGTCTTTTGATTGGCTCATTTAATTTGTTTACATTTAAGGTTATTATTGATTGATACTTATTCGTTGCCCGTTTTTCCCTTTGTACCTGTATTTCTCTTTGGCTGTCTCTGTTTCTTCATGTTATTTATTTATTTATTTTTAAAGCAGACCCTTTAGCATTTCTTGCATTGCTGGTTTGGTAGAGATGTATTCTTTTAGTCTTTTTTTTGGTCTGGGAAACTCCTTATTTCTCCTTCTCTCTTGAATGAGAGCCTTGCTGGGTAGAGTATTCTTGGTTGCAGGCCTTTGTTTCCCATTACTTGAAATACTTTTTGCCATTCCCTTCTGGCTTGAATTCTTTCTGTTGAATAATCAATCATTTGATAGCCTTTTTGGAGCCCCCTTATATGTTATTTGCTGTTTCTCTCTGATGCTTTTATGATTCTCTCTTTGTCTTTGAAATTTGCCATTTTAATTATAATGTGTCTTGGAGTTGGTCTGTTTGGGTTGATCTTCGTTGGGACCCTCTGTGCTTCCTGAACTTGATTAATGTTTTCACTCATCATGTTAGGGAAATTTTCTATCATGACTTTTTTGAACAGGTTTTCCATTCCTTGTTTCTCTTCTCCTTCTGGTATCCCTATGATATGGATGTTGTTATGTTTCATGTTGTCCTGCAGCTCTCTTAAAAGCTCTTCATTCTTGTTCAGCCTTTTTTCATTCTCTTTTACTGTCTTTGAGTATTTGTCTACGTTGTCCTCCAACTCACTGATCTGGTCCTCTGCTTCCTTTAACCTATTGTTGATTGCTTCTACTGTAATCTTCAATTCAGAAATTGTATTCTTCATTTCCTCCTGGCTCCTACTGATAGTTTCTAAGTCCATTTTGATGCTGGTGTAGGTCTCAGTAAGTTTCTTGTAACTTCCTTAGAGTTATTTGTAGTTCCCCTGGAGTTGTTTATAGTTTTCTTTGACGCTCATTGAGCTTCTGTATCATCATTCTTTTGAATTCCATATCTGATAGTTTGTTTGCCTCTTTCATTTAGTGATCTTTCTGGGGATTCTTCCTTTCCTTTTGGTATGGACTGATTCTTTTTTCCCCCATTTTGGGTGTCTGTTGCTGCTTGTTTTTTTCTTCGATTAATCTGCTTTGCTTCCCTGCACTTGTGGAGCACCCATCTGTGTTAGAGGATTTGTGGAGTTCAGTGTTGCAGTCTCCTAGATTTTCACCACTTGTTGCTCTTGGGGTGGCCTTTATGTTGTTAACTGGGGCTGTCTGGTTGTATTTTGGATTGGTTGTGTATGTTGCTCCTTTCCTTCCTGTTGGCTGATTGAGAGACACTCCTCCTATCCTTTGTCATACACTGTTTTTGAGCTGTTCCTAAAATAGAACCACCAGTCCAGGCAAAATAACCACATCTTCAGAGATATCTTTCTCCTTTAATCCCCCTTTTGACTGCCTATGAACGTAACTATATACCCATATCCTGCAAGGTAAGCCCGCTTTTAATTGCACCTTCAGCTGCAACTGAGCCAGTCTTAATAGGGATGTAAATATATTAAGTCTGTTGTATAAGGGGAAATAATGGTTAAGTTGTCTAAAGTATAGATAATTTTGAAGGGTGCAAAGGAGTAGCAAAGATAGCAGGAATATCAGAGAGAAAACCAACTTATTTATTCTATAGAAATGAGGAGAAGGGGAATCAGAAAGCCTGAAGTATGAGTGAACAGTGTAATCCTATATATATATATACCATCTACCTCCCTGTTTAACCTTCATGATCCCTGATCTTTGTGAGTTGGAGCCAGGGCCTGTGTGCTTTTATCAGAAAAAAAAGAAAAAAAGAAAAAAGGGGAAAAAAAAAATGAAAGAAAGAAAAAAATAAAGGATTTAGGTGGCTGGGGAGGGGAAGAATATTTAGATTGAGGATTGGGAATGAGTTGTAGCAGGAGATTGAGTAGACTTTAAATCAAGAGTAGGAGAAGGATCTTGGGTATTTAGGTGGATTGAGATAGGGGAGGAGTAAAAATGCGTGATTTGGGATATACTATGGTATAAACAGTATTTGCTTAAAATGGACTAATTGTGAGGGCTGGAAGTAACTTTTGAAAAGAATATGTTAGGGATTAATAGTTCATGTAGCTCTCAGTGTAACTCAGGTGCTTGAGATTAGCAGTGATCCATTTCCTGATTCTGCCTCTTTTTCTTGGTCAGGTCTCTGCAGTATACAGTCTAGCTGTGTGGTCTTGGAGTGGCAGGGCCTATGGTTGTCACAGTCAAGGCTGATTCTGAGTGTCAGCCCCCAGGTAGGCTAGGCCTCCAGTAGCCTAGCAGGGTTTCATGCACTGCTGGTATTTTGGGGCCCTCCCTTCTCTCACTGGTTCTGTGTGAAGACCAGCAGGGTGCTTCTGTGGTGTCTATGGCTGCTCCTCCCCCTCCAGCTTTTTGAGGAGGCCTTTGTTGCCTGCAATGGGTGTGCTAGCTGCACCGGCTGCAAGTTCCTGGTTTGCAGTTTTGAGATTTTGTGGGAGCCTGCGTGCTGGTGGGGGTGTGCGGGGCTGGGCCCTCCCTTCTTGTTGGGGCTCTGAGCTGCCCTCTCCCTGGTGGCAGCACTGCGGCCGGACTTCAAGTCTTTGTGAGTGCCTGAGTACCAGTGTGGGTGCGTGGGTTTGGTCCTCCCTCCTTGCCGGGGCTCTGAGCCTCCCTTTCCTGGTGGCGCAGTGGCCTAGTTTCCCACTTTCTCTGGCCGCACTTCCCCACTCCCCCACTCCTGCTCTCCGCAGGTCTCTTCTCCTCTGCCTCTGGCCCAGGAATAAGTTTCTCTCTTAGTCTCCTGAGTGAGGCTCTCACACAGTCCCCTCACTGCAGGAGTTCAATTCTTCATTCCCTCTGGCATTTGCACTCATTGTCCACACTTCACTGTTTAGATTTCTAGTCACCAGGGAGCCTGGAGCTGTCTTTAGTTAGAGACCCCTCTCTGGGTAGACATGTCACTGCCCAGAGCCGACCTCGGCCTGCCGGCTGATCCAAAACTATCTCACCTGCTTTCCTGTAGGTCTCTGCTGCCTCTGGGCTGTGCTCCCTGGAGTCCAGATGCTGACTGCTCCAATTCTTAGGGACCTGCAGACATCTTGTGCTCCCTACCCTATCACCCAGCTGCTCTGGCACTCAAGAATGCCATCAGCACTACCCTCTACTCTGTCGCCATCTTCTATCTTAGTGTTTTAAAGTGGGTTGTCTTTGTATTGTTAGTACAGACTTTTTTATGCATGGATTACATTTATTAAAAAATAAATTAAGTTTGTACTCAGGAGATATGGCAGCAGTATTGGGAAACTGGAAAGTCATCTGTGTGGGTGTTAAAATCCTCATTTCTCATCCAGAAATGAAAACCAATAAATCAGGGCTACTGTAAGTTCTCATGGTGTTGTTTCCAATCTCAAAGGTACTTATTTCAAATGACTTTCTACCTATAAATAGTAAAGCCTGTGACAAAATCCTTGAAATTAATTTGCTGTTTTTTTTGTTTTTTTTTTTAGAGGAAATACTTTTACTTTTCTATCCTCAACTGCTGAAAGGCTATTGATTCCTTTCTTAATAATAATTTTTGTGTTTTTTTCTTTTTTGGACAGAGGTTTTAAAAGAGTACATCAAGCCAGAAGGGGAATGTTTGGAACTGTTTGCTCGAAATTTACAACCAGGTTGGACTAGTTGGGGCAATGAAGTTCTCAAATTTCAACATCTGGATTATTTTATTGCTCTGGAGTCTAGAAGCTAACTCTGATTTTAAAGTTGTGATTTTCTGCAGTTTTTCTTCATCCCTTTTTCTTCGTTATAACTAGTTTTTCCTTTTGTTATCAAACAGTAGCTTAGAAATTGAAATAGGACTTGGTTGTTCAGCAACATGGCCGGGAGTGCCTTGTCTACATGTAATTTTGAGATAAATTTTATTTTAATTGCTCTAGTATTCTATATTGTTCTATATTTATTACAAATAAAAATGTAAGCCTTTAGAAAGATGGCAAGATGTTGTTATTAAAAAGTCACAAAGCCTGTCCCCATGGATCAGAGGTCATAATTCTGGTCTTAATGTGTTTTGTTTGGCCTGCACAATGTTATAAAAAATTTTAATCATTGTTCTAAAAAAATCAGGAAATTTCAAATAAAAGGCCAGATTTCTGTTTCTCTTTAAACTGAAGATGCTCTGGCTACACTGTGGCATATGTTCTTTCCTGGTGTCAATCTGTAGGACTTGGTGATGGCAGTTCTTTTGGGAGGGGCCATGTAATCTCCAGTTTATAACAGTACCCCTTGCTCCATGTCACTCACTTATATTGTCTGTATGGCCCCTGTGCAACTTCAATGTGTAGTCTCTGTTATACTGTTAGATTGTGGGACATGCATTAAAAAACTTGTCCAGCTTGTTTCCAGTTTGGGAAACATTTTGGAGGACTTTAAATTGTGTTCAAGGACACTTTTCAAGTATTGTTAGCTTGCTTATTTCTCTAGGAAACATTTAAAAAAATATTTAATTTTTATTTATTTTTAGAGAGAGGGGAAGGGAGGGAGAAAGAGGAAGAGAAACATTGATATGTGAGAAAAACATTGGTTGGTTGTTTTTTACATGCCCCCAGCTGGGGACCTGGCCCACAATCCAGTCATATGTCCTGACCTTGAATCGAACTGGTGACCTTTCAGTTAGCAGGACAACACCCAACCCACTGAGCCATACAAGTCAGGGCTCTAGAAAACATTTAAAAAGTATTTCTTATGAAAATGTCAAAGGTGGATCCAAGATGGTGCTGGGGTAGGTGGAAACTATATTCACTTGAAGACTAGCTGAACAGAAGTCTTACAATAAAAAAATTTACAGAAGAAGCCACACTGAAACTGGTAGGAAGGATAGAGACACAAAATGGGCTGGCACTAGTTCTATAGATGGCTGAGTATCCAGAGGGATATTATGGCTATAAAGGTTCCTCCTGAGGAGTGTGAGGTCTGAATCCTAATCCAGGCTTCCCAGCCCAGAGCAGCGGAGCCAGGAATAGGGACCCCCATAACATCTGGCTGTGAAAATCAGCAGGGATTCTGTCTGTCAACAAGAGATGAGAGTCTGCTAGGGAGGCAGATACCCTCTTAAAGGACTAACACAAAATCTTCTTCACAGACACTCACCATGGGCTCTAGTGGAGTGAGGGCAATGCATACAATAGTTGTGAGGAAGGATGGGTTTGTGTCTCTGGGAAGAGAGCTAAAGGGATAGCTGTCAGGATCCCTGTGCTGAGTCCCTCTCCCACATTGCAGATGTCATCTTTCTTGGGTGGAGTACTGTCCTCCAAAGGGAATTCAATAGTCCCACCTTTTGGATACCTTGTTGCCCTATCCTGCTAATGAATCAGCTGCCTGGGCTGGAATGTAGAGTTCCAGGCAGACTCAGTGGGTATTAGTGACAAAGTTTTGTGACTTTGGGGTGGGGCTCTTTCCACCATTTTCTTGAGAACCTGATCAGTGCCTCCCCCTCATAAGACATTGACCTGCACCAGAGTCCCTTCTAAGAGGCCACAAAACCAACATACCAAGAGGCTAGCTTTAGCTAATATCAGAGCAGAATCCCTTTAGCTTCACAAGCAGCATATCCAAAGGATATCTTGGCAGTCACCAGGTATTTTTGAGGTTAATTTCACTTTGTGTGGACAATACCTTACAGCAGCATGTACACTGTTGCCAGGGTTGATCCTTAGAGCCAGCCTGAGAGTTGAACCTACACACAAATGGGCCAATAACATTCAACACTCAATTACACAGGAAGGCTTTCGTAACTCTACAAAACATTCCTGGAGCGCCTAGCTCAGATGATCAAGTAGACTGTACCACTGGATTCCACAAGAAACCTACTACATTAGACCACCTTATCAAGACTGGGAGAAAACAGATCTACCTAGTTTATAGAAACACAAAGAGGTAGCCAAAATGGGCAGACAAACAAACATACTCCAAATGGAAGTAAAGGAAAAATTGCCATAAAAAAAGCTAAATGAATTGGAGGCAAGCAATTAATCAGATACAGAGTTCAAGAAAATGGTCATCAGGATGTTTAAGAAACTTAGAACTTCAGGGAAGTTAGAATTTCAACAGTATTAAAAAGGTCATAGAAACCATGAAGGAACCAGTTGTAAATGAAGAATACAATATCTGAAATGAAGACAACACTAGAAGGAATAAAAAGGTTGAATGAAGCAGAGGACCCAATCAGCAGTTTGTAAACAAGGTAGCAGGATAAAACCAATCAGAGCAGCAAAAATTTTGTTTTTAAATGAGGATAGTTTAAGGGATCTTAGGGACAAAATGAAACATAATGCCATTTACATCATAAGGGTACCAGAAGAAGAGAGCAAGGGACTGAGAACCTATTTAAAGCTTAGACAAGAACCTAGTATAAAGGAACTATGGACATGGACAACAGGTGGGATTGACTTTGGGGGGAATGGGTGGGTGGGGAGGGGGACAGAGGGGAGCAAAAAGGAGATGGATGTAATACAACAACAATAAAATTAAAAAAAAAAAAAAAAAAAAAAGAAATAATGACTGAAAACATACCCTAACATGGTTAAGGGAAAAGACATGCAAGTCCAAAAAGTGCAGAGTCCTAAAGAATATGTAACCAAAGAGGCTACAGGAAGACACATCATAGTTAAAATGACAATGATTAAAGATAAAGAGAGAATCTTAAAATCAGCGAGATAAGGACAGTCAGTGACCTACAAGCAACCTTCCAAAGAAGCATTTCAGGCCAAAAGGGATTGGCATGAATAATTAAAAGTTATGAAAAACAAGGACTTATAACCAAGACTATTTTACCCAGTAAGGTTATAATTTAAAATTGAGGGAGAAATTAAGATCTTAGCAGGTAAGAAAAAGCTAATGGAGTTCATTACCATCAAATTAGTATTACACAACACCACAGGGTCTTTTTTAAGAAGGAGAAGAAGAAAAACAACAGAACAACACGGTTATAAATCATTAAATAGGTGCCTACCTATAATCACTTTAAATGTAAATTGCTTAAACACTCCAATCAAAAGACATAGGGTAGCTAAATAGTTTAATCATCAAGACCCATAAATATGCCTTCTACAAGAGACCCACCTCAGAATGAAAGGCACACACAGACTAAAAGTAAAGGCATGGAAAAAGGTATTTCATGCAAATACAAGGAAACAAAAAGCAGTACTAGCAATCTTTATATCAGACACAATAGACTTTAAAACAAAATCTGTAATAAAGAGACAGAGGACACTAGCTAATAGCATATAACCCTTGTAAACATTTAATGCACCTAACATAAGAATACCTAAACATATAAAACAAGTCTTGATGAGAACTGGATGTTAAGACAGTCATAGGAGGGAATTTTAACACCCAATTGGCATCAATGGATAGATTTTCCAGACAGAATATAAACAAGGAAGTGATGGCCTTAAATGATACATGAGATTAGATTGAATTAATGATGTCTTCAGAGCATTTCACCCTAAAGCAGCAGATTATGCATTATTTTTAAGTGCACATGAAACATTTTATAGGATAGACCACATGTGAGTCTCAATAAATTTAAGAGGAATGAAATCAGCCCTAGCTAGTGGCACAGTGGGTAAGGTGCCGGCCTGCAAACCCAAAGGTTGCTGGTTTGATTCCCAGCCAGGGCACATAACCAGGTTGCAAGCCAGGTCTCCAGCCAGGTCTGTAGCTGGAGGCAGGTGAAAGGCAACCATACATTGATGTCTCTATCCTTCTCTCCCTTCCCCTAAAATCTTAAAAAAAAATGTAATTCTTAAAAAAAAAAAAAGAAATCATATCAAACATCTTCTCTGGACATAATGGTATAAAACTAGAAATGAATCATAAGCAAAAATGGAAAAACAAAGTAAGGAGGCTAAAGAACAGTTTACAAAACTAGCAATTTTAACTGGTGTACAGCAAGACTTTTTAAAATGTACAACACTTGACTATTTAGTCAGGGGCACTGACCTCTTTTTCCTTAGATTGTCTAAAAAACTGACAATAGTCAACCCAGCAATAGCTGTTCAGTGTGAATGATTGAAAATTATACCTGGTTTGGGGGGTTAGATCAGCAACAAATATGTTTTGTGTGTGCTATAGAATTTTAGTAATTAGTTTATGTGAAAATTGCTGTACTAAGCAATGAATAGGTTAACAGCAAGATTAAGGAAGAACTCAAAAGATACCTTGAAGCAAATGAAAAAGAACACAACAACCTGTAATCTATGGCACACAGCAAAAGCAGTCCTAAGAGGGAAATTTATAGCATTATATACCTACCTGAAGAAACAAAAATCTTAAACAAACAATCTAACTCAAAGGGAATTGAAAAACAAAAAGCCCAAAGTGAGTAGAAGGAAGGAAATAATAAATATCAAAGAAGCATAAATGAAATAAAGTCTAAAAAAGTACAAAAGATCATTGCCACCAAGAGCTGTGTTTTGAAAAGGTAAATAACTGAAAAACATTTAACCAGATTCACCAAGAAAAAAAAGAGAGGACCCAAATAAATAAAGTACTGTTTAGAGAAATAACAACTATAAAATCATAGAAATACAAATGAATGTAGGTTCAAATATTATGAACAACTATATGCCAACAAATTGGACAATCTGGACAAAACAGATAAGTTCCTAGAAACATACAGTCTTCTAAAACTGAAGGAAGAATAAAAAAATCTGAATAGACTCATTAAAAGTAATGAAATTGAAGCAGTAATAAAACTCAACAAAGTTCTGACAATGGCTACACAGGTGAATTTTACCAAACATTCAAAGAACTAGCATCTGTTATTCTCAAACTATTCCAGGAAATTCGAGGATGGAACTCTCCTATGCTCATTTAATGAGACTAGCATTATTCTAATCCCCAAATCTGTTAAAGACACTACAGAAGAATATTATAGGCCAACATATTTGATGAACATATGTGCTAGTTCTGCAACAAAATATTAGCAAATCAGATCCAGCAATTCATTAAAAAGATCATATACCACAATCAAGTGGGATTTATTCTGGGGATGCAAAGTTGGTACAGTATCTGCAAATCAGGAAATGTGATATACCACATAAAATGAAGCATAAAAATCACATGACCATACCAATAGATGCAGAAAAAACATCTGATAAAAATTCAACACCCATTTATGATGAAAAAGAACCTTTCAGCAGAGGGTATAGAGGGGAACATACCTTGATGTAATAACAAAGGCCATACATGACAAACCCACAACTATCATTATATGCACCCAGCAAAAACTAAATGCCTTTTCCTTAAGGTCAGGAACAAGAAAGAGATGTGTGCTTTTACCACTGTTTTTCAACATCATAGTACTGGAAGTCCTAGTCACATTAATCAGGCAAGAAGAAGAAATAAAAAGCATCTGAACTGCAAAGATAGAAGTAAAACTGTCATTATTTGCAGGTGGTATGATATTGTATATAGAGAACCCTAAATATTTCTCTGAAAATTACCAAAACTGGTAAAGGAATTCAGTGAAATAGCTGGATATAAAATAAATATCTAGAAGTCAGTTGCAATACCAATAATGAACTATCAGAAAGGGAAACTAAGAGAACAATCCCATTCATAATTACTTTAAAATAATTGCTTAAAAGATGTGTACCTTTTACATCTGGGTTAAAATTATTCTGAAAACTATAAGACACTGAATAAAGAAACTGAAAAAAAAATACAAATAAGTGAAGATAAATACTCTGTTTATGGATAGGAAGAATTAACATTAAAATGTCCATGCCACCCAAAGCAATCTATAAATGCAATGGAATTTCTATCAAGACACCAATGGTGCATTTCACAGAACTAAGACAAATATTCTAAAAATGTATACGGAATCACAAAAGACCCAGAATATCCACAGCAATCTTAAGAAGGACATAGTTGGAGCAATCATGCTACCTGATGTCAAACTGTACTACAAGGCCATAGTGATCAAAACAGCCTGATAGGGGAATAAAAACAGATGTATAGAACAATGGAACATACTAGAGAAGACAAACTCATAACTTTATGGTCAATATTTGACAAGGGAGGCAAGGGTATACAATGTGTTAAAAATAGTCTAGTAAATAGTGTTAAGAAAATTGGACAGAAACATGCAAAAAAAAAAAAAAAAAACAAACAAACAAAAAACCCAACAACCTCTTACATCATGCACAAGAATAAACTCTAAATGGATTAAAGACTTAAGTGTAAGACTTAAAATTATAAAAATCCTAGAAGACCACATAGGCAGCAAAGTATCAGACGTTGCTTGTGGTATTGTTTTTTTTTTTTTTTTTTTTTCAGGTGTATCTCAAGCAAGGGAAACAAAAGAAAAAATAAATGAGAGTACATCAAAATGCAATATTTCTGCCTAGCAAAGGAAACCATTAACAAATGAAAAGCCAACCCACTAAATGGAAGAACATATTCACAAATGATACATCTGAAAAGGGGTTAGTATCCAACACTTACAAAGGACTCATAAAACTCAACACCAAAACAATAAATAAACTAATTAAACTAATTCAGGTCAAAGGACCTGAGTGACACTTCTCCACAGAGAACATACAGAGGGCCAATAGGCATATAAGAAGATGCTCAGTGTCACTAATCATCAGAGAAATGCAAATTAAAACCACAATGAGATACCATCTCACACCTGTCAGAATGGCCATTACCAATAAATCAAAAAAACAAGTGCTGGTGAGGCTGTGGAAAAAAGGGAACCCTCCTGCACTGTTTATGGGAAAGCAGATTGGTGCCAAAAAATTAAAAATAGTACTGCCTATGTTCCAGTGACTCCACTTTTGGGAATACGAGTATATTTGACAAAACCCAAAACACTAATTTGAAAAGATATATGTATCCCTATGTTCATGACAGAGCTCAAGTGCCTATCAGCAGATGAGTGGATAAAAAAGCCATGGTACAATTACATAAAAAGTAAATCTTACCTTTTGAAACAGTATGGATGTACCTGGAGAGTGTTATGCTAAGTGAAATAAGCCAGTCGGGGAAAGACAAGTACCATAAAAATTCACTTACATGTGGAATACAAAGAACAAAATAATCAGACAAAATAGAGATGGACTCATAGGTACAGACAGCAGACTGATGGCTGTCATCTGGTAGGTGATTGGTAGGATTAAGAAAAACAACTCTTAGATACAGACAATGATGTGGTGATTACCAGATGAAAGGTGAGTCTGGGCAGGTAGAAAGTACATGGAAGATAAATGGTCAGGAAATGGGATTGGACTTTGGGTGGTGAACATACAATGTAATATACAGATGATATATTATAGAATTGTACACTTTAACCTAAACAGTTTTATTAACCAATATCACCCCAATTAATTCAATAAAAATAATGATGTCGGAAAGTAAAGACTGCTTATGACTTGTGAAAAATTGTTTTACAGATTTTCTACAAATAAATATTCATTTACAAAATAAATTTTTACTGAAATGAGTCTTTGAAAAGGATGCTGATCTGTTATTTGTAATCTTTAAAAAATTTGAGATATATTCAAATAAAAATTTTCAGTTTACAATGTAGAAGTTCAGTGAGTTTTGAAAACATATACAGTCACCTACCACTATAATTATGGTATAGAATGTTTCCTTCTTTTTCAAAGTCTATGTGTCTTTTTGCAGTCAACCCTTTTTT
Organism: Noctilio leporinus; assembly: GCA_004026585.1. Lineage (NCBI taxonomy): Eukaryota > Metazoa > Chordata > Mammalia > Chiroptera > Noctilionidae > Noctilio > Noctilio leporinus. The sequence continues at coordinate 6,592 of PVIW01002342.1, read as the reverse complement.
TCCAGCCCTTGCCTTGGATAAATAATGATTTGTTTTCTGTCATTACTTTTGATTTTTTAGAATTTTATGTAAATGGAGTCACACAGCGTAATCTGCTGTGTCTGGCATCTTCCACTTAGCATTTTTAAGAAGTAGACTATTGATTTTATGCAAATATTTATCTACTAAGTAAAATGTTAGATTAAAATGATTGTTTGACAAGGTTGCCAATTAATTTATGTATTTCACTGAAGAAAAATGTTATTTTAAAAGTTTGTTCATTATTTAAGTGTGTATAAGAGGCTTAACTATGTATTTGTAAAGGTGTTCTCAGTTGGTATTTAAAAGGGAAAGGGTATTAAACTTGAAGCAAACTTTTCAACCTCATTTGACACACTTTTTAGCTTCTTGTAGTATTTGTATATTTATATAGTTTGTGGAGACATTTTATCCTCACAAAATTCTTAGACTTTTATTTCCACATCATAAGATATTTCAGAGCGTAAGAGAATTTTATTAATTGAATTTGGTGTTCAGGAGAGAGAAATCCGAGTCTTAACTTTGCTCTTAAGTTATACATCTTCTGGGCCTTGTTTATAACACCTATTTAATTGGGCTTTTTTTTTTTTTTTTTTTTTTTTTAAACAAAGAATGATCAGCAGAATAAAATAATAGCACACCTTGTGAGAACAAAAAGGCTAGGCTCAAAGCATTAAACTAACTTAATTACCACTGAGTTTTAGCCAACTGACCTAATGAACTTTATTATTCAATTTATTTAATAATATAAGATACCTTTATTAACAGCTTTTTAAAAAATATTTTTATAAGATTTTTATTCATTATTTTTAGAGAGAAGGGCAGGGAGGGAGGAAGAAATGGAGAGAAAACAATGTATGGTTGCCTTTCACCTGCCTCCAGCCAGGTCCGTAGCTGGAGGCAGGTGAAAGGCAACCATACATTGATGTCTCTCTCCCTCTCTGCCTCCCTCTCTTTTCCTCTCTAAAAATAATAAAACTCTTAAAAAAAAAAAAAAAACAAACTGGTGAGGATTTTTCCTATTATGTATTTTTTATAGGCTTAAGATCTTTTAGGACTCTTGGACATACCTAGGAAAAGGGATAGAGCTAAATACTTTTGTTCAGTAGAATGTGCTCTTTTTTTGCTACACTTTTTAATATATTTTATTGCATTTAATCCTTACACAGACTTAGGAACTATTATCTCCATTTGATAGTCAAGAAAACCGAGTCTAAGGGGACTGTTTTCTCTAAAAATATGTAATAGATATTGTAACTAGGATTAGAGTGCATGGTTTCTTGACTCCAAAGTCCATGCTATATTCTACGTAATATGAAAAATGGAGCAAATGACTATGAATTTTTAAAGTATATCACTGTATGCTAGCCTGTTCTCTCCAATCCTAGATTTTTAGTTTAATTTGGATTTACCCAGAGACCAAATAATTACAATGGACACCCTGGGCAATCCCCACAAAATGCCTTGCAGCCATTTCACCTCCACATGGTTAAGGGCTGATACCACTAAAGAAACTGAGAATCTTACTTCCTAAGACTGTGTCCTTGGAATTCATAGTCTTTCCCTTAACATTTTTTTTATGCTGTCGATCAGAATGCAATGGAGTAAATCACAGAACATTTCATTACTCTTTTGAAGCTGATCCTCTTTTTAACTTGATCATTTTTGTTCCTCATCTTTCTAGCTTGTTCAGCCTTTAGTTTGTACCTTCTAGTCAAAGTTTGCATTAGTTTCTTTTAGTTTACTTGGTCACTGTAGGCAGGTTCCTTGTGTGTGTGTGTGTGTGTGTGTGTGTGTGTGTGTGTGTGTGTAAAGCTTCTATTAGGTTCAGTGTAGCAGTTGGTACATTCTGAAGTCAACCAGTCAAGATTTGAACCGCAACTTTTTAAGTTCCTTGCTTTTGTTTTGGTCAAGTTAGTCAAGTCTCTGAGCAGTCTCTCCATTCACAGATATGGGCAATGATCATACTTATACCTCATAAAGCAGTTGTGAAGATTAAATGAATTAATACATGCAAGTCACTTGGAACAGTGCTGAGTATTTTAAGCATTCAATAAATATTTGCACCCCTTGCATATTTTAAAATTTCTCTATCACAATCTATACTAATTTAGGGGTGTCCCTAAATATCATCTATAGAAATTTTCTGTCTAAGCATTATCGTTTCTTAATCCTTTTCTTAAGATCAGATTTGTTAGCCTGCACATGATTTCATACATGAAGAAGCTTTGAGATCTTTGTTTGTTTATCCCCATTGTGGTTCTGCCTCAAACAAGCAATTAAAAGCAAATTAAAATAAGGTCTACATGTGGCTTTGGGCTTCAATTCTTGATTGTATATTTTCAACCTGACTCTGAGCTGTATAGTATTCCACATTGTTCTTTGATGGCTTCCATATGTGGTCAATTGATTGCCTCCCTGATGTTCTTTCTGCACAGACATGGATTACTTGCATTCTGAGAAATGCATCATTAGACAATTTTGTCATTGTGTGAACATCATAGAGTGCACTTAGGCAATATAAATGTTATTGCCACCAAACACCTTTTAGACTGTACACCATGTTACTATACCAAATACTGTAGGCAATTGTAGCACAGTGGTACGTTTTTGTGTATCTAAACTTTTAAGGGGGTTGTGGGGGGCCATCTGGCTAGATCTCTGGTCAGAGGGGAGGTAACCTGAGGTGGTATGAAAGGCTGTGGTCCCTCTGGCGTAAGGGCAGGGTTGCAGGAAACCCGAAGGTGAGGGATCAAAGATGCAGTCAGCGCATGCCATGCCCTTGGGTGAGGTAAAGAAACAAGTGCATAATGCCTTACTGTGGGCAGAGACATTGTCCCCCTATGCAAGGCTAGAAACCTGCTACCCGCCTCCGACCTCACAGTGGCAGGAGGAGGGGAGAGACGCTGAATGGGGCTGATAAATGTGGATAGGCTGATAAATTGGATGCCCCTGCAGCATGCCAGATTTTGGGGCAGAATATTTAAATAAGAGGGTGCATGACCCCTCAATCCCTTTTTCCTTTCCCTCACTAGCCGTCAGGGCTCGGGGGCCTGAGCTTTCCAGTAAGCCCAGAGCCCGTGCAGTCTGGCAGCGTTCCCACGCTCCTCCTGGCGCCAAAAGCACTGGCAGTGCTGGCGCCCAGCCTTGTACTGTGGGAAACTGCTCGGCGCGGGTCCTGGATGCCCTCCTTATGGATGAGAGTCCTTTTAGGCATCTGTTTCCTGAATAGGGAAGTTTCATCTATGTTGAGTATTTGCTCTGTTAAGTAATTTTTCTCTAGCTTATCCAGAGTTCAAAAAATTCTTTAGCGCCCTTCACATCAGCACTCACAATGCACCACTCACTTTCACAATAGGTAATGAATAATAATTCTTGAATAATTTTTTTTTAAAAAAGATTTTACCTATCATTTCTAGAGAGAGAAGAAGGGAGAGAGGCAGAGAGGAAGAGAGATATCAATGTATGTTTGCCTTTCACCTGCTTCTAGCCACCACCCCCAGGAAACCTGGCTTGCAACCTGGTTATGTGCCTTGGAAATTGAACCAGTGACCTTTGCGTTCGCAGGCCGGCGCCTTATCCACTGTGCCACCAGCCAGGGTTAATTCTTGAATAATTTAAGCCACTCAGAGGTAGCAGTAAAGTCAACACTGCAGTCAGTTTTGGCCTTTCGTTTTAACATTGCAAACGAAGTTTTGCTTTGGCTCTGATCATCATGTTGCTGAGAGGAATATACATACTCCTGTGTCTGGTTTTTAACCCAGGCTATTAGAAGTTTCTCAGTGTCTGATGTGAGCTCTTCTTGAATTTTTGTTAGTCTCATTGCATTTAACGAAGCAGATTCTTGAACAACTTGAATCACTTGTTCTTATTCATGAAGCTTGTAGCTAAGGTGGAGTGGGCATACCTGACTGACAAAATAATCATCACTGATTTTCCACCTTTGTGGAAATTAATCATGTTCACTTTTGTTTCTAGTTTAATTGCTTGATTTGGCTTCTTACCGGCAACTTTAGCAAAGGATTTCAGATGCTTAGGGGCCATGATGAACAAAATAACATGAGATTAAATCAAGCACAAGAGTAAATTATTCAATCAAGAGACACAGTAAACACAAGATATATGTGGCTCCTGCTGATATAGCAAAGTGTATTGTTTTATAGCAAACTTTTTTAATAAATAGAAAGAGTACACTCCAAAATAATAAGAAGTATAGGACAGTGAATACATAAACCAGTAACATAGTCACCACAAACAGGTGGGTACTGCATTGTGCTATGATGTCACGATGGCTACAGAATCACTAAAGAATAAGAATTTTTCAGGCCCATTATAATCTATGGGATAACCATAGAATATTTGGTCCATTGCTGACTAAAACATCATTATGCAGTACATGACTGGAAGCAGATAATTCAGGCTCCTGTCAACATGAAGTTTGGTTCAAAACACATCTGTTACACTTTGCTGGAGACACCAGGAATTGGGTCATTATACATAACAGCTATCGACCGAATATTTGTGTCCCTCTAAAATTCATATGCTGACATCCTAACACCTGATGTGATGGATGGTATTTGGAGGTGGGAGGTAACTAGGGTTAGATCAGATAATCAGCATGGGGGCCTTGTGATGGGATTAATGCCTTTATAAAAAGAAGAATCATGAGATCTCATTCTCTACACATAAGCAACAAGAAAAGGCCATGTGACAACATAATCAGAAAGAAGTTCTATCACCATCCTGGCATCCTGATCTTGGACTTCCAACCTCCAGAACTGTAAGAAATAAATGTTTATTGTTTAAACTACTGACATTGTGGTAATTTGTTACAGCAGCTTGGAACTGAGACAGCCACTCAAGGGATTTTTCAGTTGATAAGGGACAGGCCAAGTAAATAGGGCCTGTTTCCTCAGATGGTCTGAAAGGCACTGGTGGGGAATAAGTTTGTATTGATTTTAGAGAGATACATCAATGTAAGAGGGGAACATTGCCTCCTATATGCACCCTGACTGGGGATCAAACCTGCAACCTACGTATGTGCCCTGACCAGGGATCATACCCTGTTTTTGGTGCATGAGATGACTCTCTATAGTCACCTTAGCCATGCAACCAGGACTAGAGTGATTTGGATAATTATTTAAACTATGTTATACTGTCTTCTGAGGAATAAGAAACCAACATGACTGTACCTTACTGATAATAAGAATAAAGCAAAATAACAAATGTGATAGCATTAAGGCCTGGTACCTAGAAGGTATCTAATATTATATGCTCATTTCTATTTATAATTTTCTTATCAGCACTTATTTCATGATCCACTTTTTTAAATGAAAAATTTTATTCTTGCTTTTAGAGCCACTTTTCACATATATGGATTATCCAGATAGGTTTTTCCTTATATTTGTCATGTAAGCAGACATCGGTTTATTCTTTTTTTTTTTTTAAAGATTTTATTATTTTTAGAGAGAGGGGTAGAGAGAGAGGCAGAGAGGGAGAGAGACATCTGTATATGGTTGGCTTTCACCTGCCTCCAGCTATGGACCTGGCTGGAGACCTGGCTTGCAACCTGGTTATGTGCCCTGGCTGGGAATTGAATCAGCGACTTTTGGGTTTGCAGGCTGGTGCCTTATCCACTGTGCCACCAGCCAGGGTGCCATTGGTTCATTCTTATAGCTGGTTATTTTTTCTCTTAATAATAGACTTTATATCTTTTCTCTCCATAGATTGTGGGTGGTAGGACAAATTTTTATTTATGTCCTCATACTGGAGCTGTCAATACTTAATGAATGAATGACATGACTCTTGGCTTTCAAGTGTCTTTGAATTCAATGAGCAGACAGGACTCTTCCAAGAAATGATTAGAGCTTAACAAACCACAATATAACAATTGAACACCAAGCTGAGCAATAGACAGAAAGTGGTTCAGAAGTTTAGAGAAGGAAATTTCTTAGAGATTACTAAGCAATATGAGAATTGGAGGGCAGGAACCACATCCTAATTAAATATTGGTTTATTTCCAAACTCTAGGTAGTGGCTTGTAATGTCACTAGACTGTAGCAGAAGCTAAAATATACTAGTTCAGGAATTACAAAGGAAGCATTTTGTTAATTCTAGATTAACAAGCTTTTAAAAAATATTTTTTCTAGAAATATAGAAGATATTAGTACACATAATTTACATGATCAATTTAACAAAACTAGAGGCTAAGTTAATGGAATATTTACCTGTTTGTGTTCTTCACCTTTTGAGTGAAAAAAAATTTTGGCTGTCTTTTCTTCAATTATCTTGGAGGCTTATTTTTAGGATTTATAGAAGTATTGAGGTGTAATTAATGTAAATAAATTGCACTTTTTTTTTTTTTTTTTTTTTTTTTGGGATAAAGATAGTTTATTAAATAAACATTGTTGGGAAATTGGACAGGTAGAAAAATGAAAGTAGACCACCTTCTTACATCACACAGAAGAATAAATTCAAATGGATTAAAGACTTAAATGTTAGTCCCAAAGCCATAAAAAATTAAAGAAGGAAACATAGGCAGCAAAATCTCAAGACATTGCTTGTAGCCTTTTTT
>PVIW01002341.1:0-225367 GCA_004026585.1 Noctilio leporinus | reverse complement strand
AGCCACTGTGGAAAACAGTATGGAGTTTCCTCAAAAAACTAAAAATGGAACTGCCTTTTGATCCAGCAAGTCCACTACTAGGTCTATACCGGAAGAACCCTGAAACACCAATTCATAAGGACCTATGTACCCCTATGTTCATAGCAATGCTATTTACAATAGCCAAGTGCTGGAAACAGCCTAAGTGCCCATCAGTGGAGGATTGAATCAAAAACTTTGGTACATTTACACAATGGAATACTACACAGCAGAAAGGAAGAAGGAACTCCTACCCTTTGCAACAACATGGATGGAACTATTATGCTTAGTAAAATAAACCAGTCAGTGAAAGACAAATACCATATGATCTCACCCATTACAGGAGACTAATGAACAAAAGAAACAAACAAGCAAAACAGAACCAGAGACATGAATACAATGAATAGACCTTCAGTGGGCAGAATGAAGGGGGGAGGGGAGAGGAGGAAGCAAAGAAGGGGAGCAGTTTAGTCAAGGAACTAGCATGGAAGAACCATGGACATGGACAACAAGTGGAATTGGCTTTGGAGGGTAGTGGGTGGGTGGGGAAAAAGACAGAGGGGAGGAAAAAGCAGATGGATGTGATACTACAACAATTAAAAGAAAAAAAGAAAATGAGACTCTTATTTATGCTGCCTACAAGAGACTCCCTCAGATTGAAAGATACACACAGACTGAAAGTAAAGATATTTCATGAACTAGAAATGAAAAATAAGCTGGGGCAGTAATACTTATACCAGCCAAAATAAACTTTAAAACAAAGACTGTATAATAGGAGAAAAAGGACCCAGCAATTCCACTTCTGAGTATTTATTTGAAGAGACAAGAAATACCCTCATTTGAATATATATATAACCCATATGTTCATTGCAGTATTATTTACTATAGCCAAGATATAGAAGCAACCCAAGTGTCCATCAATAAATGAATGGATATAGAAGAAGTGGTGCAAAAAGAAAGAAGTCCTTCCATCTGCCACAACATGGACCTAGAGGGTATTGTGCTGAATGAAATAAGTCAGAGGGAGACAAATACCATGTAATTTTATTTATATGTGGAATCCGAAAAAATAAATGAACAAACTAAACAAACAAGTGCATAGGTGGTTGCCAGATGGAAGATGGATTAGGGAGATGGGTGAAAAAGGTGAAGGGATTTAGAAGCATAAGTTGGTAGTTACAAACTAGGCATGTGGATGTAAAGTGCAGAATAAAGCAATATAGTCAAAATAATAGTGTAACAACTATGTATGGTGTCAGATGGATATTAGACTTACTGGGGTAATCACTTCATAAGTTATGTAAATGTCTAATCACTGTTGTATACTTGAAACTAATTAATATTGTACATTAACTTCAATTTAAAAATAAATATTTATTTTTTTAAAAAGAGAACAAAGGCATCTGCCCTAGTAAAGCTGCCTTTCTGTCAAAGTTATCCAAGTCTTGGGTGCCATCCTATGGTGTGGGAGTCATGCTAGCCTTCCTGTTAGGGGAGTAGGGAGCCAAAGGGACACTGGCCCATGGGGGTGAGGTTACACTGGGCTGCCCCAGTGGTCCTTCAGCAGCTCTGTGATGTTGACAGGTAAGGAAAAGCACATCAGAGCTGGCTGGCAGGATTATAACGGGCCTTCTCCTTAACTTGAACTTGCCTGTACTTTTTGCCTTGTACTCTTGGAGGGGTGCAGTCACAGCAGACTTTGCCAAGTCCTGCAAGTTTTCCCCACCTGAGTCCCTTCTCTGTCCAATGAATCCCTACACTGTCCAGGCAGCTAGCTATCTCTGCCTGCTTTTCTCTAGATGAAGCCAGGGAAAAACCTACTCTCTATACACAGAGTTTTTAAAAATATTTAGAAGTGCCCTCAATTCTATTTGGACACATCTGCACAATATTTTTTCTCTGCCCTCTTCCCACACGATGGTGTAGGACAGCCTGCCTGCTAGGCTCTAGCATGGATTGCCCAGCCTTTTCCTCTACAGCAGGATGGTCAAGTTTTGAACCCAAAGTGTTTGGCCAGCTCTTGTCCTCACTTCTGCTGGAAACACCTTGTAGACTGTTCCTCATGAGATGCCTACTTTTGATTGTGACTATGACACCAATGCAGAGAGATACTGATTCAGGGAGTCAGACACTCTCTCCCTCAATTGTCCTGAAACGCCCAAGTTGGGGGAACTCTGAGGCGCATGTGATATACTCCTCCAAACTGTGCCAGCTGCCCCAGGTACCTGCTGAATTATACATGGGTATTGGCTCTCTGCAGCACTGATTTCCACTGGTACCCAGAGCTCTAGTCACAGGGGGGATGCACAGGCCCTGCGGGAACTGGAAACAGAGGGAGGCAGTCACCTTCCCAACTGGGCTCAGGGCTGAGCTCACAACACATGGGAAGCAAATACAGGGTCTGACCTTCCATTGGAATGTTCTTTCTTTACACACACACACACACACACACACACACACACACACATTGCTAACAGTTTAAATATCAAACTGTTAGGTTTTGAAACAAAGAAAGGCAAGAAGAAACGCAGAAAAGTCACAAGTGCTGAATTTAACATTCTGATCAGATAAGAATCTGTCTTGCACTCCACCTACATGACTAACTGTCAGCTCCGTGATTCGGCATCTTTTTCTTCCTTTTGTATTTTTCTTCATCTCCCTCCAACTAAAAAATAACACAAAGCAGAGCAAACAAAACAAAATCTTCCTTTGTTAGAGTGACTGAAAAGCCACCTTAGAGAGTGGACCCACAGAAGCTATTAGTTAGATGGACACATGACATAAATGTACCATGAGTTCATTTCCATGTTTATGGCTAGTTTCTGATACGTATCAAACAGCCCACCACCATCACTACCGCATGTCCGCTCTGGCACTATGACAGGGGGTCAGCAGACAATTGGGAAACTAATAGAAGAACCTGCCAACAATGGAGGGACAGTGAGTTGTTTTTGTTGCTGATTAGGTTTAAGTAGTTAGTTCTGGTATTTAGTACTCTTTGGACAGTAAATGACTAATTCGAACAGTCCCGTTTTATCCATGCATATGCTTTCTCTTCAATGGCTTTTGACTGCTTGTTGTGTCTCTGGAATTGGTGACCGGTGGTGGCCATACTGGAATGTGTGAGGAAGTCAGGTAAACATACAAACTGGACATAGTACGCATATGGCATTTCTTCATCTAATGAATAGCTTTTGTGGGTCACAGAGGCCAGTCCTCAGACGTACACAGGCTGAAGGGTGTGTTGAAAGTGTGTGGCTGCCATCTGCCTTGTTGCTATACGTGATGCTCTGAGGATATCGTATTTCTTTTTCCTTCTGTCAATCTGACAGGTGGCGACCAAGAAGGAGGACTTCTTCAGTGCCTGGAATTCGTGTCTGCATCACGTTTCCTGCCTGTCTGGTGCACATTCACAGAGGTCGGTGGCACTTGTTGAATGTTCATCGTTGAGGGACTCGGAGGTTATCTAGAAATGAGACTCTGCAAGAAAAAGACAGTCCCCACACTGGTCTGAGCCCTCATGTTGATTTAGGGTCCACAAGCACCTTAACTCCCACTGACTAGGAACACTGGCCAAAAGGCACCTGTACGTAGACTTCCACGCGGACCCCTGGGAGCAGTGCACTGAACACACCCGCTGTCGCCAACAGCACTCGGCAGGAGCCAGCTGGCCACTGGCTGGTCCACAGTAGTGGCCTTCTGCCCAGCAATGACTACTGTTCCCAGATAAACAAATGGGAGGTGCACACAAGATAAAGGGAGGACCTCTTAATAGGATCACTGCCTGGAGTATGTCAAGTACCAGAGCTAACCACTTAAGCCTAATCCCTGAATTAGTAAGAAACTGGTTTAGCCTTTTAAAGCTGTAGCCTCAACCAGAGGGGAGTGTGCCCTCCAGGGGATGTGCTGGGGTGTTTGGGGACATTTTTGGTTGTCATAACTGAGCAGGGGTTGCTAGTAGGTGGAGGCCAGGACATCCTGCAGTGCACAGACAGCAGCAAAGGGTAGCCCTACCCAAAATGTGAGTCCTGAAGAGGGTGAGAAAACCTGATGGTTCATTTTGACCTCAAAAGGCCAAAATCACATAAAATCAATTGAAACATTGAAAACTGAGTAAAACCCATGAAGATATGGCATAATATTCTTGAAATTATTATTTAACCTCAATACTCATTAGCAGCTCTGTTGTCACACCTGCACCATGGTGGGGGTCGGAGGTGAAAGAGAAAGGCAGGCCCTGTGCTGTTTGCTGTGAGGAGTTGGTTCCCCATCACCCAGGGTCACTGCTCACCCAGGAAGGCAGGGACATGAGTGGTCACCACACAACTCGACCGGTCCCCAGTCTGACTGAATCCTGAGTGATGTTGCAGGGGCGGAAGTCCTTGATAGTTTCTGTTAAAAGTCAATCTGGTGACCCAGCAATAAACGCATGCATCCCACCCGATCTGCTGGCCAGGCAGTTCCAGGAGAGAAAATGCCATGTCATCCATTGCAGCAGGACTGCCCAGGACCCTCTCACTGAGCTGACCAGGGCCGATTGCCTGAGCAGTGCAGGCACACAGTCTGGCCTTTGGGATCTTGGTGAACTCAGGACGAAGGGTCAGGAGTCACGGCTGGAAACACAATGTGGGAGTGAATGTGCCAGGTGCACAGATTCCTCATGAGGTGGGGAGCCCACAGGCACACCACACCTGGGACCTGCTTTTTTTTTCACAGTGATCGAACCATATATGCCTCATATCATCCCAGGTTCCAACTGGCTGCCTCCTCCTGCTCCCTGGGACAAGGAGAGGCGCTGAGGTGAAGATTCCTTTTCTACAGGTTATTCAGGAACATGGGGTTCCCTTATTTGCAGATCCAGAAATTTTAATTTGTCTTCAGCCCACTATAAATGAGGCTCAGGGGAACTGACTCACCGTCACTGAACTCAAATGTCTAAACCAGAACCCCAGTCTATTCACAAGTCAGAACCCACTTGGTCAATTTTCCCGTCCTCTTTGCGGGAAAATCTCTATGTAGAATTTAGTTGTAATCCAAAGGGTGCAGAGGCTGGACTGTCCGCACCGTTCTCAGCAGGGGTCTGAGCACTCATGCTGGCTCCCTAACTTTGGAGGCCTCATCCTGCAGCCGCCAGCGTGTCTGCTTCCTGGTCTGTCCTGGGGCTCAGCACCAGCCTCCTCACTAGGATGTTTATGTAAGCCCACCCTCTTCCTCCGATGGTTTGTGTTTGCAGATTTATTGATCAGGCTGAAACTTACCTGGGCTATGATGCAGCAGCACTCAAGATGACTCACACCTTCCTGTTTGCACCATGGACGTTTTCATAGCTTTGCTCTTTGGGGCTGTGAACCTTGTGCCTGGACTCCCCACCGTGTCCTGGCTGCAGCTGTCACCCTTCCCAGGATGTGAGAATGAGCCGTGTGGATGCTGGGTAGAAAGCTTGTCAACATTCAGACTAAATTTGAAGAGGGCAGCTGAGAATCATAAAGACATGCCTTCGCCTTAGAAACACTGACCATTACATCTCAAGCCACTCACCTCCCCTGTGGAGAGCACAAGAGAGCTTGGTGTGTGGCTGGAGAACTGTCTCCAGTCAGGCTGCCGGAGCTCAGAGGCTCTTTCTGTCCCCACCAGCTCTGTGACTGCTCGTGAGTTAATCACCCTCTCCCACCTTCGGTCTCATTGTTATTTACAAAATCCAGATACTGTGATAGTTACATCAGATGTTTTTGGAAAGCATCTGACCCATAGTTTGTGTTCAATATGTATATGTTTTATTACTGTTAATTATTACTCTACAAAAACCTTAGTTCTCGTAATCAACATGGAATGTTTAGGTCCTTGTTCCTTAAGAGGAAAAGAAAGAGAAAAGTTCAATGGGTTAGGTTCCAGTGTATGAAGTCTTAAGGCCAGGAAGAAACATCAAGGATTTGATGTTGTCACAGCACAAAAGAAATCCAACCCTTTTATTAGTTAATAACCCCAGTAACAAAGGTGATTATTTTCAGAAAATTGGCCTCAGATGTAATGCCAGATGGAAAGGATTTGGCTGTATAAGGCAACAGAAGAAAAATAATAAGAATTCATTTAATGGCAACATTTACAGATCTTGGGAGCATTATGGAAATAAGAAATCCATTGATAATGAGACCTCATTATCAGAATGGGTTCTCAGGAGCACTGAGCACAGAGCACTCAGGCAGAAGGTGGTCAGCATGTCATTGCATTCCAACAGCATGTGACCCTGCAGAAGAGGCCCGGTGGGAAGAGGGGTGCAGGGACGGGGAGAAGCAGGGGAGCTCCTATATCTTTGGTGACTGCCTGGTATCGCCTTTGGAGACATCGGAAGGAAAGCGCAGGAGGGAGAGGAAGGATCAGCCTGTGAATGCGCAGACCTTTAGTCACCCCAGATGAAAATGAGCTCGGGATCCAGCCACTTTTATTAGGAGCAAATGGGGGAAAGCCTCTGGCATCAGCATGCGTGTCACCTGAGGACTTGGGTAAAACAGGGTTTGAAATGAAAATGTTAAGCAGTCTCTAGTGGTTTCTGAAGTGGGATGTGACCGTTACAATGATAAATTGTTATTTTCTTGTGATACACATTTTTATCTTGCCCTAGAAATAGCAGTCCTGAGGCACAGAGCTGTCTGAACCCCTAAGGGTGTACCAATTTCTCAACTAAGCACTTTTACTAAATAAATTACATCTACCATCCTCCAGCTCTGTGCAGAACTGTCTCTTGGTGGTTTTTTTTTCCCTCTCAAAGTTTGTGACTAGTGCTCATTATGCTGCAGGAAGTCCTCTTTTTTTTTTTTTTTTTTTTTGGCTCTTAATAAAGGAACCACTAACTTAGAATGTTCATGTTACAAGCAGGCTGTAATTATAATTGGAATATATAAATAGTGTGGATGTCTGCCTATTGGAGGATTAATTTCAGGCTCCTCTCAGGGATGTTTTATTTCCAAATAGGACTTTGTTAATAAAAATGTGGTCATGTGTGTTATTACAGCATCATTTCTGTATTTGGTCCATGCGTGCATGTTCCAGTGTTCTTCAGGGGATCAGCACCTTCCTCCCCATTGTTAATGGGACCCTGCGTTCTTTATACAAACCGCATGACCCTGATTTCATTTCAGTTTGGCATCCATCTTCTGGGAAATTAGAGGAATATACTTACCACCTCCCTGAATACACATTACATGATGTGAACTAGGAAAAACAAAGTGCCCACCTTCATCCAGAAGTCCTGTGTGAGTTTAGATTCTTGTCCTACACTAAGCTGCGGAGTCCTCTGAGACCTGTCTTTTCAGCGGGAAGGGTGAACCTGACCTCTAGGGTGGAACCAACGGTTGCAAGTCCTCACACCTTATTCTTTGAGGAACAGGTCCTGCGCCATTTTGCTGCTGGAATCGAGGCTCTGGTGAGGGGGGAAGGAGGGCACTGGCTGTGACAAACTGGGTGCCTTCCTTTCCCGTGGGCACCCTCTGTTGGGGACACTGATCTTCTGAGCAGTCTCAATGCCCCAAGTAGGTAATCTGGGAGACCAGAGGGGCTGTCCCTGCTGCTGACCTTTCTCTGTCTGGCACCCCTTAAATTTGTGGGTAGCAGAAACAGACAAGGAGGTCTAGGGAGCCAAGAATCTTACAGACCAGCATCTTGGAGGCCCCAGCATAGGGAAGAAACGGTCTGGCTTTGTTTCCTCCATCTGGGTCACATGGCCGAACCTCAGACCTCTCCACTCCTGAGGGCAGTGGAATCACTGGGTCCCTTCTTCCCCTTGAGTGAGACAGTGGAGAGGCACCCTCTGGAAACATGGAAGATGGCAACATTTGGGAGAAAAGGAAGCGAGAACTGGCACTTTCACAACATTCCCTGAGGGAGAGGCAGATGAGGGTGGAGGAGGCCTGCGGAAATCTGAGGAGGGTGCCTGCCGAGGTGGAGTCTGGAGTCGGCTAAGTAGCAATGTGAGGGTCCTTTGTGCTAACACAAATAATGGCTCTGAGGAAAAAAAAAGAAGAAATTTGAACATTGCAGCAGGTGAACTCTTAAGAGAGCCTGCCCTGGGCCACACTGGATTTTAACTTTGTGCCTCATCAGCAAATGGATACAGGAAAAAAGGAAGTTCTACAAGGCAGACTGCCCAGTGAGTGACACATAGGACTCGGCCCAGGTGCTAATAAAATGTCACTCCCTCATCTTTTGGGCCCCAGGCGATAGCAGACAACTGAGATGATATCTGCCATCCCCATCAACTGAGTGTGTTCTCCAAGCCAGGGCTACACTGAGCTCACGTTTCTTGGCATTTCTTTCCGCAATGTCCCACAGCCTGTTGAGGAAACCTGGGCTCAGAGGTGAACAACTGCCTGTATGGTGAACTTGTTCCCATACAAGTAAGTGTGGTGCTGGGACTGGACCAAAGCATTGTTCAGGAGGCTTTCTGGGCATCATGCTTGGAGGAAGCCTGCCCGCCCCAACTCCCCAGGGCTTTCCTTCCTATAGGTGAACACAGACGAGTGGGAATTCCAGTGTTCTCAAGCTTTCCGAGGTTTTTCTTTGTGTATTTATGCAACACATACTTTTCTATATTAAAATTGGCCTTTACCGCCTTTCATGATTCTTACTAGGTGTGTCTCTGAATAACACTTCTTATTTTTCCTACCTCAAGGGCTTTCTGTGAGGATTAAGTGAAGGGACATGTGGAACCACAGGACAGCTAACTCGAAGCCTGTGCGAAATGCGATGGCCGAGCACCGCCTGATCCCCCACCAAGGCCATGAGGAAAGGATCATTGCCCATCCAGCTTCCAACTGAGGAAGCAGAGGCACAGAGAGGTTAAGGAAGTTGTCTAGGGTCAACCAGCAAAAAGGGGATTCACATCCCACCCAGATAACTGCCTTCCGCCACCTTCATGCATGTCAGATCTGGCAGCTCAGCATTGCCAAGGACGCAAGAAAAGTCAGCCCTCCTTACTTTTTGATCTTATTTGCTCTTCACCTGCAACCACTTTATGGTTGAAAACCGTGCCTTATGTGATGTGCAGCCCATGCTGGCTTTGCAGCTCCTGGAGCCTGGATAGTCTTAAAATAAGGTTAATCAGCACCCAAGTTGCTGGCGGCACCAACATAAAAAATAAGAAAGAAGCAATTTGTACTGAGTAACTTTATATTGTGTGTTTTCTGTTAAGAATAAGACCTTCTAAATTGGATAAAAGTAGAAACATAGGAACTCTATCACAGCAATTCCAGGCATGATTTGATATTAAAAACATGATTCTGTATCTTATGTGTTCAACATATTTGCAATACACATACACTTAAATTTAGGTTTTAAAGGACAACATGTTCTAATCTCACAAAACATTTAGCAAATAACCTTTGAGTTCACATGAGCCACCCACACAAAACCCAAAATGAACTACAGAAAAAAAAAAAAAACATAGAAAAAGCAACTGTCTGTTGGTGACCGGATTCTCTTTCAGTTCTTTGAGTATTTTGTCTATAAATAATCTGTATGTTTCAAATGTGATCATTTTCTTTAAGGTGCCTCCTGGCATGTTCTCACTTCAAGGGTGTTTTAAAAACAAGAATTAAATGTGTAAATCATAGGAACTATAGAGATTTTGGAGGGGAGATCTTTGATGCACATGCTTTTTAGATACCAAAAGTGCCAAAATGAAACATGAAGATGATGTATTCTCTCTTCAGTGCATCTGTTAATCTTTTATGAAATCTGGAGTTTGATAAATCACTGGAGATAAAAACATCATTTTTAACCTCGAGTAGATCCCAAATGTCAGGAGGAAAAACTGTGCTGTGTCTCCTGTGCATGAGTTTGCCTCTCTTTCTCTGCTTATGAGTTATGGGATTTTATTTGCAGAGAAAACATAATGCTCTATTAGCTTGAAAATGATGGCTTTTACTCAGAAATGTGAGAACAGAAAATAAAAAAAAGCCTTTATGCCTCCGAGAGGTCATCATTGAGCGAGGGTTGGGATGTGCTTCAAGTGGCACGGGTGGTGGAGGGGAAACAATGGCAAGGAAATAAAAATCGAGGTTCTCATTGGTAGTCACCTTCTTTTACTGGCACCGGTCTGGTGCATCAGAGTGTGGATTTGAAAAAATCTGGTGGGGAAATTTTACTTCACATTGGGGTAATTAGAGATTGATGAAGCTACGTATTGTAATTTTTTTTTCTGAAAAATCACTCAGGAATTCTTTTTTTTTTTTTTTTTTTTTAAGATTTTATTTATTACTTTTAGAGAGAGGGGAGGGAGAGAGGCAGAGAGGGAGAGAAGCATCAATGTATAGTTGCCTTTCACCTGCCTCCAGCCACGGACCTGGCTGGAGACCTGGCTTGCAACCTGGCTATGTGCCCTGGCTGGGAATCAAACCAGCGACCTTTGGGTTTGCAGGCTGGCACCTTATCCACTGCACCACCAGCCAGGGCAGGAATTCTCTTTTAAGTGGCAGTCTGATGAGCTGAGCCAAGCAGAATGGATGAGGGAGGACCCCATCATCTTAAGGATGGCAGCCTCCCTGCACACAGCAGACCATGAGTCCAGAGAGAAGGTGGAGGGGAGTTGCTCCCTCATCCCGTCTGGACCGAACGGGCACATTTCCCACAGGCTGAAAGGACTCTACCAGGAAATCGGTGATGAGTGTGTCTCTCATGCGTAGTCATGCTTGACCTGAGCCAAAGGCCACAGGTGGTCTTTGCTTCAGAACCAGCTTTGTAGGAAAGAACCCAGGGCGGAAGATGAGATGTGCGTGAGATGCTCAGGCTTGGAGATGGGCAGGCCTCTGTGCTCCAGCCAGACCCTGGAGCTAGGGTTTGGCCCCTCCCAAGGCTGCCCCCTCCCCTGGAGCCGTTCACAGCTAGAACTTGGCAGCCAGTCATCACATCGTTCTCCCACAGCGCAGATGAAGGACCAACGCTTCCAAGATGTCAGTGAGACCCCATTGCTGCTCCACCCCAGGGTCTGGCCAACTGGCACTTTGCCCATCTGTAGAGCGTGTCTCTACTTTTCCAAACTGCCCCCTCTGCAGCCAGGATCCTTATGTCAAAGGAGTGGGCAAAGAGACTTATTTGCTGACAAAATTTGCAGTACCTCTTTTTTGCAAGGCTTTGGGCTAAAATGATATAGGACATGTTTCAGTGTAGCAGAGGGAGTAAGATGTGACAAGCCTGTGAGAGGTGCAGGGCACTGCAGATGTTTCAGGACTGTGAGATGACTTTATGAAAAGCTTCTCTTAAAGTATGAACAGGATTCCACATGTAGAAATGTGCCGTGCTTTCTGGAAAGGAATGTACAGTGTGGACAAAGGTGAAGGTGACAAAGTGAAGGGCTTGTTCAGGGACTGCCCAGGCCCCTGTTCTACCAGAGGGGAAGTGATGGTGGGAGTGAGAGACAAAAGTGGGTTGGGAGGATGGTGGGTGTGCGGGAGGCTTCATCACAGAGCATGGCTTTCGCTGGGTAGGCAGACAGTAGGCAGCCATGAAGGGACTGAGCCGCAAGAGTGACTTCGCACCCAGGCTCCCTGAGGGAAATTCTGGCCCAGGGACCATGCTGGGTCGGAGAAAGAGACCCTGGGTTAGGTAGGTGGAGAGGGGAAACCAAGCGAGTGTGGCCAGCAAGAGAGAGGACAAGGATCTGAGAGGAGGTAGTCACGGTGGGGATTGAAAGGAGGGTCTGCACTGGAAAAGCAGGCTACCACTTGCCATCCTGGAGGAAGCTGAGCCTGTGGAAGTGCTAAGGTCCAAGGACTCAGGCAGAAAGAGTTACAAAGAACCAGACCATGCCTGTCGGAAACCAGGCTCCCTCTAAACTCCCACTGTGGTCCGTGGTCCCTGCCATGGTCATGGAGCAGGGCAGTGTGGCACAGGCTGTGTCCGGCTGGCTCTCTGCAACGGACTTTGTGAGCCAGAGGGAGGAACAGGCTGGGGTCAGGGCCTGGGATCCACACCCTTGCATCACATCCCAATGGGCAGGAGCCTGGAACCCCACAACTGCCAGCTGCCAAGAAGCTACAGGCCCCTGCTCCCCACTCTGTGCGGATTCTGAAAACAAAGCAAGAGTTCTTCCTGCAAAGATGAAGCCCTCCTGTAGCGTGCTCTCTCTTTCAACATTTCCCTGTTGTTGTGAAGAAGAGGTGGGTGGGGGACTTCAGAAGCCTGGAGTGACAGTTCTGCAAAATAAGCTGAGGGCATTGCTGCCATGCAGAGGAGAGCAGAGGGCTGAGGGACAGCTACACTGACGTCCAACTGGGATCCTACGACTTAGGCACAGGTGAGCCTGGCCCTCTGGGCTCTTAGGGATAAACCAGCCCGAGCCAGAGACACGAGACCCACTGCCCTGGTGCCAGGAAAGCCTCAGCATGGGAGGACACTGCTCCTAGAATACAGTGCCCCACCCACCCCTGGTGCTCAGCTGCCCTATTCCTGCAGGTGAACCTTCCGAGTAGGGGCAGGTGCTGCCTCCACATTGCTGCTGCCTAGCTAAGAGGAGTCTGGTTCCTCATCTTCCCTGGAGGCATGTGAGGTGAAACCCTCATCCCGTGCCTGACTGAATGCTTTCCAAGTACAAAGGAAGGGCCTAGCTTAGCAGGAGACTTGGGTCAGCATGTGTATTAGCATTGGGTCTATACTTTCTAGTATGAGCCTGCCCTGCTCTGTGTGGGGCAAGAGGACAGGACAAGCTTACAAGGTTTGGGGGAAAATACACTCCATTTTCCTGCCTGGGCTCCTGGAAGGGTATGGAGTCTGCTGTAAGGGGACAAGCCTTCCCAGCTCACCCTGTTCTTTCCCACCGCAACTCCACCCCACACTGTGTGCATCCTGCAGCGTAAATGACCCAGATCCGTCTCTGCTCCACCAGCACTAAAAGGAGGAGCACGTTCCCAGGGAAGAGGCTCATGCTAGGTGCACCTGGGAAATGTGCCCTAGGGAGCCCCGGGCACCTAGAGAAGTGGGGTGTGGGTTCTGGGTAGGCACTGCCCATGAGCTGTGGGAAAGGCTGTAGCTGGGGAACACCAGAGCTGGGCTCACTAAAGTTGGAACCTGGGGCAGGATCAGCCATTTCCCAGGATCCTGTCATAGGGATTGAGAGGAGCTGAAAGAACATTCTCGGACAGGATTTCTGAGCCCCTTGTGCTATGTGTCAAGGTTGGCTCTGCTCACTATTTCCAATCTTACCAGCTGCATTTCAAAGAGAAGATAAGCTCCATGGTACATTTCATTGGTCTTGTCCTCCCCCCTCCCCCGCCCCCACCACCTGCATTTGCATCAACATGTCATAATGAAAGCTATTCTGGATGCAACCATTTCCTTAAGTTGCTGTCCTTCCATGTTACAAAATCCCATGTCCCTTTCAGAAATGGCAGCAGGGGTGGGGGGGCTGTTGTACATATATGATGTCCTGACTATTGCAGCTCATGTTCAGAAGCGGGGACACTTATCTAGAAATATGTTGTTCTCCCTGTATTGTCAGCTGGTCTTTTGTTACACAAGTAGAAAGGTTGAACCAAGGGGAAATAGACTCAGGTGCAAGCCTCTGTGACCCTACTCTAATAAAATGCACCAGGACACTTAAGAGCAGTTCACACAATTGATATTGAATCAAGAAAATTATTTCAGCCAGAGTCTTTGAGAAGAATTCTGCTGGTGGGGCCTGGTTCTGTGGGGGCTTGTTGGCTGGCAGCCTTTGCTCTTGAATCAGCCACAAAGGCAGAGCAGATACCACAAATGCTTTCATTTTGAGTGTTTTTTTTTTTCCTATTTAAGCTGGGGAGGGAAGAAGGAAAGGGGAGTGAAATGTCAGCCAGGTCATGGTGAACATAGCAGCTTGGGGAAGTGGTCATGCAGGACTGGCACAGAGGAGCTGTGGACAGCATCTGTGGCCCCCTCCTTCAGGGTTCAGTGAGATCAGAGCAGGTGGCTGAGAGGTCACCTGCTATTGGCATCAGAGCATGCATCACACCAACACCTGGGGCGGGGGGTCAACCAAGAGATTGGGGTGCCTGGCCTTTGTCCTCCAGGTGGAAGGTTGGCTTGTGTTGTTGGTATAAAAAAGGTGAGAGGTGCTTGCCCCATGACACTTGTCCAGCAGATGAAGGGGAAACACCACCTTTAGGGCCTGATCCCACAATGCGCTGCAGTCCACTTCCACAAAACTGGGTCGTAATTGTGGGTGGGCATTTTGGATATAACTTACCCAAGCACATGTAGCTAGTAGTTGCAGAATGATGCTTTCAAGTCCAGTCCATCTGACTCTAGGCCTATGCTGGTGACCACTGCACCAGCCGGGCTCAAGAGTGGGGTGGGATTTGAGCAGATAGAAAGGTGACAGGGAAGGGATTGCGTGAACTGAGGACTGCGCTATGGAGTAACGATACTGAGGATCCATCAGAGAGGGTGGTTTGCATCAGGGAAGAGACTGTGGAGGTGAGGAAAGGTGTGTGTGTATGCTGTCAGTGCCAGATTTTTCAGAATGGCAGCAGTGGGTGAGGTGGTGGGAGAGGAAGACTGAACATCAAGTTGGGCATCAATTAGAAGGGTTCTGCAGGATGGAAAGTGGCACCTGTGCTGTGGGGCTG
Source organism: Noctilio leporinus (assembly GCA_004026585.1). Lineage (NCBI taxonomy): Eukaryota > Metazoa > Chordata > Mammalia > Chiroptera > Noctilionidae > Noctilio > Noctilio leporinus. The sequence continues at coordinate 210,758 of PVIW01002341.1, read as the reverse complement.
GGGTGCATCCTAAGACATTGTGCAAGACCAGACAGCAGGCTGGAGGGGGCGTGAGGGAAGCAGACCTGGTGGCTGGCTGGTATATGACAGTACTGCAGAAATAGGAATATTTGGGAAAGGTTGGGTGAGGCCTGGAAGCCAACTGGTTTGAATTGGATGTACAGAGTTCGAAGTAGCAGCTGCTCAACCAGGTGTCCCATCTCCTGAGCAACTAGAACTGCCACAGTGGGGTCTAGAGCTGGGTAACAGTGGGATAAAAGTGGGGTCACAGCCCTGGCTGGTAGCACAGTGGATAAGGTGCTGGCCTGTGAACCCAAATGTCGCAGGTTCGATTCCCCAGCCAGGGCACATAACCAGGTTGCAAACCAGGTCTCCAGTCAGGTCTGTGGCTGGAGGCAGGTGAATCACAACCATACATTGATGTCTCTCTCTCTCTCTTTCTCTCTCTGCCTCTCTCCCTTCTCCTCTTTCTAAAAATAATGAAATAAAACCCACCCCCCCCCAAAAAAAAATGTAATAGGAATTTTTAAAAAAAGTGGGGTCGCCACAGAAAGGGGTGAGGGAAGGGTGAGAATCTAGCAGCCAAGTAGCAAGCAATTAGGTTTCCATGGCCAGCCACAGCACAAACCTTCACAAAATGGAAGAGCCACCTTCTAAAAGATCATCCAAAGAATTTATAGATTACTCTTTACTCTGGCAGTAGTCAGAGTTCAATATTTTGTTACACCAAATCATGTCACATTAGAAGTCCGAAGCAGGGCTGGTATATTTTCAGGGGATAAGGACCAACACATTTGTAGAACGAACAGAGCTCAGGCTCCAAGTTTATCTTGAGTCCCTTTTATGGCCCAAGTATCATGTTTTCATTCTTAACTGTTTTTTAAATTTTTAATTGTTTAAAATGTTAAGAGTCTATGTAATTATTATTGGCATTAGCCAGTTGGTGGTTGGATGGACATACACAGGTAACATTGGCAATGCTGATCCTGCTGTTGATCCTCAGCACATTTTGCTGGGATAAGAGGCAAAGTTAAGCCCTGACCGGTGTGGCTCGGTGGGTTGGGCTTCCTCCTCCAAACTGAAAGAACACAGGTTCTGTTCCAGGTCAGGGCACATTCCTGGGTTGCAAGAGGCAACTGATCTCAATGTTCCTCTGACACATTAATGTTTCTCTCCCTGTCCTTCCCCTTCCCTTCCCATCTCTCTGAAAACAAATAAAATATTATTTTTAAAGAAAAAAATGTTTAGACTTGAAAGAAATACTCAACACAAGATACAACAGTTTAGACTCCACAGTGTAATTTAGTAATAGATGAAAACTGTCCAAAGAGTTGTATTTTATAGGCAATACATAAAAAATGACCCAGACAATGTTTAATTAATGAAAAATCATTGCTGTGATACAATTCTTGGTAAAATATCTGCATTTGTAAACGTGACATCCAGACAATGTTGGGTGTCAGAACCGTGGACTGAGAGTCACCCTCAGTTGGGAGTGAGGCTGAGTATAGCTCTGCCCACTTCTGTGGGCCCTGTGGAGTTGGGCTGGACCCTGGGTGGTCAGTGGCTTTGAGTGATTGGATGGGCAGACCTGCCAGGTTCCCAGGAGCAGACAAGCTTTGGTGTGTCCAAAGGCAAGCGGTAGGGCTGTGCCCCGCAGATGGCAGTGAAAGGTTAGATAGGTGAAGAGTGAATAGCAGCCTTGGGTCTGGAAATAAGAGGCACATCTATATGGGTTGACTAAGTTAAAGCCTTGGTGCCTGTCGAAAGAAGTGGGCTGAAATCTGAGCATGGCAGGGTTGCATGGGAACATTTTCGAGTGAAATAATACAATTACAACAGTGTGGAAGGCAATCTGTGGTTGGATGCTTCTTTAGACCAAAATCAAAAGGGATGCTCACATGAGTGGACCTTTGATGAGAATGGGCCCCTGATATGAGGAAGGGAAGTATAATTTGTGTTAATTTTCTAGGTTAATATCGCTAGAGCTTTCACAGCCAATTTAAATGGATTGTTAATGTGTAAGTTTTGCAAGCTTTCCTGAATTTGTCCTCCCCATCCTAGGAGGATGGTTTGGGGAAACATGACTTAAATATTTGGGGAATGAGAATTTGTTTGAATCAACACTGAGGGCCGTACCATATCATACCAAGAAAAGACTTGAAGCTGTGGGGATCACCAAAGACTGAGGTAGAAAATTTAGCACTGACAGGTTTGCAAAGACAGGCACTGTCCTCTAGATGGAGATTATAGGAAATAGGGATACCGTGTGGCCTTTGGGGAATAAGAGGAGACATGTGGTAGCTGAACCCAGGACTTTCCAGTAGTTTAGGATGGAGTCTGGCTGATGATAATGGTTCTGTGCTGACACGGTGGAGAAGTCATTGTGTGCTGGCCCCGTTCCCGTCAGGGGACAGGAGAGAGCTCTATTACGTCACCCAGGAAAGACCATATTCTCAATACCAGAGGTGCTCCAAGCTGAAGGGTGGCCACTCATCCTCTGTGTTTTCTCCCTTCCAGGTACTTTAGAGCAGTTCTCCCTGGCAGTCTCAACCAAGGGACTGTTGAGGCACTGCTCCAACCAAGAGGACCAGGCTGTGTTAATGAAGGTGGGTTATCACATGATGTCCTGATTTCCTTAAAGGCTGTGGCATTTTTACTGCCCTGAGGAGAACTTCAATTTTACAAGCAGTAGTAAATTTATCATCTCTGAATTTTGTGCTCGGCGGGGATAAACTTGTCATCGGCGGGTAGGAGGGTTGCTGGTTAATGAGCACAACCGTGTCTGTGGAACTCCAAAAAGTGACAGGAGAGTGGGTGTCAGCCACTAGCAGGGAATCTATTAATTCTCCAGAGGGCTCAGTTGGTTCTAGTTAAGCTTCTTTGACAGAGTCTTGATTCTTTCAGCAGATTTATGAGGCTTGGCCAAATTCCATGACTCTCACTGTACTTGTTAATTAAGACAAAGGATTGCATACACTCAGTATCAGCCACAGCCTCACTTTTCGTCACCATGGGGAATGCTGCGCAGACGGGACTATTCATATTCACCCCCGGAAAGGGCATCTTAGGTTACAGATTCCTTGCCCTCAAGTGGAAGACAAACTTCTTCTTCTCTTGGTAACAGAAGCACAGGTGGGGTGCAGCCTACATTTCGGCTATATGTACAGGTGACCCAGCATGGGAAGCCAGGCCAGCAACCAACATGCATGTAAGTAAAACTTGGTCCCTGAGACAGAAAACAGTGCATACCAACAAATCACAAAGGTACGCATGTGCTTTCCACTCAGGGCTAGGACTTATGTTTTCACCTAAAAACTACTTAGACTGACCTAGAAGCATATGCATTTCCGTGGTCATTTTATTTTCTGTACCCTCAGGAAACCATGTGTATCAGGAATTCCGTTTCTTTACCTAAACACCATGCCAGGTGTCCTCTGACTATAGAAATGAGTGGAAAAAATAGGGTGTCACTCTGAGGGATTTTCAGCTCATTTGCCTAAGATGTGATATTTCTGGTTTGTCTTTTTTTTTTTTTTTTTCTTGCTTTCAGTGATGTTAATCTTACAATAAAGAAGTGCTGTTACCAAATCTATTGGGTTCATTTGTGAGACCTGGTATAATACACCAAATTTGAATGGCATAAATTGAGGCTCATAAGCTCTTCTCGGTGTTTTGAGGGTTTCCATACTTAGCTCTGGTTCCCCAGGATCTTTTAGACCAGGTATGTCATTATTTCAGTGGCTTTGAAGCAACCATTGATCCCCAGATACTCACTTCATTACCCCTTCACCATTTTGGTGATAGGTACACAGAACCTTTGGTATCTTTCTTCCTGTTCTGTCCAGCGCTGTGTCCTGCCACCTGCCCTGCTTGATTCTCTCATCCTTCTTCTGCCCATCTCTTTCCCATTTTCCCATCTTCACTGTGCTTGTGTGTTCTGAGTGCACTCCTGTGTGCTGTTCGAATAGTCTGTGAGCCCGTGTTGAGGGTACATGGGCATCTCAGGGGCCATGCTGGGTAGAGAGGGCAGAGACCAGTTGGCATCAGGAGACCAGACCTCCAGTTTTGTGCCTAACCATCTGGAGTGTGCTTGTCTGCAGCGACATTCAGTACTTGTGTTCCCTGTGTTGGTTTCTGCAGACTGTGAGACTGTGGCAACTGAGGACAGTGTCTGTGGGTGTTTTCTCAATATTTGCAGTTATTTGAACCGGCATCATCAAAGCAGTTTCACTGAGCAAAAATGTGTGTTTGCTTCACATCTACTGAAACTCTTCTGTGAGTTCTTTTTTCAGGAGATTGAGGTTTTTAATGTCATACATTGGAGAGCAACATGTGGGTGGAATAGTGGAGTGCAGGATTTTTGTAGCTTATGTGGGAGAACTTGTTCAGGGTGACATTAGAACACTGGCTGCAATCAGCCTGCAGTCACATGTGTATTTACTCAGGTGGGGTATTCACTTTGCAGATTATCTGCAGGCACACTTCAATGATGTTTAACTCTGCCTCATTGGGCGAGAAGTAGTTGCAGACAAACAATCTGGCCTGGATCGAATATGATGATTTCAAAAATGGTACTTTGCATACAAACTGTTGCATCCTATGTTGTCAGAGGGAATTGAGGCCTTGAGGACAGGTTTTTGTTCTGACCTGTGAGGCTGCACAATATGTGGTCTGCAGAGAAATTGCAAAAGGTGAACACGAGGCTGTGCCACCTGTTGACTTGTGGTCAGACACCCCTGGAGAGCCAGGCTCACAGTCTGAGGCTTTGGAGATGGCGGAGGTAGGAGCCTTCATCTGATGACTGGGAAGAGCAGGGAGGGAGGGAAGTGACTGCACCATTGCACCTCGAGTTAGCAGTGGAAGTGGGACCAGAGGGTCTCTGGACCCTCAGTCTGGGCTTCTGCCTGGGACCTCCATCCAGGTAACCGTATTTGCCCCACTCCCCACCACACCAGAGCGGTACAGGCAGTAAGACAATGATGAAACCACAGGTGTGCTGTTGTGGCCAACTCGTGGGGGTCAAGGCTGCTGTCAACGTTAGATTTTCCCATGTGCAGCCCTGTTAAAGGGCTGGGAAAGTGGTGCTGAGGGGCAAGACAGCTGTCAACAGGGTTGCCTTTCAGTAACAGCTCACTACTACTAGAACTATACAAAAGATTCAAATTTTATAAATTGCTTATTTGACCCCCACTTACTTTTCATCTTCACACTTCCCTGTTTCTTCACTTATTTATAGTTCGATTGTCAGTGAATCTCTTGGGTCCCTAATTGTCACCACCCTGCAGAATCCGTTTACCCAGTGGCTCCACCCACCACACTGTTGCAACTCCAGATCTAAATTCCAGTTGGTCTCACACCCAGACATCTACAGCAGGTCTTAGGCCCCTTCTAGCTGCCTCTGTCCTTCCTCCTCAGCTGCAGAGCCATGGGACTGGCCCCTGTCCTGGGGCTACCATGCCAGATCCAGGGCATCTATTCATCCTCCACAGTTGTCCTATTTCCTCTGTAGCAGACCAAAGCATCTGAGCTTGGTTCCCCCAGGCACCTGCTGACCACCCTCTATAGGAACCAGGCCTGGCCTTGGGCAGGTCACAATTCTCTGTATTAGCCCAGTGTCCTCTCCTGGCGAAAGAGGTCAAGTAGATTACTCCAAACATCCTTCCAGCACCCACATCAGCAAGTCTGTGCCTGAACATCACCAACAACCCTGAGATTCTAAACATGCTTGGGATTGATCCGACCTGGCCCCTGACTTCCTGCCTCTCTTTCCAGATTAATGTTTCCAAAGCCCCATGTCCTATGTGCCACTCTCTGCATTAGTTTTTAGCCATAACCCCTGTCCTGTGGCATAGGGTAATTGCAGAACTTGTCGTCCAAACCTGGAATCTTTTGAGAATGAAAGGGGGCACCATTAAAAGTGAAGCTTAGATAATGGCCATAAACCAAGACTGTCAGCAAACCAGGGCATTTGGTTAGCCGAGTTGTGAGTCAAACCCAAAACCCCTCACTCAGTTAAATGGCCCTGCCTTGCCCATCAGGCTCTCATAGTTTAAAAACTATGGGAGGGAAAGTGTCAGAAAAATGGGCCTCTCAGTGCTAGTCGGCAACTAAATCAAATAGAAATCATTTTCTAAATCAAATAGAAATGATTAACACCCTCCTTTGTTCTCAGGTAGTTTTTCATACACCCGGCAGCAGCCACGTCCAGCTGTCCAGTTTGGGTGGGAGGCAGCAACCCCAGCAGGGGTGCTTCTGGGGAAGACCCTTCCTGAGGCCAACCCCAGCGGCCCGGCGGGGCTTCCCTGCCTCCCTCAGAAAAGCAAGCAGGAGGACTGGACTGGGGGGGCGTGGAGGAGGGCGACCCTTCCTGATGAGTGCTGCTCCCTGGACAGGAGACAAGAGCTAGTTGAAGGAGCTTTGTCTCATTTCTTAGAACTGGGGCAGGACAGAGAAACCAGGGTTAGCTCAGAGCTAGGCTTTCACACGCCAATGACACTGAGTGGCTGGAATATTCCCCACATTCCCCACCTGGTAGTCCCCGTGCGGCTTGAGGCCTCTGGCTAGAAACCCCATGTGATAGGACCCGATATCATAGCCCTTCTACAACAGAAACCATATCAAGAACCAAGCTGCCTCTATCAAAACAATCTCTGCTCCCCAAACCACAGACTTTGGCAGGACTGTGGCTGTTGCAGGGGTGACAGTGCCCGGCTGCTGTGGTGGGATGCCGGTACGGGGGTGACCTCCTGGGGCATGGTCAGAGGAAACACGCAGGGCGGTTCAAGTGTCCGCTGCCTGCCTGCTGGCAGATGCAGGGCTAGTCGGAGTGATGTGCACAGAGCCGGGTGCTGAGGCTCAGGTTGGGGAAAACCGCAGACATCCCCTAGGAGGTCTCCCCTGATCCGTGGGCAGGGCTGCAATGCTGCCGCGTATAGTGCTGCCTGGGTGTAGGGCTCTCTGGGCAGGTCTGCACAACATGGTGCCAGGCCCCCTCCACCCAGCTCCTCTCACCACAAGTTTGGCCAGACTGAGATCTTTCTCTGTCTGATAGTATTTTAGGAAATTGGACCCTTCAGTCCTTCTTAAAAGCAAGAGCTCCCCATGAACAACAGCCCCTCGGTTCTGCAAGTTTACAAAACATAACTTCTTCCCAGAATAAGGCATTTTCTCCCTGCCTAATGGAATCCGGGACTGTTTGAATGAGGGTTTTTTCACAAGGGAAAAAACACAACAAAACAAAATGACTTTACCCTTGCATGGGAATGGCTGAGTTTGAGGAGAAAGAGAATTTCTCACATGAGCGCTCCACTAATTCACTACCCCTTAGAAAAACCCCACAAGCTAGAGGTCTGGTGTTCTTTAAATTGTCGTTGTCACAAAGAGTTTTTCCACTTCACTTCTCCCACAGTCCTCAGCACCCACTCCCTCCACTGGGCTGGGCCCAGGGAGCGATGTTCCATTTTGTACCATTCCCGCAGGGTGTCTCTCTGTTCTGTGCTTTAATGGAGGCCTCAGCTTCTTCAGTCTGATGGGTGCTCATCACCCAACCCTGGCTCCAAAGCAGGGTGTTGCAGGGGACTGTCCCTGCCTCATGAGCGGCTGCCAGTGGCAGTTTGAGCCTGTCAAGTGGGCGAAGTGGGGTTTTTCCCTCTTTCCTGCATTCTAACTGCTCTTTCTTCCTTTTCTCAATGTGTGTAGGTGGTAGCTAGTTTAAGCACCCAACCTAGCAGCCAATACTTAGTGACAAGCACCTCTCATCAAGTTCAGGGAAGACTGTGATCTATCATGTCCCCTTTCTCTGAGTGGCTTTTTCATACCCATGACCCCCATGTGGCCCCTTGCCTGGCCTTTGAGCATGTCCTGGGCCCCTGAGCAACAGGCAGGAGCTGATTTCCTGTGTGCACCATGCCTGCCCACAGCCACAGCTCAGCCATGCGGGTCTGGTCATGGGATCAGCCTCCCACACAGAAGAAGAAGGTTCTCATTTGGGGTTTGATTGCATTTTTGAACCCAGTACAGAATGAATAGTGTTACCTCTGTTGTGGGTTCCGTTAGCCCCGATTATGAAGGGTGGTAAAGTCCATGATGTTCTTTTCCGGTCACCTGCTCTGCTCCTTGCAAGCTAGGGCCACATGGAGAGAATCAAACATGTGGCTGACAGTGCTCCTAAGATAAGTCATTTCATAAATGTTTACTGAACACTTATTATGTGCCAGGAAATGTTGTTCTAGTACCTGGCTCATTTGAAGAATATGTTTCTCTTTCTTTTCACTTAATAAGGGACATGTAAATCAAGTTTCAGACCCAGTCCTCTCTAACAATAAATTTTTTTCTCTTATTCCTGTATCTCTATGCCATTGAGACCTGGAATGCCTACCTCCCTTCATTCCTCACAAGTTCCAACCCTGTGTCAAGGTTCTGCAAGACTTACCTCAAACCAACCCTCCAAAATTTCAGTGAAAGCTATCTCTTACAACGAAACTTATTTTGGAAAGGAATCTCGGGTGCATAGGACTACCTTTTTAAGTCAAAAAAAAAAAAAAAAATCTAATGGTAGAATTTTAGGCTCCATAGTAAGTCAACAGAAAGTGTTTTTGATGGCTGACTGCGCTTACCTGCCACAGTGCCTCTTCAGAAACATTTATGAGTACCTACTTTGTGCCAGGTACTGTGCTAGGCACTGGGGTGCTAGTACCAATAAGACCTGGGCTTCATCTTCAGTTAGCTTCCCAAGTAATAGGTAAAACAGGTACTTCATTGCACCCCAATAAGCAAGCACATTGGAGTGGGCTAAGTGCTAAGAGGGAGAGAAGGTAGGTTGGTAACAGCACTCATCTGGGGTACCTAGCTCAACATGGGTTTAGAGCAGTTTTGCTGAGGAGGTAGCATTTGAACTGTCTCTTGTCTGCAGGAAATTGAATTAACAAACAGGGTAGGATCCACTGTGCTTACTGGTGGGGTCAGTGTGTGAAACTGTGTTCTGAGTTTCCCACTTATAGAGTGTTTCAGGTGCACTGATGCACGCCTTAAGAACTGGCTGCCAAAGCAGGGGACCCAAACAGCTGCCTCTCCAGGGGAGGGGTTGCCCAGGAGCTTCCATTCTTGCTGTGCTGTGCACATTTCCCCAGCATGCTATAGTTATCTTGCAATTACAGTATCAACATTCCTTCCTTTAGCGGGGAAGACTTCCATGTCAAAATCTCTGAGAGGGAACCCAGCAATAGTCATCATAAGATAATAGTTGCTCTAGAATTGTTTTGAGAGCATGGTGTCTGGGCCAGGGGCCAGGGCCAGGGAGTGAGAGAGTTGGTGGGAAATTAGGAAGAGAAAGACATGGGGATTTCTGCTCTGCTATTTGAGCCTGCACTTCACCCATCTCCTTCAGAAAGCTATCCTGCCAAGGGAAATGGAGCTATGTCTTTCCAGGTCAAATATTATCAGGTGCAAGCACCACCTGTGCCTGGTCACCTAAGAGGAACAGACAATTACAAGGATGGATGACAGCCTGTGTGAGACGGTTGCACCTACTTTGCTTCTGTCGTGTCTTTATCAGCACCAGGTGGAGAACCAGCTGGGGAGCAGAAATCCCAGTGTCTAGAAAAGTAGAGCTTCCTTGAGCATGGCGGGCACATTCCTGGCCCTGCAACCTGGCATAGGACATGGGGAGGGTGTCTCTTCCTGAATACTTTGCCCCCCATTTCCTCCATGCACAGCTGTAGGGGGAAGATACCACTTCAGGCTGTTCTAGAAGACAGGGTGGATGGCAGGTGAGGAAGTTGCTTGAGACAAGCAAGACAACTAGAAGGATTTGATGAAAGCCACCTACGGGAAACGGCAACATTTGGCCCCAAATGACTGAAATTAGTGAGAAAAGAGAGCAGGGCCTGACTTTCAAGATGCTGAAGTGCCCAGGAGACTTTTCTTGAGTGACCTACTTAGAATTGGGGACATTCTATCAGAAGGTTTCGGTGACATGAATCCAAGCTACTAGACATGAACAGAATCTCCAAGTGGCTGAGGGATAATGGATTTCCCAGCACACAGCGAAGGGAATGTGAGCACTAAGGTCACGTGGGAAGTCGTGTTGAATGGGCCTGATCAAGGCGGTGGAGCTCAGCACTCGTTCAGGAAGCTCCCCTGCCTGTACCCAATCACACCTGCGCCCAGATTGAAACCTGGACACGTTTTTTCATTCTTTTATTTTAGCATATATATGGTTTTCTAGACAGCATGTAATTGGTTAACATTTTAAAATCCAATCTGTCCTTAATTGCTGCATTTGGAGCATTACATTTAATATAATTATTGATGCATTTAGACTTAAACTGCCATTTTATTTTTGTTTTCTGTTTGTTCGGTTTTTCATTTCTGTTTGTTTGTTTTTTGCCTTACTTTGCACTGCTTGAGAATGTTTTCACAATGTCATTTTTATCTATAACATTTTGAGGTATGTCTCTCTGAATATCATTTTTTATTAGTTCTAGCAATACCTAGAAAAAAGTTATTATGCAAATTTTAATTAAAAGAAAGCAAAATTGGCTTTCTTAGTCCTCCATCCCAACATGGCAGAGTCGGTTAACAACACCAAGCTGAATTTACCACAGCTGGAAATGCTCAAGAACCAGCTGGACCAGGAGGTAAAGTTCTTGTCCACGTCCGTTGCCCAGCTGAAAGTAGTACAAACCAAATATGTGGAAGCCAAGGACTATCTGAATATGTGAACAATGAGCAATGAGGGGAAAGATTACTTGTCCCATTGATGAGTTCTATGTATGTCCCTGGGAAGCTACATGATGTGGAACGCATTGCTTGTTATTGTGGGAACTGGCTACTGTGGAGGGAAGACAGCTGAGGATGCCAAGGACTTCTTTTAGAGGAAAATAGACTTCCTCACCCAGCAAATGGAGAAAACCCAGCCAGCCCTGCAAAAGAAGCATGCCATGATACAGGCTGTCCTGAGATGATAAGCCAGAAGATTCAGCAGCTCACAGCCCTGGGAGCAACTCGGGCTGCCAAGGCCTAAGACCTTGTTTCAGAAATTGGGCACAGGCACCCTACCTCAGTGGCCTGTTACTTTGTGGTGGGGAAGAGTGGGGTTTTGTGTATAATGCCAGTAAATGTTCCAGGTGGGCAGGAAAAGAAAAAGCAAAAGTGGTTATACTAATATCAGATAAAATAGACATCAGAGCAAAGAAAATGATCACAGATGGAGGGAGACATTACATAATGATAAAAGGCTCAATTCACCAAGAAGATACAGCATCATTAAATATGTACACAGCAGCCCTGGCTGGTAGCACAGTGGATAAGGTGCCGGCCTGTGAACCCAGAGGTCACTGGTTCGATTCCCCAGCCAGGGCACATAACCAGGTCTCCAGCCAGGTCCCCAGCTGGAGGCAGGTGAAGGGCAACCATACATTGATGTTTCTCTCCCTCTTTGCCTTTCTCCCTTCCTCTCTTTCGGGAAATAATAAATAAAATCTTTTTTAAAAATTAAAAAAAATATGTACACAGCAGATATCAGAGCTGCAAAATAATTGAAGCAGAAACTGATAGAACCAAAAACAAAAACAAATACACAATTATAGTTGGAGATCACCACCCCTCTTGCAACAATTGATAGAACAATTAGAAAATCAGAACATATAGAAAACTCAACACCATCAACAAACAGGATTTAATAGATATTTATAAGATATCCCACCCAATAACAGATTACATTATTTATTTACAGTGCCTATAGAACGTATACAAAAATAGACCATAACTTGAAACATAAAGAAAATCTGAAAAATTTCAAAGGAAATTTAAAAACACATCGAGCTGGGTGAAAGTGAAAATGTGTGAACAGAGCTAAAACAACACTGAGAGGGGAATTTATAGTTCACATAAAATAGGGGGAAAGTCTTAAATCAATAACTGAAGCTAATCAAGAGACTAAAAAAATGAAGAGCATATAAATCCAAAAAAGGCAGAAAGAAGGAAACAATAAAGACAAGAACAAAGATGAATAAAATTGAAAACAAACAAAACAGAGAAAAACAATGAAGCAAAGAGTTTAATCTCTGTAAAGGTCAAATAAAATTGATATAGTCCAACAAGACTAACAAAGATACAAATTACTAATATTAGGAATGAAACAGATAATATCAGCATATACCCAGTAAACACCACAATGATAATAAGGAAATACTAAGAACATTCTACACACATAAATTTGTCAACTTACTGACAATTCCTCAAAAACACAAACTACCATACTCAATACGAAATAGATCATTTGAATAGCCATAGAACCACTAAGGAAATTAAACTTGTAATTTTAAAATTTAATAGGAAAGAGAAAAATTGTTTGCCAATGCTTAACCACAGAATGTTTTTTCCTCCCAAGTTGCTTCTGGAAAGACTATAGTTTCACTCATCACACTTGGGAACTATTGGTATTAAGCATTTTTAAAATGGCAGTGAAGTAGATAGGTAGATAGATGTTCCACATACCTCCTACTAGGACCAAATTGGAATTAAAACTAAAATATAGAAAATAACTCTGAATAACCACTGAAGACTGGCTGAAGAGAAGTCTTATAACCAAGGATTTACAGAAGAAGCCACGTTGAGACTGGTAGGGAGGACAGATGCAAAAGGGCTGGCTCCGCTCCCACAGGCAGGGGCTGAGGTTCCAGAGGGATATCTCAGGGGTAAAGGTTCTTCCTGAGAAGTGTGGCACCTCAACCTTGAGCCAGGCTCCCCAGTCTAGAACACCAGAGCCAGGAAGAAATGCCCACATAATTATCTGGCTGTGAAAAGTAGCAGAGTTTCTGTCTACTAGAGGGAGACAGGAGTCTGCTAGAGACACAAGGGCCCTCTGAAAGGGCCGATGCACAAAATCTCATCCTCAGCCCTTCACCCTGAGTGCTGGCAGGGGAGGGCAGAGCAGGCTAGGGTCGTATGAGGAGAGACGAAGGTTTCTGCCTCTGGGAAGAGAATTGAAGGGACAGCTGCCAGATTCCCTGAGGTGAGTTCTTCTCCCACACTGCAGACACCATCTTTCTTGGGTGGAGCACTTCCTCCCTTATGGCAACAGCCTGAGGAATTGCAATAGCCCCACCCTCTGGACTCCCTGTTGCCCCACCCTGCAGAGCTTGCGTCCTGCCAAGGAGTCAGCTCCCTGGACTGGGGTGTAAAGGTTTGGGCAGATTCAGGGTGTCAGTGACTGAGTTGTATGGCTGTGGAGTGGGGGCTATTACCCCACTTTACCATGAACCTGACTGGTGCTCCCCTTTCACTGGAGGTCTGCTAACCCTATTCTCCAGACTCCTGGATCTGCATCCTGCTGAGGTCCGGGCAGAATCTGGCACAGGCTGAGTTGTGTGGCTCTAAGACAGGTGACATTTTCCCCTCCCACTCCTGACCAATGCAGAGGCCTCCCTTCACACAGACAAATCTTGGTGTGTTTGTGCCTGATAAACTCTATTGGCCTCACCCTGATGACTCCCTGAGATCCCACCACACCACAGAGATGTGTGAGCACCCAGTGGATGGCAACTAGACTTGATATATCGTGGGACATTTGCTGAGTGGACTCAGACTCACACCGGCACTGAGTTTGAACCTGTATTGCTCTAACGAACAACACTTGCCCTTGTGTTGTGGTTCACTAAGACTCTACCTCATGCAGTACCCCAGAGTACCTCCAGAGGTTCTTTCAGTGACAGCTTAACAGACAGCAGGCTAATGGAGGCAGACAGAGGCACATCTCAGGGTGCCTTGAAAATTTTGCTGACATGTCCCCAGGCCTAGTGCTGAAAAAAGCCAGCTCTGGTACATGGCTTGGTTTTTCCCACATACACCCAGGCTCAGCAGAGGCAGCCACAAACAGTGGATCACTTTGTAGCTCCAAACAGGTTGCCCAAGACCGGTTACAGGCAGTGACTATCTTTGGCCTACACCACAGTCCCTCCCAAGAGTCCCTAGAACTGACACAACCTGAGGCCAGCTTCGGACAATAACAGATCAGGATCAGATCAGGATCTAATTAGCTTCACAAGTGGTGTATTCAAAGGGAGGTCTTGGCAGGCATCAGACCTTTCTGAGGAAAATTCCTTACTGCCTGGGCAGCACCTGCACAGCAGCTCACACACTGTGGTCAAGGTTGATTATCAAAGTCAGCATGGGGTTGACCCCAGGCATGAATGGCCAATAGCAATCAAGACTCCATTACAATAGGAGGACCCACATGTACCATACAAGGAACATTGTTAGAGCATTGATTTGATCTTAAGTGGCCAAAGAAACTGCACCACTGGATTTTACAGGACACCTACTATATAAGGCCACCTTACCAAACCTGGGATTCATAGCAGATCTACCTAATAGATATAAACAAACATAAATAGGCAGCCAAAATAGGAAATAAGGAGAAAAGGAAACATGCACTAAATGAAAAAAAAAAAAAAAAAGGAGAATCTCCAGAAAAAGAGCTAAATGAAATTGAGGCTAGCAATTTACCAGATGTAGAGTTTTTTTTTTTTTTAATGGTTATAAGGATGCTTAAGGAACTTAGTAAAAACTACAATAGTGTAAAAAAGAACAGAAATCTAAAAAATGAAGAATACATATTACATCTGAAATGAAGAATACATTGGGAAGAATGAAAAGTAGGTTGGATGAAACAGAGGATCAAATCAGCAATTTGGGAGACAAGGTAGCAGAAAACACTTGCTCAGAGGAGCAAAATGAAGAATAAAATTAGGATAGTTTAACTGGGTGTTGGGGCCACATGAAGTGTACCAACATCCATATCATAGGGGTTCCAATAGGAGAAGAAGGAGAATAAGGGAACAAGAATCTATTTGAAGAAATAATGACTGAAAACTTCCCTAACCTGGTGAAGGAAAAGAGACATACAAGTTGAGAAAGAACAGAAAGTCCCAAACAAGGTGAACTTAAAGAGCCCCACATCAAGGCATATCATCATTAAAATGCAAAAGGTTAAAGACAGAGAGATTCCTAAAGGCAGCACGAGAAAGACAATTACCTACAAGGGAGCTTATAAGACTCTCAGCTGATTTCTCCACAGAAACATTGCAAGCCAGAAGGGATGGGCATGAAAAATTCAAAGTGATGAAAACCAAGTACCTACAACCAACACTATTTTACCCAGCAGGGCTATCATTTAAAATGGAAGGAGAAATAAAGAGCTTCCCAGAGAAGAAAAAGCTCACAGAGTGTACCAAAAAGCCAGTATTATAAGAAATGTTAAAGGGCCTTTTTAAGAAGAAGGAGGAAGAGGAAGAAGAGGGGGGAAAAATAGGAACATAGTTAAAAGAATAAAATGGAAATATAATACATACCTATCAATAATCACTTTAAATGTAAATGGCTTAAATGCTTCAATCAAAAGACATAGGGTGGCTAAATAAATAAGAGACCCACCACAGAATGGAAGCTATACACTGACTAAAAGTTAAGGTATGTAAAAGGTATTTTATGCAAATGGAAAAATTTTAAAAGTGGGGTAGCAATATTTATATCAGATAAAATGGACTTTAAATCAAAGTCTATAATGAGACAAAGAAAGACTGTACATGATGATAAAGGGAACAATCCAACAAGAGGGTGTAAACATTTATGCACCCAACATTAAAAAATCACTTGATTATATCAATTGATAAAGACAAAGCATGTGACAAAATTTAATACCCATTTGTGATAACAAGTCTTAGACAAATAGGATGAGAGCAGAATTTCCTCAGTTTGATAATGAGCATTACAAAAATTCTATAGTAGATAATATCATACAAAGGGGTGAAAGGATGAGTGGTTTCCCCTTAACATCAAAAATTAGGCAAGAATATTTGTTCACACCATTCTCATTCAACAACATACTGTAAATTCTAGTCAGTACAATCATATAAGAAATGAAAATAAAAGGCATCTTTTCAGATCAGAAAGGAAGGAATAAAAGTCACTATTTACAGATGGCATGATTGTCTATTTAGAAAATCTTCAGGAATCTACAAAACAAACATCCAACTAACAAGCAGAAACCTTCCTAGAACTAAGAAATAAGTACAGCAAGGTCATAGGATACAAGGTCAACATACAAAAATAATGTTCATTGCTATATAGTAGCAATGAACACCTGAACAGACAAAAATACTTAAATTAATGCCCTGTATGATTTCTCAAAAAATAAGAAATGCTTAGTTATGCATCTAACAAAACATGTGGAGGACCTGTACGCTTAAAACTACAAAATGCTAATCCTTAACAAAATACTAGCAAAGCTCAATTCAGGATTATACTCCATGACCAAGTGGGATTTTCTGCTGTAATGCAAGAATAGTTGAACAAACAAAAATTGATCAATGTAATACACCACATTAACAGAATGGTGGGGAAAAAAAACACACATGAATATCGTAATTGATGCAGAAAAAGCATTTGACAAAACTCAGCACTGTTTTATGAAAAAAGAAAACACTCAGCAAACTAGGAATAGAAGAAAACCACATCAATATAATAAGTCATTCATGAAAAGTCCACAACTAATATCACGCTCAATGGTGAACGACTGAAAGTTTTCTTTTACTTGAAACAACATAAGAATGCTCACTTTCATCACTTCTATTCAACAAGGTATTAGAAGTTTTAGCCACAACAATAAGCCAAAAAAAAGAAATAAAAGACATCCAAATTGGAAAGAAGTAAAATTATCTTTCACAGATATATGATCTTATATAGAAAACTCTAAAGATCTCTCTCTCTCACACACACAACTAAGAAAACAATTCAACCAAGTTACAGCATCCAAAAATAAACATGCAAAACTCAGTTGCATTTCTATACACTAATAATTAACAATCCCAAAAGGAAATTAAGAAGATAATTCCATTTATAATAGCATCAAAAACAACAATATTAAAATACTCAGGAATAAACTTAACTAAGGAGGTAAAAGACTTGTGCACTGAAAACTATACAATGTTGCTGAAAGAAAGAAGACAAATAAATGAAAATAAACTCTCTGTTCCTGGATTAAAAAATAATAATTTTAAGATTTCAATATTACCTAAAACAATCTACACATTCAACGTGATCCCTTTCAAATACCAATGATTATTTTTGTAGAAATAAAAAAATCTATCCTAAACTTTATGTAGCCTCTCAAGGGACGCTGAATAATCAAAATTATCCTGAAAAAGAAGAAAGCGATTGTCAGTCTCATACATTCTGATTTGGTTTTACTACAAACCTAATCAAACTAAGTGTGGCACTGGTAAAAAGACAGATATATAAAGCAATGAAATAGAACACAGAGCCCCAAAATAAACCTTCACATATTTGGTCAAATGAGTTTCTACAGTAGTGCTAAGATGATTCAATGGGTAAAAATCAGCATATTCAACAAGTGGTGGTGGGCAAATTGGATATCCACATGCAAAAGAATGAAGTTTGACCATTATATAACATGATATACAAAAATTCACTGAAAATAGACCAAAGATCTCAATATAAGAGCTAAAATTACTAAACTTTCCGAAGAAAACGTAGGGAGAAAGCCCATGACATTGGATTTGCAGTGATTTCTTGATATGATATCAGAAGTATAGACAACAACAAAAATAGACACATTGGAATTTGTCAAAATTTAAAACTTTTGTGCATCAAATGACCTTATCAACATTAAAAAGGCAACTTTCAGAATGAGAGAAAATATTGACAAATCACAATCTGATAAGAGATTAATACCTAGAATATATAGAGAACCCCTACATCTCAAGGATAAAAACAAACAATCCAGTTCTAAAATTGGCAAACAACTTGAATAAATACTTCTCCAAAGAAGATCTACAGATGGCCAATTAATATATGAAAAGATGCTTCACACCATTGATTGTTAGAAAATACAAATCAAAATCACAATGAAATACCACTCACACCCATTGGAATGGCTGAAATATATGCATATACTGTATATATACATATACATATACATATATATGCAGTTACAGTATATATATGTGTGTGTGTAACTGTATATATATATAGTATATACATGTATATACTATATACATATTTTATATACATAAAAATATACATGTATATATTTGTGTGTGTGTATAAAACAACCTATCAGCAAGGATGTAGAGAAATTGTAATCCTGGTGCATTGTTAGTGGGATTGTAAAATGGTGCAACCACTATGGAAAATGAAATGGTAATTCCTCAAAAAATTAAAAGTAGAAGTACCGTGTGATCCAGCAGTTCCACTTCAAGGTATATACCAAAAATGAATGAACGCATTAACTCAGTTACTTGTAACCCTGTGTTTAAAGCAACACTATTCACAATAGCCAAAAGGTGGAAGCAACCCAAGTGCCTGCTGATAGGTGACTAGATAAACAAAATGTGTTATGTACATGGAATGGAATATTATTCAGCCTTAAAAGGGGAGGAAATTCTGCCACATGCTACAATATGGATAAACCTTGAAGATATTATGCTAAATGATAAAAGCCAGTAACCTAAGAACAAATACTGTATAGAGTCCACTATATGAAGTACCCAGAATAGTCAAATTCACATACAGAGTAGAATGGGAGTTGCCAGGGACCTGGAAGAGGGGAGAATGAGGATTTATTTAATTGACAGAGTTTCAGTTTTGTAAGATGAAAAAAGTTTTGGAAATAGGTTGTGGGAATAGTCGCAAAGCTAAGGACAGATGGGTAACTGGGATTGGAAGGAAGTTGGGATCAATTCTGGGTAAAAACAAGGCAGAGAGAAGCACCTAGAGAGAGCTTCCCCACAAGTTGTCTAACCTATCTGCATAAATAATGGTAAGTAAGGTTCAGAGTCAGTCTACCTAGTAGATTGTGTAAAAAAGCAATACCCTTGTCTTTTTACAAAGTTGTGCTCCCTGAATGTCCCCCTACCAGAGGGCATGATAGGGCCAGTGCCCTGTCACCACAAGATGGGGGGCTTGCCAGAGTATGGCCAACGCAGGAAAGCTTGCGTTCTGCAGACAATCGCAGGCCCCAAGAGAAAGCATTTCCTTGTCAGTCTACCCTCAGCACTCAGACGCAGCTGCGTTCTAGTCTCCCCACTACCCAGGTGCCTTCAGCAAGCTGATAAAAGATGTCTCATGGTTACCTTCTCCAGAGTTTTCCCTTCTGTCTCCTTTTGACGTGTTGTGTTTTCCTTTTCTGCAGATTAATTTTCTGTACTTTTTATGTCCTTTATCGGTACGTTTAGGCTTTTCCAATGGGACATAAAGTAGACACGCCTTGGGTCTGGCTGACTGTCACCTCTCCCTGCCTCCTACCATGCCCTCCACATTTGATCCATCATGAGGCCAGCAATGGCCCACCATCACTTTGCTGTGATTCTCAGCCCCTGTGGAGAAAAACTGGTTCCTCTGTCACAGAACATGAGGGGGACTCCTGTGTCCAAACACTCAGAACAAAAAGATCCCCTTTATCCTAACCCTTCTCTCCCAGAGTACCCTGAGCTACCAGAAAGGTCCTCAGACCTGCTTGTTACCTTGCCTGAGAAGAACGGCTTTCAAGAAGCCTCAAAAAATGCTGAGCAGGTGGGACTTCTAAAAATTAATGAACATTGCAGGCCATTTGGAAGGAAAGTCTGATCTAAACAACTTCCTTGGGTGAACAAAGAAAAGGACACTAAAGTTGACTCCTCTGCCCATTTCCAGTTAAATTTAAAAAATAGACCTTCACCTGTGAAAGGTGATGAGCTCACACCTGGAGACTGGGCATGTGAACTGTGTGAATTAGAGAGAGGCATCGTTCCAGTCCGGTCCAGCTTTTCATCAGTTCCCTATTGTAAAGAATGCCCTTAGAAATTGCAAAGCCAATACTTTTTGCTAATGCTGGAAGAATTTCCTTAAACTAAGAGATGGTGCCATTGCCCATCAATTTTACCAGGCAGCAATGCAGATCCCAAAAGGCTAAAGTCTTAGGCAGAAGGCAAAGCACTTTATCACAGTGAGAGAACTGGGTTGTTGCTGGGGGAAGCTGTTCTGATATCACGCTGCTATTACCGTGCATTAATAAGCTTTGTTCATCTTCTCTGACACTAGAGGTCTAACTTGGTCCTTTAGCTTCAGCTTCTTGCTTATTATGCAGTCTGGGCCACAGATCTAGGCTGCCTCCTTGTTATAAATCACAGGCAACCTCCATTTTTTCTGTTCTTGGTCCCAGGGGGATTATGCCCCTGGGAACCCAGGCTCTCGGAGCTCTTCAGTCCTACAAAGGCACAGTGAGTCCTGATGCTGGGCTGGGCACTGCAGAAATTCCAGGATGCATGCACCACAGGTCCTGCCTACCTGATCCCGTTGTGGTCAGGGAGAAGGTCACATGATTAGGTATTACACCAAGAGGATGAATCTGTAATAGAGGGGAAGGCAACCACCAGTGGGAGGAAAGTTCAATACTAGGAACCATTAGAGGATGTAGCCATTTCAGTTTGGAGTTTACAATAATCATAGAGGAAGAGCCTGTACATAGAAAGATGATACATTTTAATTATTGTATAGCAAAATGACCTTGTTTAGGGGCATATAGTTCTACATATAGTTCTATGAATATTAACACACTGATAGAACCCTGTAATTAGCACCACAATCAAGATGCAGAACAATCTGACGGTCCTAAAATAATCCCTTATGGTGTGGCTTTAAAATCATCCTTCCCTTGTCCGTTAACCACTGGTAACCAATGTCTTGCTGTTCATCACTATAGCTTTGTATTTTGAGAATATTACATGAATAGAGTAATGCAATTTGTGATCTTTGAGTACCGACTTTCTCCACTTAGCCTGTCTTCAAGATTCTGCCCAGCTCATGCACATGTCAGCAATACTCACTTCCATTGCTGAGTAGCATTTCATGGTATGGATGTACCATTGTTTTTTAATCCATTCATCCGATGAAGGACATTTGAGTTGTTTTTGCTGATTGTGAGTAGAGCTGCTATAAATATTCATGTACGGGTTATTGTATTATGTAAGTACAAGCTTTCTTTCTGTAGGGCAGAGTTTCTCAATCTTGGCATTGTTGACATTTTGGGTCAGATACTTCTATTTTATGGGGGCTGCCCTGTGCTTTGTAGGAAGCTTTTAGAAATATCCCTGACCTTTACTTACCGGCTGCCCGTAGTATTCTTCCAGTTATGACAAGTAAAGTGTCTGAAGACATCCCCAAATGTCTGTTGGGGGACAAAAATATATCCACCGTTGAGAACAACTGCTTTAGGGTAAATACCTAAGACTGTATTTACCAGGTTATATGGTAACTGCATGTTGAACTTTGTAAGAAACTTCACATTCTCAGTGTATGAGATCCAGTTATCCGTATCCTCACCAACACTTGGTTTTCATTTTTTGCCATTCTAATAAGGATGTAGAAGTATCTTATTATGGTTTTAATTTGCATTTCCCTAATGGCTAATGATAGTAGAAATCTTTTCATGTGCTTTTTTTGCCCTCTGTATATTCTCATTAGTGTAGTCTTGAAATCTTTGGCCCATTTTAAGTAGGTATGAGCCTGGTTAAAGCCCACAGTTGGGAACAAAGCCCTGGGAGTCGTGTCTGCAGTGAGGGGCTTATTAGGAGCCTTGTGGGGCCCAGTGGGGTTGGGTCTGAGTCACATGGACTGGAGTGGAGGCTGGATGACCACCTGTCTCAGGTGTTAGAGATACGATTTGTGCTGGCTTTCCTCTCTGCCTCTCCAGCTCTATTGTCCACCCTCTCCACCCTGCTCTGGGCCCTGGAAGTTGACCCATGTAACTTGCATCAGTAGGATCCTTGCCTTCTGGACCTAGTTCAGTTGTGAATAGAAAGCTCCAGCTAGAGATTAGAGATGGGGAGGAGAAGGAGGTAGTGCTATCCCTGCCTTCCTATGGGATCACCTTGGGATTTCTGTGTTTCCAGGCTGAAGGTCAAAGCTCCCTGGAAGGTGTCCCACTCTACTCAGCTCTCTCTTTCAGGGCCCAGTAGCCACTCCCTGCCGCCCTCATTCCAGACTTACAGAAGCAGAGTCACCAGCTTGAGGATACTGTGCTATCCCTGCAGCTCTCCTACATCTTTATAAATTAAGTGTTAAAGTCTTCTTCAATCATCCTAATGTGAATGTGTCATCTGTCTCTTAGTTGGACATAGGCCGTCACAGTGTTCTCGACTGAATGAGAAGAGGAACTAGATTATTTCTTTTTTTAAAAAAAAGGCTTACTTATACTCTGGTGGCTTTGGGTTTCTTATCACTGACCTTTATGTTTGTATACCCAAGAGGAATAAGAGTTACCTTTCTGCACCCAGGAATCCACAGTCAATATTTTTAGAGTGATATGAAGTTCACCTAGAGAGTTGTGATCCAGTTTAGCCACATAATCTACACCATTTACTATTTTTATAACAATGCATGTTTTCAGAATGGATTGCAGTATTTTCCAGTCTCTCTCACTGGGTCTGTAGGGCAGCCAACATCTTTATTGCTGTTACAGAAAAGAGCCAAAGGAAGCTTCCATTCACCAGGCACCCTGTGCCCAGAACTTGAGCAAGGTCATAAAAGAGTCATAATTAGTCTTAAATCTATTTCACAGACAAGCTGCTAAGCCACTGTGACCATTTCTGGGAGGACTGAGGAGTTGAGGCTCTTTATAATGATGCTATTTCAAGAATGTCCCAGAAGCTCAGGAAAAGAAGAACCTGTATTGGCTACATGACTGCAAACTGTATGATTTCTAAGTCTGATGACCCAAAAAAGACATGGGGTCTTCCTTCTGGTGTGACAGTGTCTTCACCTGAGTCTGAGTAGGAAGGTTCATTGCTGTTGCCAGGGTGGACTTTGAGAGTATCTTACTTCTAAAGAGTCATTATCTTTTATTTATCTGTTTGTTTTTATATTTTTTAAGATTTTATTTATTATTTTTTTAGAGAGAGGGGAAGGGAGAGAGGGAGAGAGACATCAATGTATGGTTGCCTTTCACCTGCCTCCAGCTATGGACCTGGCTGGAGACCTGGCTTGCAACCTGGTTATGTGGCCTGGCTGGGAATTGAACCAGCGACCTTTGGATTCATAGGCCAGTACCTATCCACTGTTCCACCAGCCAGGGCTAAGAGTCATTATCTTTTAAAGATACACTGTGAAATGGATGGAATGAAATGACTTCACAATAATACAGAAAGGAGGAGACAGGTGGGAGTGGAGGTAACACAAGATTGGCCAGGAGTTCATAGATGCTGAAGCTGGGAAATGGAGGCACAGAAGTACATCATGCTATTCTTTCTGTTCTGTGTAACTTTGGAATTATTGAATAGTAACAGCTAGGTGAGTAGTTAACTTCAAAGTTACTTATTGGAAAAAAAGTATAGCATTACTCAAATATCAGAAGTTGGATTTTGTTTTAAATGTGTAAACAACAAAACGATAAATAAGTGGAGAAATTAATTCTTTTAATTCATTCAAAGATTTCAAAATTGCTGCATACATGTTGAATGTAGTGGGACAAAGAAGAAAGACACTACTGATAGTTACAATAAGGATGTTTATTTAACAAACTAAATTTAAAGAAAATTTTCTATTGAAAAATATGACTCATATCCAAATTTTAGCTTCCTTGTCTTTTTTGGTATTGAAATCAACTTTCTGAATATAAACCACTTTGTTCTGAAGTTTAGACATTGGGCCTACAACAGTTTTTCATATAAAGAAAACAGAAAAATCAAGTTAGCATTATTGTCGCATTTGTTGAATAACCAATGGCTGCATAAAAACAGTTATGGCACAGAGACCAATGGCATCAAGCAAACAGTCACTTGTAGATACATATATTCTACTGGAAATATAGTTTAAGTTTTTAAATAGTTTTCTGCTATCTTTTTACTATGTTATCTGACTAGCACTCCAATACGCAGGTGCTATTATTCAGTTAACTAAAGAATTACTCTCCCAGGAAGTTGACAGCACTGTATCAGGACTTAGCAACATTTGTTTTTCAACATGACTACACAATTTTTTTAAGTCTGCATTCCTCAGAATTGTGTGCTTCAGTCTTTTTATAAAGTAGTATCTGAAGATTGCTAAGGGCATTAAATTAATACTTAAAAGTCCAGAAAAACCAAGTGACAGGAAAACCCATTCATTATTGCTTGATGCACTGAGGTCACAGACGAGCTCTGAGTGTAGGTTTCAGAAGGGTAATAGGAAACACATACTGAAACAAAATGTAAAATGAGTAATGCTATTTTTACGAAAGTTTAATCAAAACATTCTCAAAAGTTTGCTTTCCTTCTCAATTCATGAAACTATAAATACACATTCTGAATATTATAACTTTAACTGAGAAGGAAAACAAACAGAAATATTGATTTGTTTTAACTTATGCACATTCTGAATATTAAAACTTTAACTGAGAAGGAAAACAAACAGAAATATTCATTTGAACTTATGAGTGGACTTGGCTTCTAAGTAACCTGGGATGGGGAGAACTAGGTGAGGTTACAGATGAAACAAGACTGAACATAAGTTAATATTTGTTGAATTGGGGAAATGGAGACATAAGAGTTGGTTATGCTATTCTTACTACTTTAATTTTTCCATAGAAAGGTTTTTTAAAAATGAGACATAAAACTCCATGTTCAAAATGTGACCATTTTAATTAAGGAAGTATTAACTTTTATGATTACATGTAACAACAGACTATTTCTCTTTTTCCTCTGTAGATTCTGCATTTTCTAACATGCTGCTATTTGCTTGGCTCTCTCCTTTCCCCCAATCCTTACTCCTGTCTGTTGCATGGAACCAAGCTGGTGCTCCAGGAGTGAGCCTGGGTCAAGAACATAAGTATTTAACTCCCAAAGTGAGCACAAGGGTTGGAGTCAGGTAAGCATCCCTGGTGTGCAGAAGAAACCCTTTGTGGATCAGCTGTCAGTTCTCTGCTTTCTTAGAAAACAGTTCTGCAAATCTTTTATCAGTTTCCACTCATGGATTTTTGTGCCTCTGGGACTTCATATATGTGTTTTCATTGCCTACTCTGATCATGTTACGCTTCAGAGTTTAAGTGACAAGGAAATGATTCACTGTGCATGAACTTTCTGACATGAGAAGGAGAGGAGGGAATCAAAAGTGTTTTCCTTGTCTTGGCCAAAAAAAAAAAAAAAAAAAAAAGTATTAAGTGAGTTTCACTTTCCTACTTATTACCAAAACCTATTAACTCATTCTTCATTTCAGAAAGAAAAAAAAAAAAAAAATACCTGTGATATTTTTATGTCAGTGGTAAGAACAGAAAGTCAATGCTACAGTAATAGAGCACCTGACAATGAAGGTAGATCCAGTGAGTCACCAGAAAAAAATGCTGCTCTAAAAGAAAAATACTATAAAATGGCACAATCATCTCTAAAGTGCTTGCTGAGGACCCCTCCCTCCCAGGCTCTGTTAGATGCCAGCACATAAGCAGGTACCTGCTCAGCTTCTGCATTCAGAGGAGTCCATTATATTTGGGGCACAAAACTGACTTTAAAAACAAATAACAATAAGTGAGGGCAGAGGCCTTCTGATTAACTGGACCACAGAATGAGCTCAGTGTTCAGAGGACAGATGTCACTAAGGAGTGAATATAGATGTTGAAGAGGCAACAGTTCAACGTGGAGGTGGTGGTTCAAACCAAGGAGGGGATAGAGCAGTTGAGCATTCAGGCAGGGTTGGTAACTTGAGCAAAATCACAGAAATGGGAGAGCATAGGAAAGACAGGTGAAGAAACTGAAGTGTCAAGTGATAGAAAAACCCGGAGAAGTCCACAGGAGCTAGATGCCATCGGCCCTGAATAACCCTGAAGAATCTCCTTTTCAGAACAGAGATTTTGAAGAGAAGTGTTTATAAATGTGTCCCAATTATCTATGCCACATAACAAATGACCCCTTAATCTTAATTGCTTAATTGTATGTATTACTTCTCATGACTTCAATCTAGATGGGGCTCAGCCAGATGGCTCCCCTCAACCCACGCCACCCTCTGTTCCATGTGGTGCCTGCAGTGCCTGCATGCTAAGGATGGCTTCTTCATGCTCATGACGGTCACTTCAGCAGGAACAGTTGACGCCATTGGGCCACTGTCTCTCTGTAGCCTAGTGTGGATTTCTACATGGTAGGGTGGGTTCCAGGTGGCAGAATGCTTCTCCCAAAGGCTGGAGGCTTCCAAGGAGAAAGTGGGAGATGCTAGTCGTCTCAAGGGCCAGCCCCAGAACTATCAGCTGCATTCTGCTGGTCAGAGGAGATCGCAAGGGCAGCACAGACCTCAGGCTGGGGGAAGACCTTGCCTTTCAATGTGGGCAGTAGCATATACATCTAGGGAAAAAGGAATTGCTGGCAGTGCCCTTTGGAGACTACCCTTCACAAAGAAAATACCCACTTTGGAAAGAGTAAAGGAGGAGAATAATTTTTAATATTAAAAGACAAATCTGAATGTCCAGTAGAAAACAAATTTCCACATAAGTATTGCAAAGTACTTTTGTATTCTTATAATGCAACGTGCTTTCTGCACCCTTCATCTACTGGGTCCTCATAGCAGCCTGGGAGGTAAGCAGGGAGCAGCCAGCTACTTGGGGACAAGCTGTACCTGCAGGGCTAGCCCTGGGTTGCTCCAGTCTATGAGACATCTCAAGGCCTTCTTATGCAGATTTCTGAGCTGCCAGCAATGGGCACTTCCCCTTCTCCATTTTCTGGGCTTTCTTACTGTTCCCAGAGAGGATAATGGAGCTGATACAAATGCTTCTTTCCCATTTAAATTTTATTTTATTTTATTTTATGTTAAAGAGAGAGGGAAAAGGAGAAAGAGAAACATCAATCCTTTGCCTCTCACATGCCACCAACTAGGGACGTGGCCCAAAACCTATGCATGTGCTCTGACTGGGATTTGAACCCTGACCTTTAGGTTTGCAGCCTGGCACTCATCCATTGAGCCGCACCAGCCAGAGCACTTCTTTTCCACTGTTAGCACACTCCTTTGCAGGAGTCTCAGGTTTCAGGAATATTATAGCAGCTTCTCTTTACTAAAATATCTGGGATCCTCAATCAACTGGAAGTGCTAAATAGAAGTTTGTTTGTGAAGGAGTAAGAGGGAGCAGAGTGACCGATATTACTGCAAAAGATCAGGATGTTTTCACATGATAATGCTTCAATTTATTGATCCTTTCTTTAGGTGCATCTAATGTATTGGTTAACTTGTCCCGTAATTTTAATTGCAGTTGTTAGGATTTCTATTTTTTAAAATATGTTTTATCATCCATTACACTTTTTAGGTTCCTGATCCCCAAAGATATAGTCAACTTTGTCATTTATTTCTTTATGCATTGAAGCACAGCTGCTTTATAGTCTATAACCAATAATTCGAATATTTTAAGTCTTTACAGGTCAATTTTTGTCTGTTGCTTTTGCTATATGTCTAATTATTTTTTTTTCTTTTAAAAAAGTTTTATTAATTATTTTTAGAGAGAGGAGGAGGGAGGGAGGAAGAAAGGGAGAGAAACATCAATGTATGGTTACCTTTTGTGTACCTCCAGCTGGGTACCCGACTGGGGACCTGGCCTGCAACCCAAGTATGCGCCCTGACAGGGATCTAATTATCTTTTAATGTGTGCTAGTCATTGTTATTGAAAAATGATGTGTAAGATTTATGTGAAGGCCAAATTGAAGTTACTTTCTTCTTTTCCTTGTAAGGCACGTGAAAATACTCTTGGTTTGAGAGCCACCTTAAGCCAAATTCAAGACTTGAGGTTTCCTTGAACACTCAGAGGGTTCAAATAAGGGCACTGATTTCCTTACCTTCCCTCACAGTTATAGTTCTTTGGCATTCAACTTATTATGTGTTAAGATTCTTGCCTAGTGCTGGCCCTGATTTGACTATTGTCACTCCCTACCTCACCCCAACCACCTTGAGGCTGTCCAAGTGAAAATTCAGATTTGCTGAGAATGGCAAATGCCCTCAGGGCAAAAGCAATTTTCTTGTTTATTTGTCTTGGTTCCCATTTTCCTGTAACTTTTGAGATTGTTGTTTTGGCAGATCACTGATGTTTTGAAGTTATTTTGAAAAATATAGCTCTCTAGTATCAAAAACAGAAAGCTACTTCACTATTATCCCCCTCGACCCCACAACAACTCTGAGTGATTTTCATTATCCTTACACATGGATGCGAAGTAACTTGCCCAAAGTAACACAGTTAGTAAAACCTTGTGTCTCTCTAATGTGAAAACATGTTAAGTTATTTTATTTGGGTAAAAATACACATCAGCCAGTAATAATAAGCCCACCTAGTACCCAGTTCATGGTTTCTCATACCATTTTCCAACAAAAAGAACCAGGGTCCTTGGAGAAATGGTTGATTCTTGGGCTGGGACATCTTCTAGAACCAAGAGGTCAGAAAATGCTCAAAACAAAAACAGCAAACAAAATGCACACAGTTATGGGGTCATGTCACAGGGACACTGGAATGAGCTAATTAAAAGAGCTCTAATAGCTAAAGCTGGAACAGTCTAAGCAACAAAATAAATAATGTAGTATTGGGTTATAACCCAAAGTATAGGAAAATTAAACACAAGCCCATAATGATATAAAGAAATGATTTATATTTATGTGGAAAATAAGTGAGCAAGAGACAGGTCTTACAGGAGAATTCTAAATAATAGACGTAGATATTCCCCCTTTCAGGAGATCAAGCTGAGTTCCCTTCCCTTGAGTCTGGGTTGGACCTAGTGACTTTCTTTCCTTTTAAATAACCGAGAATGGGGAGGGAAATAGTTAGGTTACAGTGGAGAAACCTGGTAGGTTCCACCTTAATCAAGTGGCTACCTTGATCTGATCTGATATGATGCAAAGAGAAGAGCACTTCACTCACTCCTGGCTGAGCAGGAGGAAAACTGTCAGACAAAACCAAATGGTGGGACTGTCTACACAGTTCCTGGCCTCAAAATGTCAGTGTATGAAAAACAAGGAGAGATTGAGAGACCATCACAAATCAGTCATGACCAAGGAGACATGATGACAAAGTGCAGTCTGATGTCCTGGCTTGAGTCCTAGAACAGGAAAAAGATATCAATCAGTAGGTAAACTGGGGAAATCTGAATAAAGTCTGAATAACACAAATGGAGCAGTATAGCCCTCTTAGTTTTTACAATGAACCATAATTATGTAAAATGTTAACATTAGAAGAAACTGAGAGAAGGGCAAAGGGGACTCTGTTGGAACTTTTTGTAAATCTTAAAGTATTCCAAAATAAACTTTTTATTTAAAAAACATCAGAATCAGCCCTGGCTGGTAGCACAGTGGATAAGGTGCCAGCCAGCCTGCAAACCCAAAGGTCGCTGGTTCGATCCCCAGCCATGGCACATAACTAGGTTGCAAACCAGGTCTCCAGCCAGGTCCATAGCTGGAGGCAGGTGAAAGGCAACCGCCCACTGATGCCTCTCTCCCTCTCTGCCTTTCTCCCTTCCCCTTTCTCTAAAAATAATAAATGAACTATAAAAAGCACAAAAACAAAACAAAACAAACAACAAAACATAAACCCCTTCAGAATCAAGGAATAGCAATCATCCTGGAATAATTCTAGATAATAAAACATTTCAGAATACCCAGGAGTTACGCTGAAGCTCCAGTCTAATGATAATTAGCAATGTACCTATTTATACTTTTAAAAAATCACATTTCATTCTCATAAAGATCTTCAGGGTAAATGAGACTGAGATTATCTCCATGTAACACACGAGTAAAACAAAGTAAACAAAAGTTATATGGCTGCCCAGGATTCTAGCTGAGCCTAGAAACAAATCCTGATCCCAGAGGGAAGAGAACCAAAGCAGGAGGCCCATCCATTTGCAGCCCCACTTGTCCGCAGGCGGCCGGGGAGCGCTGAGGGCCCCACAGAGGGCTGCCGGCCTGGCCTCCCGCGGGCAGATCCTCCCACGCACCCTGGGAGCAGCCCTGGGACCCAACTGCGCCCACAAGGGAAGGGAGTCGAGCTGGATTTTGTTTCCTTTTTCAGTTTAAGGCCGTCCCCCACAGCCAGCCCTTTTTGGCTGTGGTGATGAAGTCTCTTCCTTTGTCTGAACTTCGTTGTCGACAGAGCTGGTCCGCACGGATTACCCCATGGCATTGTCACAAGCACCCTTGAGTGTGCGCAGCTATCAGCCCACTTCGACCAGTGGTGAGCGGCTGATTTAGTGAATGGTGAAGGTGAGGCTCCTGGGCTTTGGTTCACCTCTGGTAGCCTGTGTTCTTCTGAACTGTTGGGGGAGCTGCTCCACCTCTGTGCCCTCATTTTAGGGCCTTAGCTCAAAGGCGGCCCAGTGGCGTCGTCCCCCGGGGCTCCATCATAACAAGGCCTGCAAGTAAAAGGTTTCTGTTCCCTCCCCATTAAGACTGCTGCAGGGTGCCGGTAGAACAACTGTGTCCTTTGTTCTTGAAAAACTCTGTATCCAGGCATTATCCTGTTTCAGTCTTCATTAGCCTAGACATTTGTATTTATTTGGCTTTAGATAATTATCAGCATAAAGGAGTAGCAATCAGTTCAGGCTCATTTTAGGGAGGAAAGCCTTTCAGAATAACCTAGCAGTTAATAATTGTGTATCTTCACTAAAACCAATTACATTTTGCTTTAAAAAAGGCAAAACAAAGCCAAACAAAAATTTCAGCCTCTTAAAATGGTGTGTTCTAATGCAAGTGAATATTTGGGCTTGAGTTCTCTAGGGCACTTTGTATCAATCCTGAAAGTAAACTTTAGTTTTTAGACAGAGTAGCCTAATTTTTCTCTTTGGAGCATTCGCTCCCTGAACTGCCGGCACAGTTGTCTGGCTGTGTCCATGCCCACAACCCTTGGAACAGCAGCTCTCGGCCACTTAGGGAGAAGAAGCAATACATGTGGACATGTGTGGTCAACTCGTACTAAGAAATCAGTGCAAGGAGGATGCTTTTCGGTCTATGTGTTGAGAGAACCACAGCCCAGCTGTGGGTTGCAGATCAAAAAAGACCCTATTCAGTGTGGTGAAAATAATACTTAGCAAAATGTTGAATCAGGTTCTACTTCCTGCCCAGAACCCGAATAGTGGAACCTCGAGCTAAGGCAGTTTGTAAAGAACCTGAAGGGAGGTAAGGGAGGGCTGCATAAGCCAACAGCACTAGGGCCCTGGGCTCCACCCCTGGCAGGTCATGGGGAGTTGCGTCTAAGAGTAACGGTGCTAAGAATGAAAAATGTATTTAGGAAGACAGAAAATAAATATAGATCATGGCCATGTCCAAGCAAGCTTGACATCCCCCTGATATTTGATCATTTTATACCCATACCTGTTACCCCTTCACATAAATGTTGCCTCAGTATTCTATTTGTGTCATGACCTGGTCATTTTTATCCGGAGTTCTCTGTTTCTGTTGGAACAGCAGGTGACCAGTCCTCAGGCCCCTGCCCTCCCATGCCTCCTAGACTGTTCATGTTTATGTGACACCCAGGTTCACCAGCACAACCCAAGTCCAGTTTGCACCCTTGCAGGAGTGGACCCAGCCCCTAGTAGCTAGGTCTGCAGCCCTGAAAGGAACCATCCTTTTTCTCCCTGCATGGGAGCTGCTCACAACCCAGCTGCAACAAGGAAGCTGTGGGAGCCTATTGATGGCCAGAGACCTTGGCTCTAAGGCCATATCTGCTCCAATCTAAAACAACCAATGAGGTTCAGGTTTTAGTGTCAGTGTAGTCAATCAAATGATGGCATCAAATGGCAGGAGAAAACATTCAAGTCTGTTGATGGATGGGCCATGCAAGTAGTTTTGAGCAGACAGAGCCATTGACACAGTGATTTATTCTTGGGAAATGTGGCTTGCAATAAGAATGCACAGACCCCAAAAGCCAGGATGGTACTCAGCTGCCTCAAATTTAGAGGATGGATTATACTCATTAACTGTTTGGAACTAAGTGTAGGATACAAAGGCAGTCATTGCTTTGTGGCAAAAAGGCTTGGCATGGAAGATAGGCAACAGAGGAAAAGCTTAGGGGACAGGCCCATGATGGGGAGATGGTGCTGGGATGTGAGCCGTTCTTCACAAATCTTAACTTCATACATGTGCACCCCATGCCTGTACCCTGGAGGTTTGTCAACGCTACTCGTGCCCTTCACTTCCTGCAAAGGCAGCGGTGGCTGTTTTCCTCGCTGCAGGAAACGTTTACTTTTAATGGTCACTTGGGTTTTCCAACCTATATCCCTTTCCCCAAACCACCTGGATCGAGGCAGCTTAACAGATGTTCAGATGCTGGAATCAAAGGCAATGTGAACCGAGGTTTTAGGCACAGGATGTTGAAAATACTCACTGGATTGAGAAGGGAGGTCAGGTTTCTCAGTCCCTTGGCCTCACCTAGCACCCACAGACTCCTGCTTTTCTTTGTAAGGAATTGGAGAAAGCTATTTGGTTTGCACTCCCATCCTGCCCTTCCAGTAGCCCACCTGACCTGGTGACAAGCAAGTGGGAGGTTGTGAGAACTTGGCCCTGTTCTCCAGGCTGATGGAGAAGCTGGTGTGAGGTGTGAGCAAAGGCACCCCTCCCATCTGGTAGGAAGGAACGCCTCCTGCTGGGTCGAAGGAGCCAGGGAGTATTACTGAAAGGGCATCACAATGGAGTGATCAAGCAGGGAACACAACTGAGTCAAACCTAAAAACCTTTTATTAAAGCACCCCCAGAACTGGCTTCAGCCTGCTTTCACTTCTGTAGGACCCCTGGTTCACCTCCAGGAGGTGGCAGGGGCCAACTAGAATATGAATGTGTCCTGGTCCACCTTCTCTTCCCTGGGCCAGACACCTTCCAAGAGAGGAGGGCAGTATCAGTACAGTCAGATGGCTGCCCTTAGGAAGAGGGGCTCTCTTTCCCTTCCCCTCGCCTTCTTCCCTGGCCCAAGCCTGCTTCCAAAGGCATAAAATACACTGTTGAACCTAAAAATGCAGGGCAGTCAAGTGAGGTAAAGAAAACACAAGTGGAACTTGGTTTCTTCAGCTTGGCTGGTAAAAGAGGCCGTAAGGTCAGCACCCCTGCAGGGCTGGTTTCCGAGGGACAGCCACCTGGCTGACCTTTGGGCTGTGCCCCACAGTGCAGCTTTGTGTATCAGGGGAGTGCATGGGGTCATTCTGTTTTCTTCTTTCAAGGGTAACTTGCTACAACCTCAGGAGAGAGAGCCTGCTATCCTGAGCTCTGAGCTTTTGGGCAGCTGCTCTATCCTGGGCATCCTTTTTCACTAGAGTTGTGGGTTCATCCCCTTTCTCGGGGTGCATGGTGAGAATTCCCCACTGGTGGGATTGTTTCCTAAGAGTAGCCATGTTGCACAAAAATATAACTTCCAGGGGAAGGAATTTAATTGTGTTCAAGTAGGCAGGGCAGACCTCAGTCACAGATAAGGACAAGGTAGGTTTTATCATGATTCCATAATAAAATTCAAATGAATTACTGAAATTGAAAGAGAAATGATCCCTACTCTATCCATTTAATTAATATTCTAGCTAGAAATGAATTTTTAATAAAATAAAATGTGTTTGTAATTGCTTTTCTTTTCTCGGATGATAGCCACCCTTTTCCTTCTGAGAGAAGCACAGAGTCACCTGCTTGTAAGAAACAATGCTTGTTTCCCCAGTGGTAGCATCTGCAGAGCTGTAGCACAATGTCACACCCAGGGATACAGTGAAGACGCAGAGCTTCTTCATTACCACATGCTTCCTCATGCCGGTGTTTTATAGCCACACTGTCCCCCCACCCCACCTCCCCTTTAATCCTTAGCAACCACTAATGTGTTTTCCACTTTCATAATTTTGTCATTCCAAAAATGTTATATAAAGGGGATTACATAATATGCGACCTTCAGGGATTGGCTTTTTCCACCCAGCATAATTTCTGGAGATTTATCAGGGTTGCCGCATCTGTAAATTGTCTATTTCCTTTTTCATTGCTGAGTAGTATTCCATGGCATAGGTGTACCATTGTTTAACCATTCACTCATTGAAAGACATCTGGCTTTCTTTCAGTTTTCTGTTATTAAGAATAGAGCTCTTTAGAAACATTCATGTGCAGGCATTGGTATTAATATAGGTTTTACTTTCTCTGGAGTAAATGTTCAGTAATACCATTGCTTGGTTGGATGGTGTGTGCATGTTAAATCTTTTTAAAGAAATTGACAAACTATTTTTTCAGAATGGCGTAAAATTTTCCCTCCATCAGCACTGTAGAAGTGATGTTCACATCCTCATCAGCATTTGGTGATGTCACTATTTTTCTATTTTAGCCACTCCATAGGTATGTAGTCATATTTCATTGTGGATTTTATTTGATTCCCTGATGGCTAAGTAATGATGTTGAACGTTATTTTTTATGTGTTTATGTATTGGTATGTCCTCTTTGGTAAAATGCCTGTTCAAATCCTCTTGTTTGTGTTCTAATTGGATTGTTTTTTTTTTTTCTCTCATCCAAGTGCATTTTTTTTTTTAATTGCTTTTGGAGAAAGAGAAAGAGAGAGAGAGGGGAGGGAGGTAGGGATAGAGAGACTTTGAGATATCACTTGATTGGCTGTCTTCTTGTGTGTGCCCTGACCAGGGATCAAACTGAACCCTACATGTATTTTATTTTATTTCCCTCTCTTGTTTTGTGGTTAGGGTGAGGGGTCGAGTGTTGAGATTCCTCCTCAAGTCAAGTTGAGCAGGGGATGCTTTAATTAGACTGAATTCATGGGCTAACCCTGTCCCATCCCCATTCCTATTTCATATTTTTGGTCCTCTATGCACTTCAGCTGGGAAGATGTTGGACTAGAGTCTCAAAAACTTGATTTATCTTTGGGTTCAACTTCTTTGTTACCATGGGAGGAAAGTTCTCCTGCATCTTTTTACATCCTAAGTAGAAGTAGAAGTTCTCCACGATGGCTTTTGAAGTCATTTGGGTCCTTGGAATTAAAAGTTGCACAGAATTTCTCCATCATAACTTTGGACTCCTAATGTACGTATAAGTAGTTCTGGCAGTTGGTGGAGCTTCTGCTCCTTGAAAAAAAGTTTTTTGACTGAATATGATTCCTGCTTGGGCATGCTCATATTTCTTTGAGTCTGCACTTACAAGGCTGAACTATCAGTTGATGGAAACACCATATTCTTCATATGGAAGGATACAAAGCTAATAGTAATGAAGCTTTATTCCAACCACCTAATTTCATAGTCTTTCTCGTTTCATGCAAATGTCTTTGTCTGTAGAAAATGCTACCAAGAGCGGCATTGTGGTTACTTTAATTCCATTGCCAATACTTTTATATGGTTTCCTGTATTCTAAAGGGAAGGCTATATGCACTCATCTTCTTTTTAAACCTTTCCTCTTATGAATCAGTAGCAGTTTGAATAAATGTCAGAAGTTCTTATTAAGTGGTTAACGTGGATGCCTCTGTGTCAGCATTCTTGTTTTAGGTGATGATGATCAAGCAGACTTGGTAATGGAAAATGCAAGTCTTTTAAAGAAATTATTTTAATTGCTAACTGAAAAACACACAATAATACTAATATTTATACATACTCGTTCTGTCAAACTCACCTAATCCTTACCTTTTATTACTTATTACTTGCCCCTTTTTATTGTTCTTTTACAATCCTTACATTTTAGAGAGTGGAAAGTATCACAGCGTGGAAGTCACAGCATCAGGGTTCAAGGGCCCATCCCTTCACTGAAATGGGCACTTTTAGTAATACCTGGCAAATAACTGTGTGATATTTCTTTGAAAAAACACTGCAATAGGAAGAGTATTTTAAAGGTAAATTTGCCTCTTCCCAAAATAATTCTAGTTAGGCCACATTAAGGTGTTTTTGCTATAATATTTCAGATATCGCTAAATATTTTTTAGCAGCTGAAGAACTAATCAAGATAAAATGTAACACCAGTTAAAAGTAAATACTAAGCTGGAGTCCAGATTATTTCATGGAACCGTGGCATTTCATTGCATGCTAAAGAAACTTGATAGAAACCGTGCGACTGTGTGTGTTCTTGGGACTGGGAGTCTCAACAAGCTTTGATCTGGCCCTAATGTTGGAGCTGCTTTAATTAGACTGAATTCACGGCTCCGTTAAACCAGGAGCAGAGCCGCGCTCCCCAGTGGTTGGTGGGGAAATGGAGAAGCACTGCAACAGCAGCACACAGAGTGTGGTTGTGACTCACGGGAGTGTTTCCAGTATGTTCTTTATGTTGCCCTCTAGCCAGGCATTTGCACTCAGGTGGCAAATTCACTTACAGACCTCCCACTCGGACCCCTTAGAAAACATGTGTGTAGCCGGTTCTTCAGGAGAGATGATGGTGGGAAAGAAGACAAGGCCTCCGGGAGTTCAGGGAGTCTGGGAGTCTTCTCTAGAAGTGTCAATGGCTGCAGGTAAATTACTGGATTGTGGCTCTTACCACTGACCCCAATTTGACAGTCAGCATGTTGCCTTTTGGAAGGGAAGTGAATTGCATTTGGTGACTCAGGGTATGGCCTGGAGGAGCAGGGAGGCCAGCAGAGCAGTGCAGGAGAGCTCGTCCATTTCCAGAAGGGGGGATCTGCAGGAGGCATGGCTGTCCCTCCCCAGGAGGAGTCTCTGGGATATCCCCCTATCTGATCCTCCTTAGCGGGCAGATTTTCTGGAGAGGTAAAGCCTTATCTTTCTCAGGAAGTGCATCCAGACTCTCAGGCCTGGTTTTCCACACCATGGTAGCTGGCTCTGAAGCCATCTCCTTGGCATCTTCCTGCAGTGGTGACATTCCTGGAGGTCCCCATTAGTACCCCATTCTTGGAGAATCTGCATAGCTGGGCAGACCCATGTTCTCCACAGCAGATCCACACAAGGAACACCCATCCTGACTCGGGGAGAACACTAGAGTCCTATATTTGCCACAGTGGCAGCGGCATCTCCTCAGTGCAATGTCCCACACTCTCCAGTGATGGAAACACTGAGTGAGGTACCCAGGGGAAGATGAGGCAGGGTAGGTTGACAGGGCTGTGGGAGCAGAAAATTCTGGATTAAAACCCTAGCTGTGCTAGTAATGAGGTATTTGACTTGGAGCAAAGTCCTAAATTCTTTCCAACTTGGCTTTTTCATCTGTAAAATGGGGTGACACCTGACAGAGTTGTGAGGACTTAACGAGGCAGTTAACATAAAGACCT
Source organism: Noctilio leporinus (assembly GCA_004026585.1). Classification (NCBI taxonomy): domain Eukaryota; kingdom Metazoa; phylum Chordata; class Mammalia; order Chiroptera; family Noctilionidae; genus Noctilio; species Noctilio leporinus. Next base: position 173,563 of record PVIW01002341.1, on the reverse strand, counting down.
CCTCTGTCACCTGGCACACAGTAGGTGTGCAGCAAATGGCACTAGCAGGGAGCAGGGAGCAGAGCACAGAAAGCCTGGGTGACATCTGTAAAGGGCCATATGATGCTTCATGACATTGTGATGAAGATGCTGGAGAGGCTGGTAGGTGGCCAGTGCAGGCAGCCCACTGGTTCCTCAGCACTTCGTTGCCTTCATGCACCCAGCTCTGTGGGATGGGGTTCTGAGCGCACCGAGACACTGCAGGGGAGATATGGATCTGCAGCAGAGGCTGGGGACCAACCTATGAAATAAATGCCCACTGGGGAGTAGGGTTGGCCCGCACAAGCATGGAGGAATGTAGGGGGAAATAAAGGCAGGCAGAGGTGGCCAGAGGCACCTGGTGGAACCTGTTACTACGTCCCAGCAGCACTGAAGGCCATGCATGACAACCATAAGGAACATGGAAACCTTGTTTCACCAATCACTTTCATCTTAGTCCCCCACCACATCTGTTACATGAAAAACAATTTGTTGGTTGTTGTAAGCTACCCTTCCTTCAAAGTTTCTAGGCTCATTATCTTGTTAATCCAAAATCAAGTAATTTGGAAAAGACTGGGCAGAAAATTCCATGACTAGCCCACCAACATCTAATTATCCCTAAGAAAGTAGATGTTGACAGCAGAGAGACTCCTTCTGAAAAATTGGTGTAATCAAAATCTTACAGCAAGTTTATTTGTGGTTCGGTTTGGTAAAGTTCCTACCTTGTGCTAACCAACCATTATGATGGATACCACACAGGGCACCTTCAGGACACATGTATTTTGTCATTTCACATGTGAGGATACAGGCCAAAGGTTACTGGCCACTGTCCCAGGGCCAGGACTTGGAGGTGCCTAGTCCACACCCCGGCTCCCTGATCAGCTCTTGTGAGAGAATTCTCTGCAGACCCCTCTTCCCTAACTTTCTAGGCACCTGGGAGTCAGCTTCCATGAAAACTTTTTCCTCTATCATCTCCCCACCTTATACGCTAGTCTGTTACATTTAGCTCTATTAGAGGTACTGGATCTGAGTGGCACCTGTGTGGTAAGACGGCATGTGAGGAATATAAGAACAAGTATCACTCTTTTATTTTAACCAGTCCTGACCTCTAGGAAGATGTGCTCTAAAATCTCATTTTTTAAAACCAATATTGCCCCAGTGGGTTTAGCACCCTTTCGTCAGGCATGTTGTCCTTTTCCTGAGGACACCTTAGATGTGGGAGGCCATTCCTAGGCTGTAAGTAAAGGTGATGAGTGGGACCCCTGCCTAGGAGCCAGAGGTATCTCAATACAGGGGCAGTCACTCTATCATTGCTGTCCCTTGGCAGGTGGTACAGGAGCCTGGAAGGTGACATGCCACCTCCTGAGAGAGTGTGTTCATTTCCTCTGGTTGGACACCTCCTTACTGACTCAAGAGAGAGTTGGAAGGGATTTTAATAAGCACCCAGGAAGGTATATCCTTTTATTGCCTGACACTGCCAAAGCATTGGAGGTCAGTTAAGACAAAAGCTTAAATAAGAACTAGAAGCTCATAACATAATACCCCTAATGTCCAGGTTTCAATTGAACATTAGCCATCATCGCAAGAACAAGGAAGGTCTCAAACTGAATGAAAAAGGACAATCAGTAGATGCCAACACTGAGGTGACAGTAATAGTAGAATTATTTGGTGCTTTTAAAGCAGCCATCATTAAAATGGTTTGGTGAGCAAATATGAACACATTTGAAACAAAAAATGGGAAGTCTCAGCAAAGAAATTGAAACTATAAAAAAGTCAAATGGAAATTTTTGAAGATAAAAAAGTATGTACATATATATGTGTATATCTATATATATATATATAGATAGGTACACATACACACAACACATTTATATAAATACAAAAGTCATATATAGATATACGAAGCCTGTCCCAAAGGTGTCAGCAGCACAAACTGTTTTAATTATGTTGACATTGACTCAATACTTTCTGGACAGATCCGTATAGGTAAGAACTAGATGTTCAGGAAAAATAAAGGTAATAGGAAAGCAAATGGAAATAGTATCTAACTAGTATCTACTCTGGGATGAGGTTAGTAGTACTAAATGCTTTGTTACTATAATTAACATATAAATAGATTAATACATACTTATCATTTAATTCATATAAAATCCTAAGAGAGCAATAACACATCCTTTCTACAGATGAAGAAACTGGGGCTCGGCATATGTCAATGACCTGTCCATATTCTATCAGAGAACACTGACTATCTTACTGACTTCTTTAGGAAGGCAGTAAATCTGTAACCAAGCACTGAAAGATACCTAGTTCAGTTACAGTGTGTCAAGTGAGAGAGAATGACACATGTAGCCATTCAGTGAAAGGGACAAGCAGTGTCAAGTGAAGGCAAGAGGCATGTCCTTGGCCTAAGTGGAAAGTGAAGACTGTGTGTGAGTGGTGGGCAAGGAACCAGTGAAGGATGCTAGGTCAATCAAGTGTGGTGGAAGAAGAAAGTTCGTCAATGATTTTGCTTTAACCTGAGAAGCAAATGGAAGAGATTCTGGGCTTTGGGAAAGAAGAATGAGCAGATCAAAACAATGCTGAAGGAAGGTAATCAGGTGAGATGAGAATGTAAAGCAATATGCAAAAAAATAAAACTAGACCACCAACTTACACCATACACCAGAATAAACTCAAGATGGATAAAGGACTTAAACATAAGCAGTGCCACCATAAAGGTCCTGGAGAAAAATATAGGCAGTAAACTTTTGGATATCCTACGCAAAAATATGTTTACTGATACTTCACCAAGGGCAAAGGAAATAAAAGAACAAACCAACAAATGGGACTATATCATATTGAAAAGTTTCTGTTCAGCTAAAGAAAACACCAGCAAAATTAAAAGGGAACCAACTGCATGGGAAAACATATTTGTCAATGATAACTCAGACAAGGGTTTGATATCCAAAATATATAAAGAACTAATGTGACACAACACCAGGGAGGCAGACAGCCCAATTAAAAAATGGGCAAATGACCTGAACAGACAACTCACTGAGGGAGACATACAAAGGGCCCAAAGGCATACGAAAGAATGCTCAACATCACTAGCCATCAGAGAGATGCAAATTAAAGCCACAATAAGATACCACCTCACACCTGTCAGAATGGCAATCATCTACAAATCAACAAACAACAAGAGTTGGCGAGGATGTGGGGAAAAGGGAACCCTGGTACACTGTTGGTGGGAATGCAGGCTGGTGCAGCCACTATAAAACACAGTATGAAGTTTCCTTTAAAAACTAAAAATGGAGCTGCCTTTTAATCCAGCAATTCCACTACTAGGGCTATACCCGAAGAATCCTGAAACTCCAATTCATAAGAACCTATGTACCCCTATGTTCATATTTACAATAGCCAAGTGCAGGAAACAGCTTAAGTGCCCATCAGTGGATGATTGGATCAAAAAACTTTGGTACATTTACACAATGGAATACTACACAGCAGAAAGAAAGAAGGAACACCTAACCTTTACAACAACATGGATGGAACTAGAAAGTATTACGCTTAGTGAAATAAGCCAGTCAGTGAAAGACAAATACCATATGATCTCACCCATTTCAGGGCAATAATGAACAATACAAACAAATAAGCAAAACAGAACCAGATACATGAATACAATGAATAGATCTCCAATGGGCAGAGGGGAGGGGGGATGTGAGAGGGGAGAGAAGGAGGCAAAGAAGGGGAGCAGCTTTGTCTAGTAACTAGTATGGAAGAACCATGGACATGGACAACAAGTGGGATTGTCTTTGGGGGGAGTGGGTGGGTGGGGAAGGGGGCAGAGGGAAGATAAAAGGAGAAAGATATAACAAAACAAGAATAAAATAAAATTAAACAAAAAGAAAGTAAAGAACTGGATGAAGATCTGAATAAGGGGTCTCTTCAAGGAAATAGAGACCAGATCCTGGTATGAAAACAACAGAGCAGAGAAACTAGGGATGCCTTTTCCATGGATGATAAAGACACTCATCAAAAGTAAATCAATTTTTCTCTTGATTAGTGAGATATATTAACTGTATGCTTGAGGGATGTTGACTGGTAGCCCTTTTTCTTTAATACTTTCAGCAACCATCTGGGGAAGGTGGTATTCACACACATAATCATTATGAGAAGCTTCAGACACATAAAAAGGCCAGGTCATCAAATGAGAAATACTTGTACTTATTCCCAATTTGTCATTTTCAGGCTGCCATTGCATCACAAGGGGAGTCCTCCAACTCAGTTGATGAGGTCATAGTGTTGATGTGAGGACCTTCTATAAGGAGGACACTGTTCACAGTGGTTTAAGTGAGAAATACATTTGCACCACAGAGTAATAAGAATATCCAACTGGAATGAACTAGCAAGTCACACATCCATGTACATGCTTGATTCCATATCCCGTACAATCAGCCCCAAGTTTCTATTGTTAATGGACAGGTTCACATTGGAACTCACTGCTTATGTGTTTCTTGGAAACCTTTTAAAGCGTTGATGACGGTATTTTAGGGAAAATGAATTGACAGCTCTTTGTTTTGCTGTCTGACAGTGTGGCCTTAACATAATTATCAATACCTCACTCCACCCTCCCAACCATTTCTGAGGGGTACCCACATTCTACAGCTTATAGACTCCAGGCCTCGGAGGTGAACCCCTTTTGGCAACCCTTGCACCCTTGCTTAAGAAATCTCTGGGAATTGAGAATCACTGTTGCACCAATGAAGTAAAGTGACAAAGATGTGTCAGTCCATTTCACTGTAGCAGCTGACTATGGTTGGGCCTGACCAGGCCCTGTCCATTTCTCTCTACTAATGGTGCAGGAAAACCTAAGCATTTTTAAGACTTACTCCCTGGTTGCAAATATTCTCTGCCTTCTTTCCCATCCTTGACACTTTGTTTTTACTCAGTGTTTTCGTTGGAGGTTAAAATCCCTCAGAAATATGTAAAAGACTGGTGGATGGCTGGTTGTAAGGCAAGTCCTGGTGATTTGCCTTATTTTTTAAGTACACTTTGTTAATTATACTATTACAGTTTTCCCGGTTTTTCCCCTTTGCCTCCCTCCACCTGGTAAACAACCCCTTCCCTCTAGCAATTCCCATCTTAGTTCATGTCCATGGGTCTTGCATATAAGTTCTTTGGCTTCTCCATTTCATTTACTATTCTTAACATCCCCCTTCCTATTTTGTTCCTACCAATTATGCACCTTAATTCTTGTAACTTTTTCCCAGTTTTCCCCTTCCCCCTCCCCACTGATAACCCTCCATTTGATCTCCATATTAGTGATTCTGCTCCTGTTCTAGTTGTTTGCTCAGTTTGTTTTTATTTTTTAGATTCAGGTGATAGTTGTGAATTTGTTGTCATTTTAATGTTCATAGTTTTGATCTTCTTTTTCTTTTTTTTTTAAGATTTTATTTCATTATATTTAGAAAGAGGGGAAAGGAGAGAGGCAGAGAGGGAGAGAGACATCAATGTGTGGTTTGCTTTTCACCTGCCTCCAGCCACAGATCTGACTGGAGACCTGGCTTGCAACCTGGTTATGTGCCCTGGCTGGGGAATCGAACCTGAGACCTTTGGGTTCGCAGGCCCGCACCTTACCCACTGTGCTACCAGCCAGGGTCTGATCTTCTTTTTCTTAAATAAATTCCTTTAACATTTCATGTAATAATGGCTTGGTGATGATGAACTCCTTTAGCTTTACCTTGTCTGGAAAGCACTTTATCTGCCCTTCCATTCTAAATGATAGCTTTGCTGGATACAGTAATCTTGGTTGTAGGTCTTTGCCTTTCATCACTTTGAATACTTCTTGCCAGTCCCTTCTTGCCTGCAGAGTTCCTTTTGAGAAATCAGCTAACAGTTACCCTTGTAGGTAACTCTCTTCTCTTGCTGTTTTTAAGATTTTCTCTTTAGCTCTGTTGATCTATTGACTAGAACATGACTCCGGTGAGCCCAAGATTGAGATTTGATCCTAAAAAGGCCACTTTGCCTTTTGCAGATAGCAAACAAAAAAGTCCAAAATTAGAATAGCCCAATGACTGTCTCCCAAGTGTGTATGTGTCACTGAGGGGAACAGGCAAGAGTGTGGTGGAGAGGGAGGGAAAAGGGTGTGAGTGGGTCTGAACAAACAATTAAAAGGTGACCATCACCACTCAAGAAGAAGAAACTACACATATTCTTGTATCAAATCAGGTAACCTTAAGCAGTTTGTCTAGAAATCAGCAGGTGTCTTTGAACCATATTTTAGACTGCATATGGAGTGAAGATGAATTAAAAATATAACTTAAAAAATTCTCTCTTTATTTTTAACCTTTGTCATTTTAATTATGATGTATCTTGGTGTGGTCCTCTTTGGGTCCCATTTGTTTGGGACTCTCTGTGCTTCCTGGACTTGTATGTCTATTTTCTTCGCCAAATTAGGGAAGGTTTCTTTCATTACTTTTTAAAATAAGTTTTCAATTTCTTGCCCTTCTTTTTCTCCTTCTGGCAAACCTATGACTAAGATGTTGGTACATTTCAAGTTGTCCCAGAGGTTCCTAATCCTTTTCTTGCCTATTTCAATTCTTGTATCTTCTTTATGTTTGGGTGAATGTTCATTTCTTCCTTTTGTTTCAAATCATTGATTTGAATCCCAGCTTCCTTTCCATCACTATTGGTTCCCTGTAATTTTTCTTTATTTCACTTTGTATAACCTTCACTTCCTTTTGTGTGTGTGTGTGTGGCTGTACTCCACCTTTCTCTGAGCATCTTTATCACCAGTGTTTTAAATTGTGCATCTGACAGGTTGGCTATCTCCTCCTCACTTAATTCTCCCACTGGAGCCTTGATCTGCTCCTCGTTTGGGCCATACTTTCATCTTTTTAGCTTGACAACCTCCCAGTATTTGCCTCATGCCCTAGGTAGAGCTGCCACACCTGTTATGTTGTAAGGGGTGGAGCCCTAGGCAGTCCACAGTAGTGGGGTGAGGGGGTGGTGACCAGTTTCATTACCTTGTGGCATCATTCTGTGCAGGGGAGGGGTCTGAAAGGGAACAATGCTGCTTGCTCAGCATCACTCCATTCCCACTCACTTCACCCGTTCCTTGTATGCCACTGGCGCCCCTCTAGCTGTTGCCCTGGTGACGGTTCCCAGAAGGGTGGGTTTGCAGCCAGTCTAGGATCGTGTGGAGGCCCTCTAAATGGACTCTCCTGAGAGTCGGGCAGTTTATTTACTCCAACCCCCCACTGCTTTTCACAGTCAGTAGCTATGAGGCTTTACTTACCCAGCACGGGAACCGTGAGCTGCATGGTCTATCCTACGGTTAGGATCACTCCCCAGGTGTCTCTCCCCGATTTTATCCACCACATGTGAATTCAGGACTGCTGGTTCTGCAGGCTGCAGCTGTTGCCTTGTTATTGCCTGCCTCCGCCACATCATGTCCTCTCCACCCCAGCTCCCGGGCTCTGCCCCCATTCTACTTGTCTGGATAAATATTTCTTTTTAAATCCTTGGTTGTCAGACTTCCGTACAGTTTGATTTTCTGGCAGTTCTGGTTGTTTTTGTTTTGAAGTAGATGTAATCCTTATGGTTGTGCAAAGAGGCAAAGGGTGTCTACCTACGTCTCTACCTTGGCAGGATGACTCATCTTCTCAATTGGATTAAGGAAGTAGGGCCTGTAGTGGCCTGCAGGGGGACTTCCAACCCAATATTCAAGTTCTCTCTCAGGCACCCCGCTATTCAGACACTCGCATGGATTTATAAACTACTCTTTTAGGAATGAAATGCTCTCTTTACAGTGAAGCCTATCAGTCAGCTACACTTCACTATCAACTGCTTTAGTTGTGTAATTCTAGAATTGTCCTCAGATAATTAAGTGGCAAAGTGCAGTTGATGATGGCCTCACTGAGTGCCAATTGAATTTTAAGGAGGATATCTGTTTCAGTTACCAATTGCTATGTAGGTACCACCCTAAAACTGTGGAATAAAGTAACAGTTGCTTATTTCTTGCAGTTCTATGGATAGGCAACCTGGTTAGTCTCAGGTCAGGTCACTCTGTTGTTAACGAATAAGGAAGGGTCCACTGCCCAATGACACCAGCTTTTGAGAGAAGAAAGGAGTTTTATTTGGGAGTCAACTGGCAAGGATACTAGAGATAAGGTTCAGATGTGTCTCCTGCTCCAGGATTCAGGGTGGGGTTTTAAGAGATAGCGGTTGGGATTCACAAGTGTTATGGGTAAGTATATAGTGTCACGAATGTTGCTTATAAGTGATATATCCAAGGTTGAAACTTTGGTTGCAGGTCTTGCTAGAAAAAGGACTGGACTGAGTCTGCAGTTACACTGTGTCTGTGGTCACTTTAGTTCAACAGAACTAGACAGTCCAAGATAATGACTTCACTCATATATCTCACAGCAGGCCTGGCTGTTGGCCAAGACCCCTTGGATTTTCTCCACATGGTCTTTCATCTTCTCACAGGATGGACTAGGTTTCTGCCCAGCAAGTGGTCTCAGGGTTCTAGGAGGGCAAGGTGACTACTGGAAACCTTCTGGAATGCCCAACCTCTGGAATTTGCACAGTGGCTTCTGCATTTTTACTGTTTAAGGAAAGTTACAGGCAGCTGAATGCAAAATGTGTCTTTCTTGCCTGGGCAAGAAAGGGGTTCGTTGAAGGATGTTTCAAGTTGGGGTTAAGGACTTTACATGAACAGAGGTGGGAAACACAGAAAGAGGAAAGAAAACCTTGTACATAGAGGCCTAGGAATAAAGCTGGGGTGTTGCTACAAGTGCACCGGGCACCTCATATCCTAAGCACCATGGAAAAATAGGGTTTGCTTAGAAGGCTGCAAAGTTCAGCCATCACCCATCCTGGGCTATCCTACTCTCCTAACCAGAACAAGGAAAATGCAGGAAGATTCAAAAAGAGAGGGAAAAGCAGTAACCTTCTGCAAGTCTATAGGGGTGAGAAGCCAAACTGATGTTATAAACCTCCCTCTGAAAATCCACATATTAACATCCTGTCCCGTGTCAGCTGTTTCTGCTTTTAAAATAGGTATTATTCTCAAATTCCACTCACTGTGAAGTTCCAGTGGCTCTCAAGTTCTTGTTGTTTTTAGAGTAATACTGTCTCTGCTTTGGGTCTGTCCTTTTAAAAATGTTCTGTAAGAATTTATAACTTGTTCATGTTCTTTTGGTTTGAAAGAGCACCTCTTTGTTGATGCTTTTTCAAAAGCTATTCACCATAATTTTCTTTGTAAAGAGATGGTAGGCTTGGGGTTCTTTGCCCAGCATAGTTGGGTCACATACTGGCAGGACAGGGTGGGAAGCCTACAATATATGCACCATTTTTATACTTACATGGAAGTGTTTATTTGGTAAGAAAACTAAATTTTCAAAATACATTGCTTAGTCCTAAAGGATTCCCTGGTATTTATTTTGTATTATGATCATATTTGCAAAAAGTCCGACAGTTCCCACCATGAAGCCTCCAGTGCCCTGCATAATCGCTAATGCAGGCGAGGACCCCAATGTATACTACGTCAGTGAAAGGATGATGATGATCATCACCATCCTCACAGGCAGAAGCCAGAGATTCATGGGATCAGTGTGAAATGAGTTACAACAGGAATGATGCCTGATCCTTCTACATAGACCCTAATTATTTGGGGGTTCCTATTGCCACCTGTGAGAAACAGAGAAAGTAAAACGAGGAGTATTTTATACAGCCTCAGAATTTAGATTGAGAAAAAAAAATCTCTGCAGTCAACATCTGGTCTTTGCCATCAATGCTGCATTCCTCTTCTGGATATCATTGGAGGGGTTAACTCCCTGAACATGTGCAAGTGAGGCAACTCTCTTCTACACCAGCCATTTGATTCCTCCTTTTAAAATTTATTCTATTTTTATTCTTTTTTTTATTTTAAAGATTTTATTTATTATTTTAGAGAGAGGGGAAGGGAAAGAGACAGAAAGGGAGAGAGACATCAATGTCTGGTTGCCTTTCACCTGCCTCCAGCTATGGACCTGGCTGGAGACCTGGCTTGCAACCTGGTTAAGTGCTCTGGCTGGGAAATGATATTATTTTTAAAGTTGTAAAAATATTGAAAAGAAACCTGTCCCCTGTAATTTCTATTTCTGGACTAATTATTCTGTGACTGGTACCAGACAGGCCAAACCCATGCTCTTCCATACAACACTCATTCAAATAATTGAATTTCCCCCACTGAATATATGACAAAAATTGGTTGAGTAACTAATGCAAACCCAGAGGAAAAATTATCTTGAATAATGATGTCACAATATGTGAAAGGTATAGGGACTACCCATCTCATGTTTTTGAACTTTGTGGTTAAAGACTTTGAGAGTTGACAGATTAGTCAGGGATTTGTCGAGAGTATTAATTATAAACTTTGAAATCTTGGTCAGCGAAAGTTCATCACTGTGCATCTTGCAAATATGATCAAAGTCTTTTCAGTACTGATTTGATGGTGCTTAACCACAGTGCATAAAGAATGAAGGTTTTCATTAGAAATTACTGATGTAACACAGCACATTTGAAAGGAGAGTTATTATCAGACTATTAAAATTCATGCTCTGCCCTGGCTGGTGGCTCAGTAGATAAGGTACTGGCCTGCGAACCCAAAAGTCATTGGTTTGATTCCCAGCCAGGGCAACATAACCAGGTTGCAAGCCAGGTCTCCAGCCAGCTCTGTAGCTGGAGGCAGGTGAAAGGCAACCATACATTGATGCTTCTCTCACTCTCTGCCTCTCTCCCTTCCTCCTCTCTCTGGAAATAATAATAATAATAATAAATCTTTAAAAAAAAACTACAAAAATCACAATTAAAAAAAAAATTCATGCTCTTTTCCTATGCCACCCCCACCTTCTCTGAACACCTGAAATTGTGTTTTGGACTGCTTCAAGGGAACTAGGATCTTAACACCATTAGTGTAGTCCAGGGATGACCACTCCCATGAAGGTTAAGGTGCAGCTGATTATGTGTTTGAAATCATAAATAAAACCATGAAAACCTGGGGTGAACTGTAATTTGGTGAGTGAAATTTAAGGCTGACTGAAAACCTGAAAAATGGAGAGTAGTGTGTAGAGCTGGTTATTGGAAAGGAGAGCAGTCCCTCCATTGGACCATGTTGAGTTTTAGGAAAGCAATCTGTTATTTTTGGGGAGCTTTTTCCCCCCTGGTCACAGAAAAATGCACTAGCATTGAAACCATGGAAAATGAAATAAAATACACCCAGTGCAACACCTCCAAAATCACTGGCCTGCATCTTCTCTCTTTTGCTGGGATGTCTTTCTGTCTTCTAATAGTTGTCAGAATACCATGCAGTGGTTGGGTGGAGGACATTTGAGGGGTTCCTGCTATTAACTGAAGATGATGAATTTCCTTCAGCAGCCAGGTGGAAGATGCAGAAAGGTGCCAATGCCTCCCTCAACCCCCAGCAGCCAGCTACTGCCTCACATTTCAGGAGCGGTGGCCTCTGCCGGCATGTGGGTGGGTAGAGGGATTTTGGGGGAAGGCTCTGCATGAAAGAACCCTACAGGTCTCTGCAGTTCAACAGCTGACATTCTGCCGGTTCACTTGCCTGTTCGGGCCAGAGGGTGGCACCCCAGCCACTACAGAGGGGACAAGAAGGAGGGAGAGGACTGCTGGATTGGGAAGAGATGGGTAAAATTAAATTCTCAGGCTTAGCTCTGGAGCTCCCAGCTCATTTGGAGCCCATCCCCACTCCTTTAGGGAGCAAGTGGGCTTCTGCCAGACTGGTTGTCACTGAGTTGGGAATTTCTAAAATGAAAAAGGTTTTCAAAGGTATTCAAGATACATAATCTTTATTCTCTGGGTCCCAAGAAATTTGGCCGCTGGGTGTGCGGGTGCTCATGGGTGGCTGGCTATGAGCAAGCCAGCATATGACCTGTTCCTTTGTGTCGTTTTGCAGTTGCTGGATTTGTGAGACTCCGTGAAGGATGATGTCCTGAGGGTTATCTCTGCCTTTAACATTCCTCAAACTTACCTGCACTCGCCAATCGAGGGGATCGCCCACCCGCCGGCCACCTGGGTCTTACACCTAGCGCCGCGGGCAGCCCTCCGCCCGGCAAAGGGCACACTCTCGGAAGCCCACACCTAGAGCGGGCGTGGTGGCAGAGTGGCCTGCCCACAGCTACCACCTCACCGGGTCTCTGATGCTTGAGCGGGATCAAGGCCGGTGAAGCGCGCGCTGGGCTGCTGTCGAGAAGGGAGTGCAGCCGCACTGCGCCCTCTCCCTGTAACCAACAGCTCGCGCCACCTCCCTGGCTTCCGCGGGGCCCCTCAACATAGTGAGTTCCCTGTGAACTTGCCCCATGGCCCGGTGCCACTCAAGGTCTCTCACTGGCCGCAGTGACTCAGATGCCCGGTGATTTTGAAAAATTGTGGTGCTGGGTGAAAAAAAAAAAAAAAAATCAAAGCACAAGAAATCAAACAGCGCGGGCAGAAGTTCAGCTCAGCGAGCTAGCGACTCAATTGAGCCTCCGGGGCTTTTTGTAGAAACACTCAGCTGGATCGGAGCTTGCACTGCGGGCTGGCTCCGCAAAGCACTGGCTTGACTTGTCCTCCCAGGGCCGCGGCACACGACAGCTGGGGGAAAGCGTTTTTGCTTGCGAAGCGCAACTATATACAATGTTCTCTAGAAGCACAGATACCATGTTTAATAAAGGCGGGGAGGGTGGGCTAGGCAATACAACGCAGTAAATAGGTTGCTGAACTTGGAGAGGTAACCTAAGGACTCTCCTGTCCCTGGAAAGGGCAGCGGACCTCCCGTGTCTCAGATCCATTATCCTCTGTCCTTTTGCTACTTTTGTCGTGGAGGAGGCACGTTCAGCTCTGTCCGTGTCCTCAAGGGCGCCATCCATGACTGTGATCAGAGCAGACACCTGGTGCCTAACAACCTTCTCATGCTGCCCCTCCTCTGGACTAGGGCAGGTTTCGGGAGGAACTCCGGACCCTGCGGGACTGGACAGGGGGGCTTTCGCTCACCGGTGCTGGGCCGTTGGCCCAAGCTCCCCAGCACTGCCAGGGTGGCGTAAACAGTAGTCTCCTGGCAGACCTCCTGGTTGTGAGCCAGATAAGGGCTGGCTTTTATCTTTTAACAGGTTGCTTTTTAAAGTGTTCACCGGTCCTCAGAGCTGGAGGTGTGGGGGCAGTGATCTTTATGGGCGCAGACGACACCCTCATGTCTTCCTTTGGCGCACTTCTCTTCCGGCCAAACTGGCTCGCCCAGGCCCACGAAAAGCGTGGGGAACACGGGCACGCAGCGGGCCGGTGCTGCTAGCGAGTGTAGCCGGTTCCTGGTGCCATGCCAAGCGGCTACCCCTCAGAGTTTGCCTGCGGCCGTCACCGACAATCACGAGCTGATGCTCCAAGCCGAGGTCAAGGTAGACCTCTGGCCTCTGGTTCCACCTGGCCATGTCCACGCTCGACCTTTCTCCTCCTGCAGCAAAATCCCCCCCTTCCAAATACCGAGCCCCTGGCCACTCACTCGCTCGGGACTCGCTGGAGGATGCCGTGAGCCTAACCTGGGCCTATGCTGTCAAGCTACCCCTCTGTATCTGCCTGCAAACAAAAACTGACCCAGGTGGACAGGGAGCTGGACAGCGCCGAGGACCCTCTCTTTTCTTCCGGGGTGCTGGTTAGCCCCCCCCCCTAAATTGGGATTTTTTATTTTAACCCGTTTAGCGTGCGCTCCCCCACGGGGAGATGTCCCTTCTCTAGGCTGACCTTATATCCTCTCCCGCGCCGCGGTGTCTCAAAGCCGAGGGAGCGCAGGGAGGTTGAGGAGGTCAGACACTAAGAGGACCGGGAGGAGGGGGGGCGGACCCCGAGAAACACCAGAGGCGCGCGGGAAGGAGCGGGAGTGGGGCCGCGGGTTCCAAGGAGAAAGGGGAAAGGCGCGCGGGACCGAGGTCGGGCTGTACCGCCCTCCCCACAGTGCTCTCCACGTTCGCTTGGACCCCGCGGCTGCCTCCACCGGCCTCAGCACGCCAAGGGACCGTTCCCTGAGCCAAAAAACCTTGAGGATCCCAACTCATCGAAGGCACCGCCTACTCCCCACCTGGAGGCCGTGGCTCTTCTCCGTCTTTTCGGGTTTTGTTCTAATTTCTTATAAATACTTTAAAAACTTTTCTCATTTCCCTATTTTACCTGCTCGGTGCGCTCTCTCTTCCAGTCTCGCACCCGGGCTGCGGATAGAGACACCTTGGGGATCGCTCGGCACCCTGTACTGGTCTCTGCCCACTAAGGGTTCCGCCGCTTAACGGAGGTTCGGCGGGAGAAAAGCTGGGTGGCTCTGCGAGCAGCTTGAGGAGGGCGCCCCAGAGGAAGATGAGCAGCCTGACGATCGGATCCCGCCGGAAGCCTGGACTCAGGGAGTGGGGCTCGAGCAGGAGCGCCCTTCTCCACCGTGGACGCGCGCGTTCTAGGGCACTAACCGGTCCTCGCGCCTGCCTCGGTGCGGCTGAGAGAAACTCCAGCAGCGGGTCCCAGACTCTGGGTCGCCTCCAGAGGCTCTATGGGAGGCAGCTGCCAGGCGGGCCCTGTGCCGGGAGCGCCCCCTCTGTTACACTCGCACACCGCAGCAGCTACCGGGTAGGGGAGAGGCGAGGAGACACATTGGGGTGGGGGATGGGTGCGCACCAGGCCGAAGGCAGCTCGAGTCACTCGGTAAACACTCCTGGCTGCTCCAGGGCAGGCGGCGCGCGCAGCGAGAACCCAGCGGGTCGCCGGGCTTTCACCTGCCTCTAAAGCAAGGGCAGGAGCTGCCCAGCCAAGGGGCGGGGACCGCAGCGCCTAGGGACAGAGCTGGCCGGAGAGGGCGGGCCTGGGCGGGGGCGGGGGCGGGGCCCACGGTGATTGGGCGCCGGCGTGGAGCCGCGGGCCCGAGCTGGGCTGCAGGGACGCGCAGGTTTCACTTCGCTCCCGGGCTGCCTGCAGATCTCGAGCGCTTCTGGCCGCTTGGGCCAGTGTCCCGCCACTGCCGCCAAGGAGTCCCCGCACAAGCCCCGCGCTTCTTGCCTACTGGAGCCAGCATTGCCTCGGGCTGCTAGGTTCCTCCTGGTACCGCCGCCACCAACTCGGCGCCTTCCCCTGGCCCGCGCTCCCCCAATGTCTGACTCTGACTCTCGGACTGAAAAACGCAAGGTAAATACCTCCGGATCCCGGGCGCGGGGCGGGACGGGACGGGTGGATGACTGGCGCCGGAGCCACACGCTCCACCTCCTGCCCGCTTCCCGCGCACGTGCTGGCGGAGACACTCGTCCCGGTCCTGCTAGTGGCCTGGCGGGAAGTGGCGATCAGAGTGGGTCGGGTCCTCTCCCGCTCGGGTCCACTTTGGGGAGAGGCTGCGCTTAGTGGAAGTGCGGACCGGACCTCGTTGCGGCGCGCGCAAAGTGGTGCAGCGTCGCGGCCCCGTGGAGAGGCAGGGCGTGCTGTCCCCACCCGCTCCAGACCTGCGGCTGCTGCGCTGTGTGACCTGCGTCCCGGGCCGGGAAGTCTCGCCGGCCGCGCGGTACGAGCGGGTCTCGGGCGCGCGGGCTGGATGCAGAAGATTTGCGGAACTGTGCTAGGGACTGACTGACTATATTCAGCTTTTTCTTGTGCGCATCAGGACGAAGGATAGGGGCAGTCGCTGTGTCCGCCTCTCGGAGGTGTCCGAGGCCCCTGCCCCATCTGTGAGCGCCCCGCAAATGAAGCCAGGCTCATGAGCCAGGGACCGCGAGAGACCGAGGGCTTCCACCGCCGGAGCCACACGGTGGACGAGCGTGGGCAGCAGACGCGCTCTGTCCTTGGGGCCGGCCGGGCAGTCTTAGCGACTCGGGCGTGCCCCAACGCAGCCTGACCACTCGCGGTGCCGCTGGCGGTGCCCGGTCCTTGGGGTTGGCCGATCGGATTTGGTGCGTGACGGCGGTGCAAGGGGAGGAAGTGGGCTGGGTGTTGCGGCTGGGCGGGGGGGGGGGGGGGGGGGGCGGCGGCCAACCGCTAGGACCGGGGTTTGAGGACCGCCTGCGGCTCCTGCTTTGTCTCCAGGTGGCTGGCTCCTCTGGGCCGCAGGAGCCGCTGACGCGCGCGCGGCGTCGGAACGCACAGACCCGAACGGGTAGCCAGGCCTCCCTGGCCCTGGGCCCTGGGGCCCGGGCCTCGGGCCCCGAGTTCTCGAAGCCGACGCCGTCACGGCCCGCGCGGCGCTCTGAGGAGAATTTGTCAACAATTGCTTGGTCTCCGGCGGCCTGGCCTGTAGGCACCGCCCCGCCGGTCCCGCGATTGGCTGGGGCGCAAAGCATGCGCGCACGGGCCAATCGGAAGCCCGGGCCCCGGCGCCAGTGGCGCGGGGCGGCGGTGGACCTGGCGGCGGCAGGCGCAGTGCGCGAGGGGAGGAGCGGCGGAGGGTAGGATGTTCGAGGCGGCAGCGGCGGCGGCCGGGGCTGTGCGGGACCGAGGCGCGGCGCGTGGAGCCCTAGGCGCCCCGGCGGAGCGCGGCGGGAGGCGCGCGGCTAGCTGCGGGCTCTGCGTTGGCCCGCGACCTCTGAGTGCGGGTACCAGGCTTTGTCTGGTGCGCTGCCTCCTCCGTGACGGTCTGGGGGCTCCGGGTCGGCGAAAGGTGCGGGCTGGACGACGCCGGGCCGGGGCTCGGGCCCGGACGCGACGCTGGGAAGGAAAGGGGCGGACGTGAGTTTCGGCCTGCTCGCGGGGAAAGGGAGGACCCACTGGGTGAAGGGACCGAGCGTCCGGGGTACCCACCATGTGGAGTTACTGTGGACTTGGCCGGGGCGACTGGGGTCGGCGTTGGGGACCCCCCGTTTAGAGGTTTTCACCTAACTTTGCAAGTGGACTTGGGGGAAGTTTTTCGGGGTGGGTGCGTTGTGCTGCCCCCGCGCGGGGCCGCTGACGGGCTGGCGGGAGGCAGAGCGGGCTGAGCGGGCTCGGAGTTACAAACTCTATTGTGACGCACTTACTACGACGGACGGCCCTTGCCAAACCTCCCCAGACTTGCTGCCCTCAGCACTTTCGGCAGAACAATGGGGCCGGAGCAGGGAACTCGGCCAGCTGCCTGCAGTCGCTGCCTCTGTGCTAGCTCCTGTGCCCCGAGCGCAGGGTCTCGTCCCGGGAACCAGGCAATCAGAGTCCTCAGGGAGTTCTGGCTTAGTCCAGCGGGCTCTCAGCAGAGCCCTCCGAACAGACTTCAGACACGCTGCCTCTCCCCAAACTTGTCTGGGTTCCAGCACCGGCCCCACAAGTCATCGATGTTGTCACTATGTTTTGTTCAGTGGCAGGAAGTTTAGTCCCCTCAACGTAAATAATAATACTTTTGTTGATTTATTCTTACTTGGAAGATTGTCACAAATATACAAAGTAACAAGTTGTTATTAAGGTATTTGGTACCTTATTAAGGTACCTATTAAGGTAGTTATTGTGATGATTATTTTAGTTAAGATAATTTTGGTTTTTATTTTGCTTGCAGAAAAAAAGACCAAATGGCAAAGCAACCTTCCGATGTAAGTTCTGAGTGTAATAGAGAAGGTGGACAATTACAGCCTGCGGAGAGGCCTCCTCAGCTCAGGCCTGGGGCCCCCACCTCTGTACAGATTGAGCCACAAGGTAATCCTGAAGGCGAAGGGGACCGCTGCCCCCACGGCAGCCCTCAGGGCCCGCTGGCCCCACCGGCCAGCCCTGGGCCTTTTGCTACCAGATCCCCGCTTTTCATCTTTGTGAGAAGATCCTCCCTGCTGTCTCGATCCTCCAGTGGGTATTTCTCTTTTGACACAGACAGGAGCCCAGCACCCATGAGTTGTGACAAATCAACACAAACCCCGAGTCCTCCTTGCCAGGCCTTCAACCATTATCTCAATGCAATGGGTAAGCAGTTCTGGGTAAGAGACAGTGGACTTGGCGGTTGTTTGAATATACCGAGAGGTTGCATGTGGCATTAAAAGGATTTGGACTCCTTTTATGGACTTATTCCATATTTTCATGGGGATGGGGAGATATGTCAAATAACACATCAAACCAATGTTAAAAAAAAAATACCAACTGTTATGGTAGCAATAAGTTGAGGTCCAAGCATCAGCTTATTGGGCAGCAAAGCTGGAGCCCTTTCTGCTGTCAGTGAGTGTATGACATGGCAAATTCTCTCCACTAAGATTGAGTTATTAATGACATGCCCCTTGGAAGGGACTCAGTTATAAGCAGATATCTTAACATAACTAAAAGTGATGAGACAAGTTGATCATTTTCAAAACTGACGTATAGTCTGTGGCAATATAGAACCATGAACATGGTTGGTTTTCTACTCAGATTCGTCTTTGGTCTTACTTTGTTTGCTCAGAGAGTTTGGACATAGTCCTAATGAGATTAGATTGTGGGTTTTTATTTCAGGGATGAAAGGCAGTTTCAGGGTCTAAACTGGGAGTAGCAAACATCAATTCTCAGAAATACCTGGCAGTACCGTCAAGAAGGGAGCTGACCCGGTGGGATTTGGGTGAACTGGAGAGCCTTTGCCCCCTGCACCACCACCACCACCTGAGGGTGTGTGGTCTCAGTGGTAGGATTTTCTACATTGCAAGATAATTCAAGAATGTAGATACTGATGCCAACTGTCCTGGTTGCTCAAATATTGGCAACTAACTTAGAACTTTCAAAACACTATATCAGCCATATAAAAACATCTACAGGCTTGACTCTTGGCACATGACTTTGAGTACGGGTGGTAAGTGGGTGAATGCATGAGTTCAAATCACTGTTACCCACTGATAGGAAAGGCTAGTGTCTTCAGCAGGATTCAGCTGGTTCTTGCTGGTTCTCATTTACCATTGCTCCAGATTAGTCCTTCCGGCTTTGAAAAAATAGAAGCAGGGTGGCAATATTATTAAGAAATTCAGTTTTGATTCTATTAAAACCTAAGTGACACAAAGTCACTGGAGGATACATTCAACTGTTGGAACACAATGACAAATCTTCCATTTGCAAAGTCTTTAGGGTTCGGTATTCATAACCTTCAGTGAGGTGAGAACTGTGCAGGTCCATCTCCCAATCATAGAGAATGACAGAACCATAGAGGGTTGGTCACTTGTCAGAGGTGGTTCCCATGTGGGATATGACAAATGGCAAAAACGTTAGCAGCTACATTTGGCCCCCCAGTGTCCATGAGTCTTACATCCGAGCAATCACCACCTGCACATGGAAGATGCTAGGGGTGGCAGATTTTCTGAAAAGCAAATTGAATTTGTCCCATGTGACTGACAAACAGTGCTCCGAATCCACAGGCATAGAGTAATGTGCAAGCACACCCCAATGTCTCCTACATGCAAATACTGGTTGTGTGCATTTTTATGTTTACACCATTTTACATAAGGGACTTGAGTATCCACAGGAGTCCAGGTACAGCTCCTGAGCTCATTTTAGTTTTAGAAGTTCTTGGTGCTTACAAATGTTTTTCTGCCCATGAAAATAATCCTGAATACATGAACTCACAACATTGTTGTTCACTAAATGTGTTAACATGGCTCAGTGGTGTGTATGTGTTTTAAAACCCATGTGTTTAAGGAACATTCAAGAGCTGTTAAAGAAGTTTTTCACTACAAACCAAACCAGTCTCTGCAGGTGGTAGCTTAATGCACAGAAATAGTTTCTTCTTTCCTGTTAACCAGTAGAGGGTAAGTTAGCATACTTTTTAATGTAAGGGTGGCATGAGGGCTTTCAGTGACATACTCTTTTTTTTTTTTTTTTTTTAAGATTTTATTATTTTTAGAGAGAGGAAAGGGAGAGAGACATCAATGTATGGTTGCCTTTCACCTGCCTCCAGCTGCGGATCTGGCTGGACCTGGTTATGTGCCCTGGCTGGTGAATCCAACCAGCAACCTTTGGGTTCTCAGGCCAGCACCTTATCCACTGTACCACCAGCCAGAGCCAGTGACATACTCTTTAGAGAGCTAATTATAAGGTGTAAGCACTGTTAACTTCAGATTACAGATGGAGAGCTTGAGAAATCACAATCTTAAGTTTCTAAGCAAAGTATGGTTGTGCTTGAAGTACAATAATGGATCCTGAGGTGTAATTTTATAATAACTATTTCAGTGTGATCATTGAAAGGATAGGATTAAAACGATCAGTTATAAGGGGTGTGTCTGAAGTTAATGTACCAAGGTAAATTTTCAGGATTAGTACTTGAAAGATTAGTTGAGGAGGGGAGGGGGAAGCTAGGGGCTGGTGGGAGGAGAAGACGGTCAGATGTGAGTGTGTTAGATGAAATAGCATTCACCATCTTTGTGGCTCATACCACTTTCCCGGATATTAGTATAATAGTTCTTGAAAGCCAGTGAAATTTGCTGAGTTGATAGATTTGGTTCTTTTCTTTTTGGCTCTGTTCTGTATTTCTTACTCAATTACATCCATTAGGATTGTCATTGAAGCTTTTGATAATGTATTGCAAAATATGGTTTTATATAGAAACCTTTGTGATTGTTTTTCACCAGTGGGACACAAATGTGAGATTATGAAGGGGTTCTCCTTAGCCAGGGGCATCGGTGTCCACAGACAGGGTCTGCTGAGCGACTTGGGGTGGAGAGTAGTGTGTTAATGTTCCTGCATGTCTATTCTACTGAGAAAGTGCATTATGTGTGAGATGCACAGCAGCCAGATGTCTGTATCAGAAACGTCTTCATGTTTTTCTCCAAGACTGATTTTTCTGGTGATACTTTCAAGGAGTACCTGTGAGACATCATTATTTTTTCACTTTATCAACTTTTCGTTAGGAAAGAACAGGTGATTTTAATCAAAACCACTGACAGGATGTTGGTGGCCTTTTCTGTTGAGCATAGTCCACTAAATGTGTTCCAGTAGTTGTTCACTAGATGCTATACAAGTCACACATGGAAGGTGTAGTCAATGCTATTGTTGGAGTACAAGTTGAGAAAGGTCAGGATAGGGATGAATGCTAGTAATTAACTGCCAAATGTCATTTCAGTAAATTACTTACAGTTTATACTTGTCCCTGGTATAACCAAATTCCATGTAGGAGTTGTGTTCTTTGTGTTCTTTAGGGTCTTGTGTGCCCACCTCTTAGCTGGGCTTTTCATTTGTGAGCTCTGAGGGAAGGTACAATATTTTGTAAATCCTGAAGACCTGAAGGTGCTCAGGAGATGTTCAGATGCATTCAAGATTTGCTTAATAGCCTTTCCAAAGACCTAATTGAAAACAAATACCATGTCCAGAAGTGTCTGATAGCGAGGAAAAGATCCTGCCCTCCCCACTTCAAATTTTTTTAGTTACAAGGGTCTAGTTATTTGGTTTGTCACATAGGAGTGGCAGATCAGGTGTAGCCCAGCACAGGCTTTGCAGGGAAGCCACATGTGGGCATTGAGCTTTCAAGTGAGACTAGTCCAAGTTAGACGTGTTGACAGTGTCGGTTCACATGGGAATTTAAGGCTTAGTACTGAACAAGAGTATGAAATAGCCCAGTCATTTTCATACTACTTATTGGGTTGGCCAAAAAGTTCATTTGTTTTTTTTTCCATAAGATGGCCCTAGTAGTGCATAGTTATCTAACTTCATTCATAATAATTTTGTTAATTATGTTGTGACAGCTGTCATACCAGCCTACATTAAAAAAAAAAAATCAGAATTGCTGAATCTTGTGTAAACATTTTAATGCTGAAGATGTAAGAAAATATGCAACATTTTCTGCATATTATGCCTGATTATTTCAAGAAAGGTAAAAATTCAGCTGAAACACAAAAAAAGATTTATGCAGTATATGGAGAAGGTGCTGTGATCGATTGAACGTGTCAAAAGTGGTTTGTGAAGTTTCATACTGGAGATTTCTCGATGTTCCAAGTGTGCAGTTCAGTAGTGTTAAAAAGTATATTTGCATTATTGTGCAATCAATTCCCAGGGCTTTTTCATCTTCTAAAACTGAAACTATAACCATTACACAGCAACTCCCCAATTCTCCTCGCTCTTGGCAACCTGCATTTTATTGATGTCTATTGATTTTGTCTATTCTAGGTTTCTCTTATAAATGGAATTCTACAATATTTGTCCTTTTGTAACTGGCATACTGTCCTCAAGGTTTATCCATTTTGTAGTTCATGTCAGAATTTCCTTTTTTAAAGGCTGAATAATATTCTATTGTACGTGTAGACCACATTTTCTTTATCCATTCACCAGTCAGTAGACATTTGGGTTGCTTCAATTTCTTGGCTGTCATGAATAATGCCACTATAAGCATAAGTGTACTAATATCTCTTTGAGATCCTGCTTTTGTTTCTTTTGGTGTAAACCCAGTGGCATTGTTGGGTCATATGGTAGTTACGTTTTTAGTCTTTTGAGGAACCTCCATACTGTGTTTCATAGTAGCTGCACCCATTTTATATTCCCACTAACAATGCCCAAGGGTTCCAGTTTTTCCACATCCTCACCAACATTAGTTATTTTGGGATTTTTGATAGTAGTCATCCTAATGTGTGTGATACGCTATCTCATGGCTTTGACTTGTATTTCTCTAATGATGATGAGTATCTTTTCTTGTGTTTCTTGATTGTTAAATAAAATAGATTTTGTATTAATTTTACCTGTTTATTTTTACTTTTTAAAGTGTGGCTTACTAGAAATATGTCAGTGAGACCTGTGGCTGCCATTCTGTGTCTGGAGGGGCTGGCCCTATCAACGCAGCCGCTGTCCTGTGTGGTAGTACTTTAGCCCATCGGCCTGATCCTTCCTACTCAAACCACATCATTTGCAGAAAACTCCCTTGGTTGCTTTTATTTACTTGAGAATTTCATTTCATAATAGGCATCTTAAATATTCATGAGCTTTGTAGATAGCTATGTTCTACAGGCAAAATGCATACCTGTTTTGGTTTACCTCTTTAACTCATGGTACTTGCAGGCTTTGAAAAGTAGAAGACGGGGTAGTTCAGTTCCTCAGGCACCTCAGGGCCACCTGGAGCCTGGCAGTAGAGCCTTTGCGAAGATTCAGTTCCTGCCTTCACTAGTTTGGACACCCAACAGAAAAAAGTACACTTTGTAGGTCCTTAATGGGGATAGAAGAAAATATTCTTTATTGGTCCCAAATAAAATTTATTGATTTGACAACTGTTTAGGCAGTTTTAATTTTCTATCTAGTTTATTTTATTTTTAAAAATTAATTATTTTTTATTTTTTAAAGATTTTATTTATTATTTTCAGAGAGAGGGGGAGGGAGAGAGGGAGAGAGACATCAATGTATGGTTGCCTTTCACCTGCCTCCAACTACGGACCTTACTGGAGACCTGGCTTGCAACCTGTTTATGTGTCCTGGCTGGGAATCGAACCAGCAACCTTTGGGTTTGCAGGCCTGCACCTTACCCACTGCGCCACCAGCCAGGGCCTCTATCTATTTTAAAATCAGTATTTGAGATAATTAACAGATTTACATACAGTTGTGAAAACTACCAGAGAGATTGTACCTTTTACCCAGATTCCCATAATGACAGTGCCTGTGGCATAATACTACAGTGTCCACAACAAGCAAGTTGACATTGATAGAATCCAGCTACCTTATTCAGATTTCATCAGTTTTACATGTACTTTCACATGTGGTATGTATTTAATTAAGTGCAGTTTTGTCACATGTAGTAGATAGGTCTGTCACCACCACTGCAGTTAAGATGCAGAACAGCTTCATCCCAAGGCTACTCATGCTGCATTTTTATAATCAACCCTCCCGCTCCCTGACAACCACTGATTTGTTCTACTTACCTACACTTGTCATTTCATGCATGCTATAGAAATAGCATCAAGCCCTGGCTGGTGGCTCAGTGGATAAGGCGCCGGCCTATCGAACCCAAAGGTCGCTGGTTCGATTCCCCAGCCAGGGCACATAAACAGGTTACAAGCCAGGTCTCCAGGTAGGTCCATAGCTGGAGGCAGGTGAATGGCAACCATCCATTCATGTGTCTTTCCCTCTCTACCTCTCTCCTTTCCCTTCTCTCTGAAAATAATACATCTTAAAAAAAAAAAGCGCATCGTACTGGGATTGGCTGTTTTTGCTCAGCATTATTCCTGCATTCTACTCAAGATGTGTGTGTCAGTGGCTGATTGGTGTTTATAGCTAGGTAGTATCCCACAGTGTGGGTGTATTGCAGTCACTGTTGACCTGTTAAAAACCTGTAGCTTTTCATCCATCCTCTTAACTTCACAAAGCAAAGGTTTTTAATTTTGATGCAGTTCAAGTTCTCAGTTTTTCCGTTAATGGATCATGTTTCTGGTGTGCAGGCTTAGGAACCCTTTGTCAAGCCCCAGGTCCCAAAGAATTTTTGCCTCATTTTTTTCTTTTATCTAGAAGTTTTATAGTTTTGCCTATTATATTTAGATCTATGATTCACATTGAGTTAATTTGTGTGTAAGATGTGAGGTTTAGATCCATATTTATTCTTTCTAGCTGTTGAAAAGATTCTCCACTTTTCATCCAACTGTTTTTGTGCCTTTAGTCAGGAGGAATCAGTAGGTATATTGTATGGGGCTGTTTCTGTATCTTGTTTTGTCTTTCTCTGCCAGTATTACACCACCAGCAATACTGTGGTTACATGCTTAGGTGATGATAGTAGTTATTCCTCACATTTTATTAAATATTTTCCAAAATTGTTTAGCCTAGGTCCTGTCCCTTTCTTTTCATGTATATTTTGCAATAAGCTTGTGCCTTTAAAAACTGCTGCTGTAATTTTGATAAGAATTGTGTTAACCCTATAGATCATTTTGGAGGAGACTGCATCTTTCTTATGTTGCATCTCTTTTTTTTTTTTTTTTAAGATTTTATTTCATTATCTTTAGAAAGAGGGGAAGGGAGAGATTATGTTGCATCTTCTGATCCATAAACAAATCTTCAGGTTTTATAATTTTCAGCATGCAAATCTTGTAGGTTTTGTTAGATTTCATTTACTTTGGAACTGTTATTAGTGTTGTATTTTTAATTTTCATTTTCACATGTTCAGTTTTAGTGTATAGAAATGCGATTCATTTGTATGTGTTGATCTTGTATCCTGCAGCCTTCCTGAATTCCAGGAATAATTAATTAATTAATTCCAATAATTTTTTAAATAAATTTCTTGGTCATCCTATGTTGACAACAATCATGTAGTCTGCAAATAGGCAGTTTCATTTCTTCCTTTGTGATTCGTGATCATTTTCTTCCTTTCTCTTGCCCTTTTGCATTGGCTGGAACTTCTGGTCCTGTGTTGAGTAAAGTGGTGAGAGGAGACAGCCTTGCCTTTTTCCTGTCACAGACAGAAAGCTTTTAGTCTTTAACCATTAAGTCTGATGTTAACTAGTTATTTTGTAGATACTGTTTAAAAACATGACTCCTGGCTGGTGGCACAGTGGATAAGGCTGCCAGCCTGTGAACCCAGAGGTTGCTGGTTTGATTCCCAGCCAGGGCACATAACCAGGTTGCAAGCCAGGGCTCCTGCCAGGTCCGTAGCTGGAGGCAAGTGAAAGGTAGCTATACGTTGATGTCTCTCTCCCTGTCTGCCTCTCTCCCTTCCTCTCTCTCTAAAAATAATAAATAAAATCTTTTAAAAAATAATGGATGTTTATCTTTATTCCTGGATTACTAAGAGTTTTTATCATGAATGAAAGGGGTGTTGGATTTTATAAAATGTTTTTTCTGGTCCTGGCTGGGTGGCTCAGTTGATTGGAGTGCCATCCTATATGGGTGCAGGTTCGATTCCTGGTCAGGGCACATACCTAGGTTATGGGTTCAGCAGTCCCTGGTTGGGACAAATATGGGAGGCAGCCAATCACTGTTTTTTGTTCTCTCATCTTTCTTTCTCTCTAAAATCCTTGGGTGAGGGTTAAAAACTTTATTCCCTATGAGTTGATAAGAGTTTGCTTAGGTGAACCTTCTGATACGGTACATTATTACATTGATTGATGTTCAGCATTAATTACCTTGCATGCCTGGGACAAATTCTTCTTGGTTAGGGAATTAATTTTTTCATACATTGGGTGTGTTATGTGCTAATGAATTGTCCCCAACTCCTGACGATCCCATGATTGAGTGTCCCTGTCCTCAGTAGTCACCCTGTTCAACTCTTGTAGACTGAAACCTATGGTTTCTTTTATGGAGTCAGTCCATCTCATATTTGGTCTTCCTCTTTTCCTGCTCCCTTTTCTTTTTCTCAGCATTATTGTCTTTTCCAAAAAACCTGGCCTTCTCATGATGTGCTTGAAGCAGGACACCTTTAGTTTTGTCATTTTTGCTTCCAGCAGTGTTTCAGGTTTAATTTGCTCTAGGACCCTCTTGTTTATCTTTCTGGTGGCTCAGGTATTCGCAGAACTCTTCCCCCAACCCCATTTTCAAATGAATTAATTGTTTTCCTGTCAGCCGTCGTCAGTGATCAACTTTCACATCTGTATGTAATAATTGAGAACATGAGGATGTGGGTGGTCTTAGTCTTGGTCTCTAATAGTGCATCTTGCCTGATTAATTTATTGCTGCCCTTCCAAGTCTCAACCTTCTCTTGATTCTTGGCTGTGGTCTTCATTTGAATTGATGGCTAAAACAAAGTGGGCAAAGTCTTAACACTTTCTGTGTCTTCGTTGTCTATGTTGAAGTTGTGTCTTTTTTAGTCATGATTTTTGTCATTCAAGTGCCACTTAGACACTTTCCTTTCACTCTGATCAGCAGTCACTTCAAGTCATGGCTGCTTTCTGCCAGTAATATGGTGTTATCTGCATACCTTAAGTTACTGATACTTCTCCCACCACTTTTCACTCCTCCTTTTTCTGTATGTAGCTGGGTTCTTTCTTGCCAACTATTGTTGAGAGTTCCAGTGTTGAAATTACTAACTACAATATACTGGTTGATTTGTCTACTTTTCCTTTAAAGTCTGTCAGATTTTGCTTTGTGTATTTTGAGGTACTGCTGTTTGGTGTTGAGAATTGTTCAGTCAATGAATTGATCATTGATGTAAAGCCCACTTTATCTGATGTTAATACAGCCACTCCTGCTTTTTGTAAAAAATAAAATAAAAGTTAATTAATGTTTATAGGATGTAGCTTTTTTCATTTTTTCACTCCCAAACTACCTGTGTTGTATTTTGAAGTTTTTTTGTATGTAGCGTATCTTTACATAACATTGTGTCATTTACTCTGCCAAATTTGTGTTTTAAATAGTGTACTTAGACTAACACTTACACTTAAGGTAATTATTGATATGTTAGGGCTTAACTCTGCCACTTTATTGTCTTTCTGTTTCCTTTGTTTCTGTGTTTCTTTTTTAAACCTTACTGTGGGTTATTTGAACATTTTTTAAGAGTCTGTTGATTTATTTATAGTGTTCTTAAATATATTGATCTGTGTAGTTTTTTAGTGGTTTTCTAGAGATTACAATATACTGGCATGATGTTATCATTTTATGACTTCAGCTGCAGTGCAGACACATTATTTTCCAGTAGGTCCCTTCACTTGCCCTACTTTTCAAATACAGTTTTCTTTAATATTTTCTTATGTTAAGCGCCATATCAGGTCATGTTATGTTTTTTGCTTCAGCCATGAAATATAAGTTAGGAAGCTCATGAGAAATAGGCTAGTTATTGTCACTCCCATTTCCCCCCATTCCAGTATTTTTTTTCCTTTCTTGAGTTCTAAACCTTCTCCCATTTCTGTTTAAAGGACTTCCCTTTGGTCATTCTTTAGTGATAAGTCTGCTGGCCACAGTCGCCTTGGTTCTCTCCTTTGTCTGGGAAGGTCTTCATTTCTCTTTTGTTCTCGAGGATATTTTCACTAGATACAGAATTCACCATTGAGAGGGGTTTTTGTGTTGGTGTTTTGTTTTTGTTTTTTTCAATTAAAGATTCTATTCATTAGAGAGAAGGGCAGGGAGAGAAACATCAATGTATGGTTGCCTTTCACCTGCCTCCAGTTACAGACCTGGCTGGAGACCTTGCTTGCAACCTGGTTACGTGCCCTGGCTGGGAATCGAACCATTGACCTTTGGGTTTGCAGGCCAGTGCCTATCTGCCACCTGTAAGGGCATTTTGTTTTTGTTTTGTTTGTCTGTCTTTTATGCTTGAAAAGCATGCCCCTTCCTCTGACCTTCATAATTTCAGATGAGAAATCTACTCTTCTATGAATTGCTCCCTTAAAAGTAATACGTTGTTTCTGTATGCAATGTTTCAAGATTATTTCTTTGTCTGTTAGTTTCCAGAAATGTAATTATGATGTCTTATCTTAGGTTTCTTTGGGTTTATCCTTTGGGATAAACCCTTTGGGGGTTCGCTCAGCTTCTTGAATCTGTAATGTTGTGTTTTGCGCCAAATTTAGGAAGTTGTCAGCCATGGTGTCTTTGAACACTTTCAGTCTCTCTTTGGGGACTTTGTTATAGTCACACAGGTCCCTAAACTCTGTTTTTTTTCATTGTATTTTCTCTGGTTGGACTTAAGTTCTATCAATTTGCCCTCACATCCACTGATTTCTGTCCTTTTGTCATGTCCACTGTGTTACTGAGCCCACCCAATGAGGTGTTTTGGGGTTTTTTTGTATTTCCCAATTAGAAATTTTTTGCCTGTTTCTTCTGCCAGGTGAAGTGGAAGTTCAGAAGGTCAGATGCTGCCACCACCACCCTCCACCCCCTGCCCTGGACTTGCGTCCAACTGGGGTGTACACCTGCTGACACCTGCAAGGGGGGAAACAGTGGAGGACTGTTGTGGCCCTGTTTCTATGGGGAGGATTGGGGGTGTTAAAAGTTCAGCTACCTATGCTCCCTTTTTACACCAGGGTAGGGGCAGTGGAATGCCAGTCATCCCTGCCTCCCACTGCTTCACCCAGTGATGCTGGGTGGGAGTTCTTCATCTTGCCAGGAGTTGTAGAGGCTCAGCTTGCTGCTGAGAGGGGTCAGTAATGCCACCCTGGAAGGGGAGTCAGACATCGTTGCTTCCACTGGGAGGGAGAACAGTGTATGGAGATCAACAGCCCCTCTGGCAGGGTCATGGAATCATCTCTGCTGCCTCTGCTGCTTAGCCTGCTGAAACCCCCCACTCTCTGCATCCCCTCCCACCAATAGGATCAGTACCAACTGCGGGGTTGGGCACAGCCAGAAGACCAACTCCTCGCTCACCATGCTGAAACCACAGGTGCCATGTTTGGCTAGAGTCAGGCAGGTGTTACCAAAATGTTTTCCTTTGCTAGGCCTTCTTTCCCCCATTCCTCTTGGCCAGAAGCACATAGACTCTCTCTCTCGGGTTTTTGCCTGGGTAAAAAAGCCCCACAGATCCTGGGTATGTGGAGGACAATGAGGAAATCAGGACTCCAGCACTGGGTCCCAACACAGCCCACTGTCGTTTTTCCCCTGTCAAGGTTTGTGTTGTTATGTCAGGGGTTTTTAGTGCTAAAGGCTGAACCTGGGGGGCTGAGCAGAACTAGAAACATCTGTCTTCTTGTAACTGAGTATTGATGATTGAGTAGTAGTGTTTGGCTTTGGCTGCAAAGTACCACTCAGAATTTTAGAAATCACCTCTTTTACCCTATTTATACTCCCTGCGTGGAATAATAACTTCTTAACATTGGGTAGATATGTAGCCATCATCTGGCCACTCTTTGCAAAAAGTAACTGCAGTATCTATCGTGGTGACTGCCCTTGCCCCTGTGTGTCCCTGGAGGTGTGCCCATGGGGTGTGTTCCATGCTGCTCACAAGACAGGTCCTCAAAACATCTGGGTAGCTCATTCAATACAGTGTGCTATAGGGGAACTTCTTATTAAAGAACATAGTTCTGCATGATTGGGCTGTACAGCAGAAAAAGAGGTTAATCATCCTTTGATTTGTCTTATTTTATATTTTAGGGTGTGTGTGGTGCTAGATTTAAAGATAAGCGCGTACTTATAATTGCCAGTCTGATGCCTGCCTCCTGACTGCCTTGAAAATTCCAGAATTGGAGCTCTTGTCCGGAGCCTGAGTCTCCTCACAGTGTCTGTCTGGTCTCCCAGCCTGTGCTGGGAAGGGACTCCCCGTGGACCACCATTCTCCGAGTCACCCCCACACCAGAACTCAGATGCCTCCTTTCTTTCTTTGTTGGGTCAGCCTGAGTTTCTTGACAGTGGTTATGTGACAGAATTTTCAACCTCTTTCACCTTTTGATCACTGTCTTCTGGTCTGCTTGTTCAGAGCCTAGGACCTGAGCTGGGGCACATGATCTAAGACTGCTCTTCTTTGTCAAGATCCTGTTGACACAGACCTAATGTCTATTCTTTAAGATCATGAGGACTCAGTCCTATGCTGTGCTGGGTGCCAGGCTGTAGGCACAGCGCCATCCACCCACCCTCAAACCCTGCTCTGCAGACACAGAGCAGAGTACCTGACTTTTTTGTTTTTTTTGCAGAAAAAGCTAACAGAAACTGTGCAGAGGGTTTGTCATGGCATCATTGTGCCAAACAACTACTGACTGCCCCACTGGTCTGGGAATACCATTAAATTACTACTCCTCCTCTGATGTGGAGCCATTTTCTTAATGTTGTTAAAGAGAATAATGATAAGCGGAAATGCTCCTGGCATAATGTTAAAAGATTACAAAATTGTCAATATCCTAAGTTTTAGATCATTTGTGCTGTAATGATAATACTGCAGACTGGGGCTTAAACGGCATTTATCTCACTGTTCTGGGAGCTAGAAGTGGAGATTGGGTGCCAGAAGTGGAGATTGGGTGCCATTGTGACCAGGTTCTGTTGATGGTCACCTCCACCCTTTGTCCTCACAGGATGTTGAAGAGCAAGTGGGCTTTCGGACCTCTTACTAGGGCATGAATCCAATCATGGGGGCCCCACCCTCAGAACCTAATCACCCAAAGACCTACACCTGCAGATGTGATCTCATTGGGGCTTAGATTTCAACACAGGATTTGGAGGGGGACACCACACTGTCCTTTTACTACACAATTTTGTGTTCAAGAAGATCTCAAGCGTAACAAAAAGTTAAGAGGGAAATCTATCAAAGCATTAATATTTTGAATGTTTTGATGTTCAAGTTATAGGTGGGGTTTTTTTCTGCATGCCTCTTTGTATTTGCAAAATCATAACTATTTTATAATGGAACAAATCTAATAAGTAACATTTAACATTTTTCTCTCCATAATCTTTACTTTTGGCATGCCCAGCAGTGTCGTCGTGGCATGAATGTCTTATTCGTGTGCCATAGCTTTTAAGTTGGTAAAGATTTCATCGGGTGAAGCATCTCCATTCAGTGGGTTCCCAGGTGGATTCTGTGCCTGGGGCTGCGGCTGCCTTCCATGCAGGGTCTGGCCTGCCAAGCCACCTGGCAGGTCTGTGGGCCTCCGACCTTCCATATCCTCACCCATCAAATGAGGATGGAAATAACTACTTTCAAGCTCATGGGGAGCTTTCATATAAGCTGATGGCAATAAAGCATCTGGTAAGAACTTGGTCACTTACTGTTCTTGCTCCTTGTGACCTGTCCCAGCTATGGAGTATCAGTATGCATGGTGGTGATGAAATGTTCCCTCTTCCTCCCCATGGCAAAGAGCTGTCATTCCAGTACAGGAAGCTCAGAAGGAAGGATTCATCTAGAAGTGCTACCATAAATCTAACTTGTTGGTCCCTATACAAGCAAGAAGGAAGAAAGTCTTTTCCAAAAACTGGGTTGGTGAGGGCGTGGCGGGGAGGGGGGTCCCAGTGACCTTTAACCTGCCAGTGAATCGTGTGTCATGTCACCCTAACCCTAACCCTGCTTCAGTGGGAAATTTTGGACCATGGAGTGATACCCGGAATCTAGTATTCTTCCTGTCAGCATTGGGTTCATGCAGGGACACTGCCAACTTGATGTGGCAGAAACTTCATTCTAACTTAAAGGTGTCCGTGTAGTTGAAGGAGGAGGTCTGGGGACACAAGACAAAGACTAACCTGTTTTTTCCTGTAGTCAAAAGAATGAGGCTGTTTTCACAGTTCGTGCAGATTATTGCTTGTTTTTTAACATTAGAAATATTTTTTGTTTGAAGAGAATCAATGAATTTAAAACAGCTTTTCCCTTTTCTCTGAGGAAATTGCAGTCACTTGGCCATCAATTTAAATTGTGGTTTTTGCTTCTAAGTGAGTTAACCGTGAATCCTTAGGAACTTTTTGTCACGTGCTGAGAGGTGACGAACTGATGCCAGCTACCAGTACTGATGATGTATCCTGTTTAATCTGGTGTGCAATGTAATAATGTTAAACTAAAATGGTTACAAGTGTTTTAAGTATTTGTTTAGAATGAGTTGGTATCCCCTGAGTCCTGTGGGAAACCCAAGATTCACTCTCTTTCCTCTGTTCTCTGCTCCAGACCAGATGCATGGTTTGTAAGCAGAATTGTGGTTTGGCAGTGGGAAGGCCAGCTATGGGCAGGCGCTGGTGCAAGCATGGGGCCAGGGGTGAGGGTCAGCACATCTCCCTTCCTCTCACCTCCGCACTCACAGTGGGTACAGACCCATGGACTCCCTGTGCTATAGCTGCAAATCTGAGGGTGGGGACTGTGTGTCGTTGTCTGAGTGAAAAACAGAATCTGGTTTGTAAACAGGTCCCCTTCTGGTGAGCGAGGCTTCACCCTGGCCTTGGGTACTTTGCGTAGTCCGTAACACATTAGCTTGGACTTTGCAGCCCTTCTTCAGGCATGGAAATGGTTTTGAAGTGAACATTTCAAAAAGTGGAATCAGTGATTTCAATCCAAGAGCATATGTGTGTTCAAACTAAAACCGATTCTGTACCATTGTCAACTATCTTGAGTTCCCCTGGGACCTCCCCATGACATATATGTTACATTCCTGGATCAGTGCATGCTTCCCATTTCAGTTCCTAAGGCAGTTTAATATAAGCAATTTATAGACTTAATAATTGGAGGCTTTTAGGTGGGAGAGGCCTATTTTTATCTCATGAACATGCATCTGTGAAGGTGTTTAGTGTAGCCAAGCTTGACAACCTCAGTTTATTGGGCTATTTTTCTAAAGAATAAGAATGCTGAAGATAAAACCAAAAGGCTTCTTGTTTGTCTGTTTTTTAGTCCCTTGAGGTATTTGTTAACACAAAGCATGAATTTTGGATTTATAGTATGTTAGGATATATACTACATTAAACTATGTTGAATTTAGACCTCGATTTTACTTACGCCTAAGCATAAATACTACTGAGCTAGTCAAAACAACTGACCAGCTTCAGAGAATGGTTTGATGTATAGCAAGAGCACAAATACCTTGTAGATTTCATTAGAATTCAGGTGACATTCAATGCAGTGTCCAGGTGCCCACACTTCTCTTTCTTCACTGGATATTATCTTGCATTATTTGAAGCTTAGAAGTATGTTCTCTGTGTAAGAAAAGCCTGGCAGACATGATATACATGCTGTTTTCTCTCCAGTCCTTTTTCCTGGTAGCATGACATGACTGTGGTGATGGCAAGTTCCAGCAGACCACCTAGTCCAGTCTTGGTTCTTCCAGGGACAGCCACCAAGGGCAAGTCCCTCCACCTGGCTGGAGACCATTGTCCTGTCCTGATAAGAGAAGGGTGTGGGCACTGGAGAGGGTTGGGTGGGAGACTTGCACTGACTTAGAACAGCTCCAGTGTCATCTGCATTGCACAGTGGGTTTCTCAGCCCACTTATTCGGTATGAGTCAGGCAAGTGTCCTGTCTCCCCTGGAGGAGCCTCAGGGATGGGGTTGAGTGTGAACTTGAAAAGATAAAAGACCCTGGAGATACAAGTCCGCAGAGGATTCTGTGCATCTCAGGCTCACACTGTGCTAATGGTGCTATAGCCTCCTTTCCTCCTGTGCGGAGCATGAAGCACACACCACCTAGGTGATGGTGGTTTGCAGGCTGGGCCCAGGATCCTCCCTCAGATTTGGGTCATTGTGCAGAGGTTAGAAGGTTGCCTGACTGGTTAATACAGGCTGGCCAGTGGGTGAAGGATCTGGGCTCATCCCATCCCGCCTTTCTGGTCAACCTTCCTTTCCACTGGACCACTGAAATGCTTTGTTGGCTGAAGCCTTCTGTTTCCTTCTGTTTGACTCATTTCAATTTCTTTTATTATTGTGTTCCTACAAAACCCTGTGGGCTTGAGTTCAGCTGTGTGTCTCAGAGGTGGGTTCTACACTTACGGCATAAATGTGCTCTGTCAGGACACACAAGTTTTTCAAGTTTTCTGGGGAGGAGTTAGGTGACCCAACTCTGACAGACATATGCTTTGAGGACAAATACTTGAACACTCTTGAATATAGTGTCTGCAATTGAGAATAGAAAATTGTTTTTCTTTTATATAATTTGGGGCAGTTGGCTTTTAGAGTTTAAGTGGGAAGATTTCGTTAGGCCTCATCCTGCTGATGTGTTATCACTAATCATGTGTGTTAACAGATGAGTGCTCTATTTTACGTGTGAACATCGTAAACTTTACCTGTGTAAATTAGTAGACATAGAGGTTTCAGCTTAAAAATGTTGAAGAAGTAGCTTTTTAGAATTCTGTTTCTAGGTCTTCACTATCACTGAGATGTGTTGCAGTAACATTTAACACCCTTAATGTGAATATAGGAGAGAGATTTGTAGTTTAAATTTACATTTCCTCCCCAAGATCTGATTTTTGGCTAGAACAACATATAGCTTACCAAAAACTAGTAACTTCAGATTTATTAACACTTTATTTCTAAGGAATGGTCTTAAGCACATTCATGTATGGAGTTGGAGATTTACTTTTAGAAGGTCTCTAAAACATTTGTTTTTAATAGTTTTGATGAAATAAGTAGTGAAATAAATGAAATAAATTACCTGAATGGATATTGCACTGTTAGGAGAAGGTGTTGGGCATTTATGTCTGTCCTAAAGCTCAGAGTTGATCTTCATTTGACTGTACTGAGTTGGGGTGTTATTTGTTTTTCAAAATAAGACGGCACAGTTAAATCCTCTGTCATCCTCTGACAGGAATGTAAGACTATAGAAGTCAAGGTGCAGCTGTCCCAGTCAGTGAGGCTGAGTCAGTGGAGGGAAAACAAGGACAAAGTCACATCCTGTGTCCCACCCTGCAATGCACCTCTCAGAGCAACAGGTTTCTGGAGCACCCCAAGGGGACCAGGGTGGTGATGGAGGGTCTTCCCACAGCCCATGGTAAAAGCCATGTGGGACCAGGTTTGAGGCATCCAGTGGGAGCTTTAGTGATTAAAAAGCAGGGTGGTGATTGAGAGGGATTATGGACTCTTTGTAGCCCCAGGGGACAGAATCAAGAGTGGGGTTGGGATTAGAAGGGAACATTTCCGTTTCCTGTGAGTAAGAACTTTGTAGCACCTGATGCCTTTTGTTGAAGGCCGTGATACTTTAGAAAAAAGTGCTCCCTCCTCGAAGCGGGCACCAGGCTGAGGTACCAAGCGTCAGGCTGCAGAGACTTCTGCACAGGTCTCTACCTGGTGTGAGGTGCTGGGTTTCTGTGATCAGAAGTTAGCCATATATGTCTTTGGACATAAAACTCAAGAGTCTGGGCTTGCTCCTGGCATGTCAGTGGCTTCTAGCAAATTTGTAAACGTGTGGGACTGTATAGGCAGAGTAGATGACTAGAAAGGCTGAGCACATTGGTCAAAATGCCTTTAGAATTTTAGTTTATTGGAAGAGATGGGTAGTGGTGGGAGGGAAAAGACACCTGGAACACTAGTTCCCAGCATCACAGCCTTGGTTTATTGGCAGTTTCCAAATAGTCAGCCTGGAAATTGATCAAAGCAGGGTGTTCTGACTTTAACTCATGGCCATGTAAAGCAGAGGCGTGCATGTCACAAGAGTAAGAATAGGAAACAATGGCTCTGTGTTGTAACTTCAACATTATGGTATTCTGTCCTACCAGCTGTTCATAAAAATTACTGTCAGGTTCACGCCACTGCCTGTACTTGACACTGGGTACCAAGGAAAGATGATTAGGAATTTCCTGAGCCTTGGTGACAACTGCTATCACTTTATTTCATTTCTAGTCACTTTTCATTTTCATCCGATGGCCCAGTGGAATTGATAGAGGATTTTATCCAAAACACAAAAGATGCAAGCAAAAAGTAGACCCAAGTAAGAAGAGTGCGTGTATAAAATTGGATTCCCACTCATTGATTTCTGAGAATCAGCAGAGTTGGGGGTGATTCTGGGGCAGGCAGCATGGTCTGATCACTCAGATGGGTATTTGAAGGAAACCTTGGCAGGCTAGTTATTGTAAACTGTGGATAACTGAATTGATAGATATTTCTGAAGATTCTTACTTAAGTAAGTAAACTGTTGGGTTAAACAAACATGCCAGAATTTCTACTTTTTCACATGAAGATGGCCACCTGCAGAGGCAGCACTTCCTCTAAGCCCAGGGTTTTCAACTGGGCCACACAACAGGAGGTGAGTGTGTGGCAGAGCTGTTGAACCTTCGCCTGTATTTACAGCCGCTCCCTGTCACTTGCATTACCATTACCGCCTGAGCTAACCTATCAGACCAGCGGTTGCATGACATTCTCAGAGGAACATGAACCCTTGCGCAAACTGCATGCGAGGGATCTAGAGTGCACGCTCCTTATGAAAATCTAATGCCTAGAAAATGTCATTAAAATGAGAAGGGAACCAACTATATGGGAAAACATGTGCCAATAATACCTCAGGCAAGGGTTTGATCTCCAAAATATATAAAGAACTCATATGACTCAACACCAGGAAGACCTAACAATCCAATTAAATGGGCCAAGGACCTAAACAGACACTTCTCTAAGGAGGACACAGAGAGGATTCCTAGACATATGAAAGGAAGCTCAACATCACTAGCCATAAGAAAGATGCAAATTAAAACCACAAAGAGACACCATCTCACAAGAGTCAGAATGGCCATCATCAACAAATCAATAAACAGGTGCTGGTGAGGATGTGGAGAAAAGGGAACCCTGGTGCACTGTTGGTGGGAATGCAGACTGGTGCAGCCACTGTGGAAAACAGTATGGGATTTCCTCAAAAACCTAGAAATGGGGCTGCCTTCTGATCCAACAATTCCACTGCTGGGATTATACCCTAAGAATCCTGAAACACCAATTCAGAAGAACCTATGCACTCCTGTGTTCATAGTAGCACTATTTACAATAGCCAACTGCTGGAAACAGCCAAAGTGCCCATCAGTAAATGAGTGGATCACAAAAACTGGTACATGAATGCAATGGAATATTATGCAGCAGAAAGAAAGAAGGAACACCTATCTTGCAACAGCATGGATGGAATGGAGACTATTGTTAAGTGAAATAAGCCAGGAGGCGAAAGACAAATACCATGTGATCTCACTGATAAGAGGAACCTAATGAATAAAACAAATGAGCAAAATAGAACTAGAGGCTTGGAAACAAGGGACAGACTGACAGCGACAGAAGGGGAGGGAGGAGGAGGATAAGAGGGCAAAGAAGGGAAAGAGTTTAGTTACCATGGATATCAGTGAGTGGCAAATGACAAACTGCACCTAGTGGCAGACTATGAAGCCAACACCCAACAGACACATACCCTGTTTCTGGTTCATGGAAAATTTGTGTCCGTGAAACTGGTTCCTCAGGTCAGAAAGGTTGGGGCCACTGCTCTAAACATTTTGTAGTAACTTCTGGAATCAGTTTAGTGTTAATTTGAGATCCTACAAAGAAATGATCCTCTAGAAGGTCCTTTATGGCTTTGGGCTAAATCAGATTCTGTTCCGGGAATAAGGGTGGACAGCCTCAAAATGTCAGCCCCACAGTCCTTGCTAAGTGTACTTATTTGCCCAGCTATGTTCTGTTGTGTGTTTAAAATCAAAATAACCATTTCTTCAAAGCCATACATATCATGTCTCTTCAGGGACAGGTATCCTTTCTCAGTTCTGAAATTGAGGATTGATTTACAGCTTCATTCATGTTGATTATTTTAAAATCTAGTCTTG
This sequence comes from Noctilio leporinus, assembly GCA_004026585.1. Taxonomy (NCBI): domain Eukaryota; kingdom Metazoa; phylum Chordata; class Mammalia; order Chiroptera; family Noctilionidae; genus Noctilio; species Noctilio leporinus. The sequence continues at coordinate 135,621 of PVIW01002341.1, read as the reverse complement.
ATTCTGCCCAGTATTTGTAGATTACTGGTCTTCCAAAGACATTGTGGAGAATATTTCCATGAACCTGGGTATCATTTTTGGTGCTGCACTAGACACTCCGTAGCAACATGATGAGAATTCAAATGGCTACCACCCTTTGAAATTGAGGGCTGCATGGTCCTACCCTGTAGACAAGACTGCGTAGTGGGGAGTGCAGGTGTGACATGACCACCTCCCCCCAGCATGCCCCATTAGATAGATGGCTTTTAACAGCACCTCATTGAGGAGGGGACAGCTGGATGTCAAAAGAGTGGTGGTGAATCTCATGATGCTGCATCTCCATGCCTTTGAACACCTGCCTTGGTAACAGTAGGGTGAAGCGGTTGGGCTTTCAGTAAAAACCAGAAGGTTTGGCTGACTGATACTGAGCTCACTGTGAATTGACAGTCTGGTTTTTTATTTCCCACCTTCACAGGCAGTGCTGCGGAAAGCCCTTCCTGAAAGCCCCAGCCTAATTTCACTATCAGCCACTTAACCACAATATTAATGTTTTCAGTGGCTGAGCTTTTAAGATTTGAAATTACCGTATTACGTTGGAAAGTAATTCTGTAACTGAACCAGAACAGTCTGTTAAATAATGCACATCTTTTAGTAACTTGAAATTCTTTGGCATTGAAAAAATGCCCTTTTCAAAAATCTCCCTCATTATAGAAAAATGGGATAATTATATACTTCATTATAGATCTCAGTTTTTTCTTACAGGAAATAATGTGACCAGGAAATGCTGGATTTAAAAAAATTATTTCCAAGGGTTTTGATGAAGATGCAACTGATATCACATTTTTGACAAAATGGCCTGTGCCTAATATAGTAGCATTGAAGTCTTGATAAGTGGCTTTGGTTAGAAAACCTAGACCTCCTATAGATTGTTCTGGCTCAGAATGGTGCTTGCCAAGCCGGGGCTGGTCTTGTGTGGGCGTCAGGTGACGGCCCCTGAGCAGTTTTACATTAAGAGCAGTTTATGTTTTGTTGTCTGTTTGTGTGTTTTTTAGTGCCACGTTTATAGATTAAAATGCTTTATTAAATGCAGAAACTACATTTTCTATGGGTTAAAAAAAAAAAAAATGCTCATCAGGATTTCCCCTTGGAAGAGTTTTTAACGTTTGTGTAAAATTGCCTCAGAAGTTGAAAACTTGACCTTTCTATATAGTAATAAGAGCTTTCATTTCAAATAAAGACACATTGATTGGGTGTTGGTATTAATGGTTGTTAGGCATTTTGCAGATAGGGAAGTAAAATGTTTATGCCTAGTATTTGTCTTATAAAGTAGAAATGGAAACAAAGGCTCTCTTTTTGATAATAGGGACTTAAGTAGCTGGGTTGAGGATCCAGATAGGATCAGGTTCCCTCCCCTGGAACTCCCACTGGTTCCAGGCAGACCTTCAGAAGACCAAATCTGGATCCCTTCACGGTTGCTCCCTGAGGGTGGGACAGAATTAAACTTCATTCTGGTTTTGGTCAGCACCACTTGTGTGGCTGACAGGCTGACTCTTTACGGTTTTCATGTGACCTAACACTGAATATTACAGTCATTGAAATTAAACTAGCGCATGGAAGAGAAAGCTAAGATTTTTGATCTGTAAATTTAATGGTATTTTAGGAGAATAAGGCATGGATTTTGAGACCTGGAGTTATGTTTTGGGTTTGCCCCTTACTATTATGTGATACAGTCACATATGTAAAAATAATATCCCTAGGCATTCAGTTTCCTGTAAAATAGTACTTAATTACCTTAATAGTCAAATAGTGACCATATTCTTACTTTCTGCTATATCTTTTACCTAGACACAAGTTCGCCCAGCAAATCAAGTGTCATCCTATTAGACCACCTCTGATCACCCTAAAATGAATTAGCATCCCCCCACCCAAAGGCATTCTCCACCCCATTTAACCTGCTTCTATTTTTCTTCATAGTACTATTTCCACCTGACCTTTTTAATATCATTTCCATAAGATCAAGGATTTTGATCTTATATTTTATTCCCTGCACTATCACCAGCATCTGGGATGATGCCTGGTACAGGTAAGTGCTCAGTTATATTTGTTGAATGAGTGAATAACTTAAGTGATTTGCATAAAATACTTAAATATCTGCATATGGTAGGAACTCAGTCATTGTTACAGTTATATCAATATAAGAATAAGGAAACATACTGAATTTTATATGTTCCTTCTCTAAAAGATTTTGGCAGTGCTTCTTTGTGTTTTTATATAAAAAATGAATGTCTCCAAGCTAGTCTTAAAAGGGTACTTACCAGTTTTACACTTCATGTTTTGCAGATTACAGTTATGTGGTCATGAGAACAAACCAGTTAAGCACAAACAAAACTGAAGGTTCAAAAATAGGTTACCATCACTTAGACAGGAATAGAAATTTTTATTTTCTAGTAGTTGAGATGATAAGTTATGATATGTTGTCATCTCAGACACCCCAGGGAAGAATAGAAGAGAATTCAGTTTCTCTGTAGTCATTTTCTTATAAAACATTTATTTTTAATTTACATAATTTAGTTAATGTGGGCCTTAACCTTTCTTATCTTTCTTTTAATCTCTTTAAATATTTGTTCAAAAGCTACCCTGTAGGTGAGACCTATTCTGACCACACCCCCAGAGCCCCCTGAACTCCTGCTGTGCTTTACCCTTTTTCATTTTTTTAAACCCTATCACTTGGTACCTTTAAAGCTATTCTGTAATGCACTTATTTACGACGAGGTGTGTCCGGAAAAAGTTCAGCCATTGTTAATATAACAAGATCAGTTTGCAAAATACCAGTGTAACCCAGCAGTTAAGGAGAGTGGATTGGAATGCTCATATGTACAGGAGCAATGACAGCTTCACTGTACTCGTCAGTGGGGGGGGTGGGCACTGTTGAGTGAGCATGTGTATTGTGTGGCTGTTGCATTCAAAATGACTTGAATCGAGCAATGAATCTGCATCACTTTTTGCATTAAGTTTGAACATTCCTCCGCGGAAACTATTCAGATGATTTCAGAAGGCTGCAGCTATGGGCAACTGGTGATTGGCAGCTTCATCACAACAATGTTCCTACACAATGCATCTCAACTCATGCAGTGTTTTCGCGAAATACCTGGTGACTCAGCTCCCCTACAGGCCAGATTTGGCACCCTGCGACTTGCTTTTGTCAAAATTAAAATTGCCTTTGAGAGGGAAGAGATTTCAGACCACTGATGAGATTGAGGAAAGTTTGGCAGGGCAGCTGATGGCAATTGGGAAAACTCTGTAAGGTCCCAAGGTATCATTGTCCTATGTATAGTGTTTCTTGTATCTTCAATAAATGCCTCTATCTTTCATAATATGTGGCTGGATACTTTCTGGACAGGCCTGGAGTGTTTATTGTCTGTATCTTTCCAATTGAAGTGTAAGCTTCACAGGGGTAGGAATTTTTACCCGTTTTGTTTTTATATATCCCCAGGGCCTGGAACATAATCTACAACCTCAAAGAAAAAAATATATTTAACCAAAGAAAGACTTTCTTCTATCCCTCCCCCAAGAGAGAAGATACTTTGTCACTTCAGATATAGCCTCTGAAATTTATGTTAAAAATGCACTGTATTAACTGATATTGACTACACTTTTATAATATAGAAATAAGATGCTTTTTTTAATTATTAAAAAATAGAATTTTTGTCTTTAACTTACAACCATATATCATATATACATATATACATATACACATATATATATATATAAACACACACACACACATATATATATATATTTGCTTGGTTTTATTGTAGGATGAGTATTGCCATTAATTTTAGGTTTAGAGTTGAAAGAACCAGAACAATATTTGCCTTGCAAAAAAATAACAGTGCTTTAAAAAGCCAAGTGGTGGCAGATGCAGTTAGAATAGCTCAGATAGATTAGTCTTCTTTGAAAAAGTTAATTTACATTGTGTTCATTATTCTAGATCAACTTTAAAGCAACGTAAGTGTACAATTAGCATATGTCTTACTGACGTGGTGGTGTGGCTACTCAGTTTGGGCTCATCCTGATCTAATTCATTGTCTTTGGCCACTATGACTACTCACTCATGAATGTTCTCTGAAGACACACCTGGCTCCAGAACCTCTTTCCCTTTGCTCAGAATTTCTCAGGGTCTGGTCTTCATCTGCACCAGAGGCACATGGGAAGCTTGTAGAGTGCAGATCCAGGGCATCCCACAGGCACACCCACTCCTGCCATCCTGCCTCACCCCTGGGATGTGTTTCTGTCTACATGTTTATAGTAACGGCTTATTTAAGCTACTGAACTTTTCTTTTGAATGGAAGAAATGTCTTATCTCCTTCACTTCCTTCCCTGAAACAGCTGGGTCTTTTATCTCTAAGGGGTAGAGTTGGATTTGGCCACCAAGTTCCATGTTTCCTTCTTAGCTGCTGGCAAGGTTGACCAGTTCCCCGGGTCCCTAGGTGCTAGTCTGGATTAGCTGATTTCTGCCTGCACTAGCTCCCACCCTGTCAAACATAGGCAGTCGTCAGGCTTCCTCTTCCCCTTCGGAGGAATGTAATCAGGGAGTAGTTTTTTTTATATCAAATATACTTACAAATGTCCTTGTCCAGAGGAAACAACATTTGATTAAAATTTAGCATTTAATCCACAAGCATGTTAGCTTTTGAGGGGCTGGGCTTGGCCTCTTTGGTTGCTGTGCCTAGAAGATCACCTGCTAAGACAATACCTGGCACGTGAGTGTATTCATGTTGCTGGTGAGTTGGTGACTATCTTGATTATCAGGTAACTTGCAGCAGTTTTTACCAGTCCAACATCTTTGTGAAACACTGTATTTCAGAAATTTCCTTTGGGTAGTTGGCATTTTCTTTACTTCTGACTCTAGGAAGGAAAGCAGGTTGGTTACTCTTTAAAAAAATCCATGTGTAGTGAAGAATGAGCAGGCTCTGAAGCCCAGAGAGCTGGGTGATGGCTCTGAGTGTCAAGGATGTCCTGCTGGCTGGCCTGGTCACCTGTATACATGGGCAGGTTCAGCTCCTTGCAGGGCTGAACCATGCTAGGCTCTGGTTCAAAGTAGATGTGCTGAGAAAGGACACTTATCTTTCCCTCAAGGGTGAAGTAACTTTTGAAAAGCTATAAAAGTGGAAAAAAATGCTTAATTGCTGATAAAAGAGCTATAAACCCAGGAAAAGGGAGTCAACTATTACATCACCCTCTGGCATCACCTCTACCCTGAAATTGTGTGTTCTGTCAGTTTAGACGTTTAAAGTTTTAATTTAATAGTTTTAGTAACAGTAGAAGTACTTAGGTGACAAAGATTTGGCCAGAATGACTTTTATGTGGTTGGATGTGTGTTCAGGGGACTCTCTTGGCTTATCCTGAAGTTCCCATCATCAGCAATGCATTCTCCAGCATGCCTTCCTGGTCAAGTAGTCATGCCCCCCACCCCCCAGCCCTGCTTAATGCAGAGCGTCAATGTCAATAATTCTGGAACTGATCTGTGTGTGTCTGTGGTCACCCTCTCCCATGCTTCCCACCTCCCACACAGGGTGCCCTGCCCCTTGTGGGTATGAGTTTGTAGGATCACTATGGAATTGACTTCGGTGGAAGCAGGGCGGCAGATAGGTTGGGGCAGGAGCTTTGAGAAGACTTGGTTAAAGCTATTCAAGGAGTTCACTTTTAAATGCTTTTATAGAACCTGTGACTCAACATCAGTTTTATTCATAACAATAAAATACAAAAAAGTTTTTTACAAAATAGGAAGCTCTATTCATGTTATTGTAAGATCTGATTACTGTAGTTTTTAAGATATTTTGTGGTGGTTGAAATGGAACATATGTGGGTTATTACAAGTAGTACCATGTGCCCAGTTAATAGTAAGCTACCATGTGATGAGTTGTTTCAATCCTTGAGTCTCATTGCGTCCTGGGCCGTCTTTCTGTGCTGCTCTCCAAGTGTGGACAGTGCTTTTCCTGGGGGCATGCGGAGATTGATTGGTGGATGTTCTGAAGATAGCATTTTTGTTCCATTCATTTTTGACTGTTACATGGCTGTAACGGCTCTATTAGCAGGTGAGGGAGGACATGAGTGACAGCTTAATGGAAGGGAAGCCCCCCTCTTTTTTTTTCTTCAACAAAAACACCTTTGCTCTTAAAACCAAAACATTTGCTGTGCCCCATAGGGTTGCAGGCTGCATTGCTACTGAGACAAAACCTTCAGTCAGGCTCAAACTTAGCTCTGCGATGGCACTTCCGAAGCCCTGCAGCCCTGCAGCCCTGCACCCACTGCTGCTGGAGCGTGTCGCACCGTTTGCCCATGGTCTCCGCTCAGGCTGCACTTACTTGGCTTTGAATGGACATTCAAACAGCCATTTTTTCTCTTGTTCCTCTGAGCTGTTGAAAGTTTTTCCTAGGAATTTTACCTTGTATTAAGATCAAAGCAGTTATCTTACTGACCACCCCCATCAACTTTAATGCTTTCATATGTTTCCAGTGTTTTTCCTCATGTTATTTATTGTGTCATTTTTGTGTGTGTTTGCTTTTCTGACATGGAAGTATATGATTGATTGGCCAGGAAATGTTTGAATTTTATGGTGTTGAATCTCCAATTTTGAAAAAGGAAATTATTCCACATTTATTATTCTTTGTAACCAGAGTTGTGTGGCAGGCAGACTGCGCCATAATGGCCTGTGATTCGTTAATGTAGCTCTTGAAGTCAGGGAGCTCCAAAAACGTGAACGTGCACGTGAGAGGAGCTTTGCTGCCAATGGAGCTGTTGGCATGATCCGTGAAAAAAATGTGATTCTTCTTTTTGTTTTGATGCAGCCTCCATGCGGCAATCTCAGGCCCTCCCTGCAGACCTGCGCCCGGAAATGTGGATCGCACAGGAGCTGCGGCGGATCGGGGACGAATTCAATGCCTATTATCCACGGAGGGTAATGAGGTTTTCTTTCTTACCCCTCTTCTCCTCACATTCTCCCTCTTCCAGCCAGTAATATTAAGTGACTGGTAATCGTCCCATGCTTGTTCTGGAAGTAAAAATACTACTGTCTGTGACCTACCATTGTTCCTGCTTTCTCACTTTCCATTTGTGTTAGGTTGGGTTTGTTCACTACCATCACTTCACTCCAGCGGAACCCAGTACAAGATGGCAGAGGGGTCATCCATAAGCATAGGTGTTAAACCTTCATGCTGATGAGAGTTAATATTTATGTTTGAAGTAGCCCCACATAAATGTTAACAGTTTTCAGTCCATACAGTTGTGTCAGCACTACCTTCATTCAGCTTGGGGCAAAGTTAAAGAAATTTTTAACTTCCTGCCCTCACTCCACCAAAGAAATGATGCCCTGTGGTTTGCTGGTGACGTGGGTCTGAACAGGAGATGTTATCTTTTTGGCCCCATGGCTGCCCTTGTACTGTCATTTATTGAAATATATTGGGATTAGGAGATCATTCATTAATAACTTGATCCCAAATTGACTGTACTTAAATTTTCTAGTGTACTGTTGCTTTTCTTTTTTTTTTTTTTTTTAATTAACCCCTTTGTCTTAATTCTGTAGATGCAGTGTATATTTTTATTGTGCTCAGTATCCATATATGTTACCATTTGGATACCTTTCTCCCATGAAGACTTTTACATGTCTGTAGGCTTTAACTTGGAGAGTTAAATGGGGCTCACTAGCTATTGTGTGATACCATGTGCTTCTGGCTCATTTATATTTTCTTTCAAGCAACCGTGTATGAAGGTTGATTTATCTAAAAGGAAGACATGTAAATGGTATTTTGTAGAAAGTAATTATTAATATTCTTTCTTACTGTGTAACTTCCCTTCTGGCTCCTTCTGAACACTATCATTTCATCTAAGTACTTCTTAAAAGATGCTTTTAAACCCATCCTTCTGGAGGGAGGTCATGCTTAGGATACCCCAGTATTTCTATCCTACACTAAACAAGTGTTAATGCTGTTGATAGGTAAGTGGATGTTACCTGTTAATTGCTTTCAATCATTCTTGTTCCTCTGTCTATATGTGTACAATGCTTTTCAAGCTTTTTTAAACATATGGAAACAGTTTCTTATTACAAGGAAGTCTTTCTCCAGTGTAGAATCTTCATGAGGGACTTCCAGAAAAGTTGCATTGGATCCTCTTCATGCCTTCCTATGGGAGAGAGGATGTGAGAGGATGGTGTTTGATGGGAAATGTGCTAACAGTATGGTTCTGTCATTAAATGGGAAGTGTCGCTTAGGAATGTCTTATGATACTGCCTTTAGCTGGCAAAATGCCTGGCGTCCTACACCTGACATGGACCAAGTCACTGCACATAAGTTTTCTTCTCTGCCTAGATTTTAAGTGGTCATTGTTTTTTGCAAGGTTGATTGTTTTATAATGTGTCAGGAATGTTACTGTTTCCTGAATTTTCTCTACCGTGGTTCCTCTGAAGGGGCTTCGCTGTTACTATGTGGCTGGGCTGGGCTCTCCTGCTGGGCTAGGAGGGAGGGACTCATAAGGAACAGGGTCCAGTGTATGCAGGATGCTAGTCCCCATATTGGGGGTTTGGGGGTACACAGCTCCCCTTTCAATAGGGTGGGCCAGGTAGATCTGAATCCTGATTCTGGAATTGTGCCCATAATCCAGCAGGAAAAGGTCACAGGTGAACATGAGCCTCTCAGGGTGAATCCCCTTCCTGTCAAGAGGAGCAGGTTTCTGGACACCCTAGGTCCAGATCTGGCTTGAATGGGGCTCCTTAGAGATGAAGCCCTTAGGCCAAGGTGTCCTTATACTCAGCACTGAGCTACAGCAGCACAGCTCCTCTCTGGAGCAGGCTCAGAGCCTTTGGCCGCCAAGCTGAGTGTGTTTAAGGATATTTTGTAAAAGTTGCTTTTTTACCTTACCAGTAACTCTACCAGGCTTTCCCCTGAGCTTGCCTGGATGGATTTGGTTGACACCCTTCCATGGTGGCCTTTTCTGGTCAGTGGTGAGACAGACGTGGGCTAAGGATGGCCTAGTGGGTAAAGCATAGCTACCCTCTCACGTAGGCTGTCAAAGGGGTGAGCAGTATGGTCATGAGCACATGGGACACTGGCCGTTAGGTCATCTTCATCACCTCATCTCTCCCCTGACGGGGGAGGAATGGAGACAGACTCACTCTAGGGTATGATCTGGTTTTTCTAAAATGGAGGGAAATATATTCTTCAGAGTTTATAAGTAAGCAGTTCAAAACAACAAACTCTGCAACTTGGGATAGTGACTTGGTAGCCCCTAGAGCCACAGATCCCTGCCTTTGATAATGTCAGATTAAACAGTCCATGGTCTGCGGTCTCACTGATGGGTTATGGTTGAATATTATGGGGAGGAAACAAGAGGCCGTATGGGAAAGTGATGCATTGAATTTATGTGCAGGCTTCACGTGGAAGCCATTATCTCTTGGCAAGTGTATCTCGCTGCACTGCTCATATGGATTTTAGCATTTTAAACATTTAGTGTCTCTCTTTGCTTTAATACCATGACAGTACCTTTTCTGAAGTGTTGGTCTTTGATTGCCACATCAGGGCAGTGGGGCAGCGTATGACACAAAGCTGTGGAGTCCGAATCCTGGAAGCGGGAATGAGAGGTACAGGTGAACACAAGTCCACTGCATGTTCTGTATTCCCCAGTGACTCATTATAATTGCTTCAACCTCCCTCCAGGGCAGAATGACACTCCCCTTTCTCCCATCCAATAGGAGCTTCACCATTCCACATTGGGGCTATTTTTATAATTTTTATTTTGAAATAATTTCTGACTTACATAAAAGTTGTAAGAATGGTACAAAGAGTCCTCTTGTCTGCTCCCTCCATTCCTCACTGTTCAGTTTTTGCCATTTGCTCTAACACTTTTCCCTCCTTATACCTGGGTACATGTTACTTTCTGAAGTATTTGGGAATAAAATGCAGGCGTAATGCCCCTTTACTTTTAAATACTTTTGTGTATATTTCCTAAGACTAAGAGTATTCTCTTAGGTAACCTCTGAGCACTAATCAATATCAGAAGTTAACTGTATCACAGCAATGTTGTATAATCAGTGGACCTTATTCACACATTACTGATTGTCCCAACATTGTGACATAGTCCTCCTAGGTACATCACATCAGGAGGTACAGGGTGTCCACGTATTCCACTCCTGGGACTCTTGTTGAAGGTGGTGTTCTTGGCTGTGGTCAGTACTTTTCCATTTGTAGTGGGAGGGAAATGTGCAAAGGAGGGAGAGCTTTCTTCTCTGTGTTTGTTTCTTTTATCAACTTAAGTTCATGGGTCTTTGTTTACTTCAGTGGGTTATTATGTGTTACACTTGATACTTATTTTGATGCCCAAATTGTCCAGATTTGGTCCTTGGCAGCCATCTGGTGAGTTTTCACCATGTCATTGAACACTGAAGTGCCACGGTAGCAGAGGCCTATAGACAATCTGTTGTGGGACTATGTAGATGGATTTATGGCCAAATGACCTGCACCCACATGGTGTCCTGACTGTCATGGCTATGGGACTCTGCAGGGGAGAATGAGGGTCACAGGTGAGCCCAGGGCTGATGGACATCATCCAAGGACAGGACTTCTCAGAGGCTAGGTCTCTGGGGCTTTATGAAGCAGGGGGGTAGCTTGCAAGGAGGTGAACTGTGCAGTGTGGTTGCCTGCGCTTCAGCAGCCTGCCCAGTGACTCCATCCACCTCTTCCAAACAGGGGGCACCCAGCGTCCCTTTGTTTTAGAAGAATCTCTGCTAGTTTCTTACCACTGAGAAATGGCATGAGGGCAATGCCAGGTCTGGTGGCCTTATCTGCTGGGGTAGTATCAGCCAGTGTGGGCCATGGTCCTCTAGGGGAGCCAAGTGTCATGTGTTTACCACCAGGTCTCAGGATGGTGTCCTTGGACAGGATTCTTGGCCATGGGCCAGGCTTGCAGTCTGAGACTATTATGTGTGCTGGACCTTCAGATGTAAAAACATGTGTTCTTGGGGTAATTAGGCCCATCCTCTAACCAGCATACTCCCGACCCCTCAGTACCAAGGCTTATCCAACCTGAGTCACTGTGCACAGGTCTCCCGCTGTTGGTGAACCATGACTTGGGATGTCCTGGACTGCAGGGGACCGCAGCACGCAAAACTGTGAGAGACTCTAGATGGACCAAAAAGTGGATGAAAATCCCTTCATTGTTTGATCACAAGAAACTATGTGTCTTTCATTCACAAGTCCTACTTCCTGCTTGCGTCCTGGGCGAGTGCGGGCACGAAACAAAGGAATGACCTATAGATGGAAGCGCAGCAGTGAACCAGACAAAACAGAGAAGGGCTCACACATGGGTTCTGATGGAAGCAAATGTTTGACATGTCAACACATTAGCATTTCGTGTATTCTTCGGGAACTTGAAATCTTTCTGTGCTGCCTTCCCTAACAAGTGCAGCCCCTGTGCTATCTGATGATCGTTTTAATAAACGATATTCTTCTATAGATAGCATGTAAGAGAGAGGTCTGCATTGTAGCCTGCTTGATAATAGCATAAACTGAACAGGAACCCAGAGATGCGGATTCTCCGGCAGCATTCTTTGGAGGCCTTCATTAATTGAATGTTGGAGTTTAATTTTAAAAAACGGCTGTTTGTTACTGTCTGAGGTAAAAATAATGAAAAATATGCATGTCAGATATTAAGTGTGCAATACAGTATACGAGTGATGTATTATAGAACTACTCCTGAAGCCTATATAATTCTATTAACCAAAATCACCCCAATAAATTTAATTTAAAATATAAAAATTAAAGTAAATAGGATGATGAGTTACTGTCTCACACTTGGGTGAGTCAGGTATGTTGGCAGCTGCCATTTGTAACCGTTTTCAGATTGAGCAAGTGTTTCCTTGGAGCTAGGTAAGACAGTTCAGTGCTTGATTTGGAGTCTTGCACCCCTGCCTCATGCCGGTCCCACACCACAGGAACAACAACAGAAAGGCAAAAGCAGCGACCCTATCATGGGGAGGTCGAGCCCGTGATAGCAGAGTAGTCCCTCCTGTGACTTGCTCTCTGTATGTCTTTCCCTGAGACCTTCTGGGGGATCACTGGTTAATGGTGAATCACTGGTTTTCTGAATGAGTCTTTCTGTAACTTGTTTTGGAGAAAGTGATCTTCTATGAAAGTAGTCACGGCCAAGTGTGGGGTCAGATCTTATACCCTGGATCCACCGGACTACCTGTTGGGGCCCCGTGACAGCCAGTCCCTTGTGCATGTAGGGAAGGTTGAACTAGATAGAGTATTTAGACATGGAGCTAGAAAATGCTGCCTTCACTGTTCCTGCATTCTGTTTCCTGCCACTTGAACAGTAATTGAAATGTTTCTCAGTTCTCAGGAGTTAAGAAAGAGAGATGCTAGTAACTCTGTTTACCTGTCTAATTTTTAAGTTCTCTTCCTGTTAGAGACATTGTGCTCCTGGCCCTGCGCACGTGCTTGTCTGGGTGAACACAGTGAAACACGGTCAAGCAGTGGTGCGTGTTAAAAGGCTTGGTTGCATCATGCTGGTGACACTTCTGAGTGCTCCCTCAGTCTACCAGGTGCGGACACCTGCCCGCTGCCGTGCCTTTGGGGGATGTGGGCCATGAACACTTAACCAGAGGAGATGCAGGTGCCTGGAGGGGGATTCAGAGAGGTCTCACTGGGGATTGTAATCTCTTGAGGAGGAAATGAAGATGTCCCCAAGGTGGAGTTGGCCCCTCCGAAGATGCCCTGCCTCTTGCATGATCCTCACTAGACTTCTCCTAGCTGAACCAGCACACAGAGATTCTAGCTGTGGTTAGCATGTTTCTGGGGCTGTGATATTTCACAACAGTGTTCTTGCTCTACATCTCCTATTTCGTCTGATGGTGCCCACGCAGGACATGCGGGCGCTGTCTCTAGCCTCCCTGTGGTTGGTCCACACACTTGGACCTCTCACAAGTGACGAAGAGTGCTTCATCCAGCCAGCCTGGCCCTGCAGGTGGACATGTGTGTTGTGTGAGGGCAGCCCAGTTCCTGGCAGGCCCCACTCAGGTGAACTGTAGGAGTAATTAATCATCCTACAAAAAAGTCCATTAACTGTAACACTGTCTTTGAAATGATGCATCAAAAATAGGGACAGTGGCATTCATGCAAATGTTGCTTAGCTGTGACGTTTGAATGTTGCATCACTGCCCAGGCAGGTCAGCCGTAGTCTCAGGAGTCTGGCAGGTGCCTGGGTAGGCTCCCTGCTGGCTTCCAAGTGGGAGCTCTGCATTGGGTGTTGGGGCTCCCAGCTCCCTGCCCACAGCTGTGCTGATGGCAGAGTATGATGGGCACAAGCTATGCAAATCCGCATGTTGTCTAGATGACCAGTAGAAAGTGAATTTGGTCTTTGGGCTGCTTTGCAGGAGCATCACGCTGACACCTGAGAGCAGCAGTGCGTGGCGCAGCCACATGAAATCCAAGCTGAGATGCTGTGTGACTGTGGTCCTTGGTCTCAAAGTGGACAGAGATCTCCACTCATCAGGGTTCCTTATCTTCCAACCTGTTTCATTTGCTTTTCATTTAAAATCCTGTCTAGATTGGTGTGGTATGAAGAGGCAGAGAGCTGGTGGTCTTCCCTCAGGACCACTGGGTCCACTCTGTCCCCGCCCTACCTTGTCACCTCGGATTATGACAGCACTCTGCTCTGCCCCAGAAGATGCCAGGACAGCCCTTGGAGAAGCAGGCACTGTCTAAACAGACCCTGCATCCTCGCTTGCCTGAACCTGGAGCAGTTTCTTTTTGTCAGCATCCTTTTTGGTCTCACAGTCCAGAATTCAGGCTCCTATGATGTCACCATTTAACGATTTACCTATTTAAAAAGTTGAGGACACCTTGGGAATTCACTGTTGAAACCTCATAAGAAAGGAGTTTTTGAGCAAGTTAAAAAATTGCCCTGGGTCTCCTGGTTCTATAGGTATACCTTGCTTTTTGGTTTGTCTCTTAGCATTTGATAATGAGCTCCCTTTGATGCTGATGAGCATAGTGTCATGTTTCCCCTGTTACCTTGACCCCAGGAAACTCTGACCTGAATTGTTACAGCAGATCTTAGCCCTGCTTCCCAGATAAGTCTCTCTTCTCGGCATTTCTGGCCTCCAGTGTTTAGCACGCCGTGCGTGTTCTGTGGTGAGCCCCTTGGAGCAGTGCTGAGTGCGCACGTGGGTGTTGCACTCGGCCACTGGCCCTGCCTCTGCAGCGCAGGTTGATGGGCTTGTGTTCCGTGCTGTGCTCAGTCAGGGCTGAGTTGTTGGGATCACTTGGTTCTTGATTCTCACCTTAGGCTCAGTCTACCATACCACACTGGCTAAGGATTGTAGGGAGGACTGAAAGGTGTGTAGCAAGTTGTTTAGTTAAGTGGTGGCAGTAGGTGACTCCTCTTGTCCCCAAGCTAGGGCACAAAAAGTGTGGAGGCCTGATGTGTCCTGGGCTGCTTTTTGGAGGCCAGCTCATCTCGACAGGAGAGTAAAGCTGCAGGGGCACATGTGCAGCGAGTAATCCACCTCGTCAGTTCCCCAGGCAGCTGGAGACAAGGCCTCCGTTTCCCTCACACCTGCATCCCTGGACTGAAGGAGAAAGCATGTTTCGCCGTGATTATTTTGGCATTAAAATGTAAATTCCCTATTACTTCATTAGTTACCCGAGTGTAACTTGGGGCATACAAGTTGAAGGTAGTCCTTGGTGGTGGCCAATGCTGTCGTCATCTTCAGTGCTCTGGGCTGCCGCACGCCGGGCCACATGAGGCCATGAAACACCCCAGCTCCTGCCCTACGCTCGGGCAGTCGGTCTTCCTCCCCAGCGGCTGCACACAGCCACTGCTGCTGAGTAGCACAGTGCTGCCCATCAGACATAGTGGGTGCAGGCCCGTGCTTCAGAGTTGGAGCCCAGGGCCTCGCCCCTCTCCATGCAGGTAGGCCTGGGGCTGCAGGAGTCTGCACGCCACAGGGAGATGATGGCTTCTCAGGAATGGGCTCCTGGATGAAGACCAAAGCTGGATTTTGAAGGAATTGCCTTGCAGACACATGGGCTGGCTAGAAAGTCAGTTTTCCCAAAGAATACAGTTCTTGATCTAGACCATGTAATAAATTCCCCAGCCCGGGTGGGACCCTATAGTCTCAGGTGCTTGTGATTGTGAGTGTGTGAGCAACAGAGGGAACTATAACAACACAAGTTAATAGCTTACTTAGTTATTTAAGTCTTGATGTATCTTTCTGAAGGTTTTTTTTTTTTTGTCTCAACCAAAGATGTTTTATTGATTTTAGAGAGCGTGGAAGGGAGGGAGGAAGGAAGAGGGAGAGGGAGAAACATCAATCCCTTGTTTCCCAGACATGCTCTGACTGGGAATCAAACCTTCAACCTTTTGGTGTACAGGATGATGCTCCAATTAACTGAGCCACCAGTTAAGGGCCAGGGCACTAAAGTATTTTTATGATTTAAATTAAAACTGTATTGCATGACTCTGGCCTAAGAGGTGCAATTTTTCACTCAGCTCAAAGGACCAGGAATGAGAGGATGTGGGTGTCGGCTCAGGCTGTTGTTCCACAGGACCACCCACAGGGCTTAACTGATGGAAATGTGTTTCTTCACAGTTCTGGCAGCCAGAAGTTTGTGAGCCCGTGTTGGCTGGGCTGCAATGGTCCGCATGGCACAGATGGCTGGGGCCTGGCTGGATGTCCTCACATGGCCCTGGCGCTCGTGCCACCTGCCCTGTGTTAGGGCTGTCAGGGCCAGAGTGTGCTTGAGGTGGTTGTGTGGTGCGCATGTTGGACGGCAGCAAGCCTGTGGGAGCAGGACACCCGTCCAGCTGTTCCGAGGTAGGTGATGGACCCTTGGAGCCAGCTGCAGCTTCAGCCAGCTGTGCCAGCTGTCAGGGCTGGCACGGCCCTTGGAATCGGTGGTAATGGCTTCCTCCATTGAATATTATCCAAAAGCAATTGTTCGCTTGTTTAAAAGCATGCACCGTGTTGTCGCGCCTGCTGTCTGAGGGAGCAGGCGCTCTGGCATCCTTGCTAACTGATGTGCAGCATCTCATCTGCTGGGAGCAGGGTAGGTGTTCAGGTGTTCTTTTTGCTGAAAATCCCTGCATCAGTCCCTTCCAGCATGTTGCTGAATCCCCTTTTTGTCTTATGTTTGAGATAAAAGCAAAACTCTTCAAAACTTGGGCAGAACCTCGTTCTCAGCGTGACTTTTTCTTCACTGTCACAGCCACCATCTTTAAGCCCAGCTGCCCTCAAAGGGGATTGGGGACAGGGGGTGTTGTAAGGGTTCTCCTCTCAGACCCTGCTCTTCTGGGATATAAAATTGGCTAAGTAAGCAGTTGGGGTCTGTCTGCGATATGATTGGTGCCCTCGTTGGTGTCATTTTCACCCCTTTCTCTGGTTCTGCTGAGGCTGCATTGACACCTAGTTGACAAGAGATTTCCCATCCCAAAGTGACTGCGGAGACCAGCACTGCACACCCTTTCTTCATTTTACTAAGCCGTGGTTTTATTTTGAATAAGCCTCTTTCAACCTATTAATATTAATCTAAACTAAAATTAACCTTCCCCTAAATTCTTGTCACACAGAAGAAGCCAAGTAATTTTGAAAGTTAAATCAAAACAAAGCAATCTGGTGTGCAACGCAGATAAAATCACAGACTGTGGTTACGGAGTGCTCTGGCAGGAATTGCTGACAGAGGGTTGATTTCCTCCAGTCTGTTCTGGAAGGAGAAAGGAAGTGTCTTGGCCTTATCACAATCCTGTTCAGTCCCTCATGTGTTCAAGAGCTTGTAGAAACAGCCTCCAGACCCTGTCCTTAGCCCCTCCTGCGGCCACTAGGGATGTGGCCAGCAGATCTGTTGGCTGGTGAGCAGTAGTAGTCTCCCGAGACGGAACAGAGTGCTGATCTCAGGGGCAGGTTCGCGCTAAGGGGCTGGCTGGGGTGGCCTGTAGAGATGACTGGGAACACAGTTGGACTTACCTACAAAGTGGATTAAAATTTGAAATGGGCCCTGAGGCCTCTGGGACCTGTCAATAACCTGGCAGCTTCCTTCTGTGCAGTTTCTCAGCTTGTAAACATGGGTATCACTGGTAGAGATGCCTTATATTTTTCATTTGCTGCTCCCTCCAGCAGGATGCAGGGAGCTGGGGGACTTGCTTCTGTCTGTGACATGGGCATGGTGCTGGGCCACAGTGTTAACGTGGTAGAACCATCTGCAAACAGCCAAAGTGCAGTGGCACATCAGGGCACCATTTTACTTAGCTTCATGGAAATCACTGGTTTCTCAAGTAAATTTCAGCCCCAGAAATTCACCCTTGAGGGAGTCTGGAACATACTTGAATGTCAGTAGCTTGGGCTGTAAGCTACTTCATATCTATCAAGTTCATTCCTTCCTCTCTGCCTTGTACCTTCTTACCTTTCACGGGACCCCAGCTCCTGTAGCCCAGGTGGTGTTTCTCCATCGTGGAAGTGGGGTGCTCCCTTCCCTGGGACCAGTGCATTTCCTGACCAAGGCAGACCTGGTCAGTGGTGACATCGCCTGTGACAAGAACATGTGGTTTTTAGAAGGGCTCATGGAGATGCCAGGGTTGATTCTCTCTGACTTCTCCAAACGTTCTTTTGGTTGCTTTATTTTTGTTTGAAGAGGAATGTCATTTTGTGCGGCTGTTCCAAATGCTATCTTTTTCCGCAGGGGAGGTGGGAAGGCCCTCCCTTGGCCATCACCGGGAAGGAGCTTCAGTGACACTGCACCTGAAGGGCTGCCTCCCATAGCTTTAGAGGTGGGGCTGGTGGTTCATTTGAATGAGGACTGAAAAAGTAAAAAGCTTTCCTTTTGTCGTTTCAGGTGTTTTTGAATAATTACCAAGCAGCGGAAGCCCACCCCCAAATGATTGTCTTTCGACTGTTGCGTTACATCCTCCGTCTGGTGTGGAGGATGCAGTGACGACAGGCTCCCCACGGAGCCGAGATGCATGCAGACATTTCACTTGTCCAAGCAGACAAGCACGGTGCCACAGCCTTCGGTGCCGCTGCTACCCGGCCGGCTGCTGTTCCCTGAGCAGCCGGTGCGTCCCAACCAGGGGAGCTGAGTGCGGGCTTGACCTTGTTGTGAATGTACATGGAGGGATGGATTCTCTTTTTTTTTAAATGTACAAATCATGGTTCTTTGGAGCAGGATTTTATGGAAGAATGATGTAAGAACAGTTTTTCAAAAAGGAAATGGAAATTTTTAACCAGTTCGCGAATGATTTTTGTACTAACAATTTAAGAACCTATTGCCTATTCTCAGAGGATTATGTAAACTCTGCAGTGGAAACTGAGCCAGCTCATTTCTAAAGCTGCCTTAGTTTATTTTTAGAGGCTACTGTACAGAATTTTTAAACGTGAGAGGTATGTATGATATGGCCCTTCTCTCCCTGCCATTGCCTCTCTCACCTTTTTAAATCATTTATTACCAAAAAAAAAAAAAAAAAAAAAAACCTCTTAGGAAATGAAACTGATTAAAGGGGCAAAGAGTCTTTTGTCAGACTGGATTGTTATGCCACTCTCATTTTGTAAATATTTACTTACCTCCCTAAATTCAGCTGCATCTGTGGCAAAATTTCAGCTGCTTTTTGTGTGTCTTTCCTTATCTCCTTTTGTGATATTTCTCTTGTCCGTCTTGAGGGCTGATGCACAAGTTTGGTCCAGTGCATCTTCATGATCAAGAGCAGCCGGCTCACAGTGTGATTTAGTACCTGCCTGTGTCACCCACCGCTCAGTTAGTCCATTGGTAGCTTACTATCTGGGAAGTGCTTGGTACTGATTTTCATGTGTGTGGTGGGCTTGTATTTTACAAGTGTTGTAAAGAGGTGGTAGTGGTAATAACACAAACAGTGTTAAGGCCCTTGGCAGCTATTGGCTTTTCTGGTTGCAGGCTTTCCCCTCATTGCAGCAGGCACTCACCCTGAGGGGCCAAGTGGCTGGCATGCCCACCTGCAGCTGAATTTGGCTACAGGTGTCCAAAGTGGAATCCCTGTGGGAATTGACGCAAGCTATAGATGGGACTTTGGATTGCTATTTCCTGGGCATACTGGCTTTTTATCCAACTCAGAGTAGATCTGGCCTTTGATGCCCACTACCTGGTTCCCACTCTTCTACATCCACTTCAAAATATGAGCTTAATTCTGCTTTGAGCAGTGCCGTCAAGATTCTGTCAGACATAAGTCTGAAACAGTCCCTTCTGGCAGATGTCTACTTGTTCGTTTCTCTTGGGACATTTGGGTTTTGTCAGGTCTCTCTTCATGCATTCACTTCTTCCCGTTGGCCTGTGAGGATTGCAGTGAGTCAGGGCCCATGGGTCAGTCATTTCAAAGACAATTAAACAACTGAGGAGACCCGCGAGAGACAGATTAGAGAGTGAGGAAGGGTTGGGGGAGGAAGATGAAGATCATTCTGTGAACCCTGTAACTCCTACAGGTTTTAAAACCTCAGATTATGAAACAGCTTTTTAAAAGAGATACATGATTTTTCAAATGAGTCAGCAGTGCCAACAACTGTTGTATTTGCTTTTGGCCCATCAAGGACCAGTGTTTCACAATATTAAATTGAGTGGAAATATTTCATTCATATGTGTCTTCATAGTTGTATGTAAATGTATATATACATATATGTACATAATGTTTGTGTATATATATATTTTTGCATATGCATTTCTTCTTTTAGGTAGAGGTATTTGATCCCAAATATTCTTTCCTTTTTTAAAATTTTCTTTTCCCCAAATACCTTTTTGGGGTCTTGACTATTTTTAAAACTGTGTGGGGTCTCAGCTTATGTTCTTGGTAGGTCTGGAATCCCCTGGTTGGGTCATGAAGGCCACACAGTTGTGGGTGGTGGTAGGATTGTGGCCATGGGCCTGCTGGACACACACACCAAAGATGTATTTGGTTCTGGGCCCATCCATTCCCAGGATCTCCGTACTCACATGCTTATGTGCCAGTCTCCCTGACTGGAGCACTTTTCCTGTTTCTGGGAGTGCAGGACATAGCCTGGTGCTGAGGGCTTGCTGCTGGCGCTGGCTTACCTCTGGCTTGGCAGTGGGCCATGGACACAGCTCGCAAGGAAATAAGGTTCTATGACTTGTAGTATTGAGAACAGGATGTTGCACCAGGACTTGAGAGATGATTGGATGTCTCTGTACTGTATGTATCTTTATCAAGATGCCTCCTGCAGAAAGTATACCTGCTATGGTATACCTTTTACTTTTTGTTTTTTTGTTTTATTTTTTTGTAAAATAACTGTCGCCCTTTTTGAAAACTTAACGAAATGCGGGTTTTGTGCCTTGACCACCTCTTTTCATATGAGGTTTGTAGAAAGTGTCCTGTGATTATCACAGAAATGCAATAAACACACCCAAAATAACTTCATGAGTGATTCTTCAAGTTACCTGCCTAGATGAAAGTTTATGAAGAATTTCTTTTTTTGGTTGTGGAAAAACCAGGTAAAAATTTCTTCTGATTTAAAAAAAAATGTACACAGTCAAATCTTCTTGTTTCCCCTTTTTTTAAATATTGTACATATTTTGACTATTTATTAGATTAGGAGATCGTATTTTACTTATCATCTGAGCCAAATGTCTGCGTGCAATTGTTTCCCTTTCTTGTAAAATTTTGTATAGCATAAATGAGCAACACAAACAAAAAAATGACTGTTTTTACAAAACTCTTTCAGAACTAAGGGTTGTAAATATTGTAGATTCTTTTTCTGTGTAATGTGTCCTACTGGTCCATAGTGCTGTAACTTGTAGAAATATTGTCTATTTATTTCCTGCTTATTTAATGTCTTAAGTTCTGGAAAATGTTGACCTCCCCGACACACCCCCACCATCCCATTAAATCACTTTAACTCTGAGGTGGTGACCAGTCAGCTCACTGCAGGTCACGTGGTCTTCCCAGGGTGGCCCTCCAGCTTTGGTTCCTGGTATTTCTGGTCAAATGGGTTTGAATTCTTGGGGTTTGCTTTCCTTTGATGAAGCTCATGTTCAAACAACAATGAGAGACCATAAATCTGGCAGGCTACAAAATTCTCCAAGAAATACCCGGTGACTTTCTGTTTGTTCCAAAAACAGCTGGCTTCTCATGGAAGCAAATTCTATTAACTCCAAGACTTGCCTTTAAAAAAATTGTATCAACAGCAGTTGGAACAGATTTTTTCATTGAAAATGTGTACCTGACAACTCAGTATTCAGCGGGCAGGGGGCAGGTGGAAGGGGTTGTTCCTGCTTCCAGAGGGACTTCGAGACTCCCTCGTACTATGAACCCCTTGTTGGCAACCGGTGAGCTGCATTTCCCACTGCTGTGTGGTTTCCTGTGCTTTGAGGCTCTGAGGTGTGGATTAAATTGTATTTTAAAGTTAATTGTACAGTCCCCTCCCCCCTGCCCCCTTGCTCTGAACCATTTAATCCCTCGTTGAATCAGCCTGATTCTTTAGGTTGATGTTTTTCTGCTTCAAGAGAGGTTGGGAGCCCCACCGGAGTGGATGTTAAGATGTAGAAGCTTTAGAGAGACTTCTCATGGTTTGGTGTAGATAATGTGTCATCCCTGCTGATTTAGCCTGGTGCCTATGTGTGTCACATCGCACACGTGATGCTAAACCAGCTGGGGTAGCTTCTGTTCACCTCCACAGCATGGAGCACAAGAAGCATCTTCAGCTCCCAGCAGAGTAACTTGACTACTTATATTGGGCAACTCCAGACTTCAGAAGCTCTATGTCCTAAGTTCTGTGTCCAGGTCCTGTGACCACTAGTTACTGTATCCAAACTCATCAGGTACTCCTGTATAAAGAGCACTGATCTGTGTGTATACTGATTCATCACTAACGTGTTCCTAGGACCCAGCGTATGTAGCATTTGTATTGCAATTTCCCTGGCTCACTTGTGTTTTGCACTGATGAATTTTGACAGGGTAATTGCCACTTTATTGTGCAATACTGCTGTAAATAACTGCAGATTTTTTTTTAAGAAACTCAATCTTTTATGTTCTTAATGAATTTTATATAAATAAAACTTGCAACTGGTTTTGGTGAGCTGTTTGATTTGTTTCACAAGTTGATGGTGGAACAGCTGAAATTATATGTGAATATGTGCACACCCACACCTGCCCTTTGCTGGTCACAGAGTGTGTTACCTACGTGTCGGTTTTGGAAGTTCTCCCTCTTTAGAGGGAGTGGCTGCAAGGCAGTGCAGAGTGCCTGCTCACGTGTTCAGTAGGTAGGACTTGGCACCTGGAAGCCTGGGTATCAGGGGTCAGCTCCAAATCCCATGTTGGTTAGTGATGATGGCAGAGACCCTGCCACCTCACCCTGGCTCATAGCTGGAAGAAAACCCAAAAAGTGAAAAGTCTGCTTGGGCTCTAGGAGAAGGATCTTGTGTGCAGCACCTGCCCAGACCCCAGGGACCTGAGGGTCAGGTCTGTGGTGCGCATTGGGTGTGGGCTAGTGTAGGGATGCAGAAATGAAAGGCTAATTTGGGGCTATAAATGACAAAATCCTAAAGAAGTAATTGCGTAACTTGCCACTTTTACTCTGGACTAAGTGTTGGAAAGGTTAAAGACTAGCTAAGGTTTCTTTCAAAGCAACGCATGAATCTGGCATTGTAATGATATATTTGTGTGTGTGTGTGTGTGTGTGTGTGTGTGTGTGTGTGTGCATTATACGGAGGTTTCAGTAATTTTCAGCTGGGTTTTTCATTTTTCCTATTGATGGTTAGCTCTATATATTCTGAGTAAAAATCTCTTACATGTTAGAAATATTTCTCCATCAGTCTGTTGCTCATCATTTTTCTCCAACATCCTACGAAGATTTGCAAACATACAGAAGTGTCGAAGGAGTTTTCTACACACCCATCCATCGCCTGGACTACCATCTACACTTCATTATACCTGCTTTCCATCTCTCATTGTAAACTGTAGGAATCAGCGCCCTTTCTCTAAATATTCCACATGCATAGAACTTAAAAATCATTAGTTCTTTTATCGAAGTTGCTTAGTTTTGAAGTGAAATTTATATACAATAAAGCATACAAATCTTGAGTGTGCATTTGCTAAGTTCACCAAGGATACAGCTGGCACCCAAAGCCATTACTCCAGAGAGTTCCTCATGCTACTTCCCCCCAATTCCAAGATGTAACTTCTATTCTGGTATTTTCTCACCATAAATTAGTTTTTAATGGACCCTTTGAATGGGATCATGCAATATGTGGTCTTCTGTGTCTGATTTCTTGTTCAATGTCATGATTTTGAGAATCACATAATTCTCAGTAATTCCCTTTTTATTGCTGAGTAGCCTATGGTCGGGACATGTCACACTGTGTGCATCGCCTTATGAATGCACACCTGAGCTTGCAATACTTTGGGGCTAGGATGAAGAAAGCTGTGCATGAGTAGTATCTTTATACGTGTCCTTTTGTGAACACAAAGGGTTTTATTTCTGTTTCATTTCACTACATGTGTATGAATTACTGTTGTGCACATGATGTGACTCACCATTTTAGAAGTCCATTTTATTGAAGATTTCTATATTTTGTATTTTAAGAGCCCTTTCCTATGCCAAAGTTAAAAAAAATTTTTTATACAATCCTAGTTTTAAATCTAATCCACCCAAGGTTCTTTTAGTGATGTACTACAGTATGAATCTAACCTGCATTGCTGAGATCATTCCCTTACCACCTGAAATGTTTTGTTGGTGTGCACCAAATTCTTGTATGTGGGCCTGTTTCTCAGTCTTGAATATACAGAGTGCATGTCATCAGTTGGCAAAGTTTTAGTAAAATAACAAACCACGTGTTATATTTTGAAATAAAATATGTGAATAGTCATTTTATAAATTGTTTAAAAAAAGTCTCCATTTGCTGCAATAATAGACTCAATTCGACTTCAGAATCTTGAGCACGCTTCAACTTTATCCATGGACATCATGATGTTTTCAATCTTAGCTTTAATAGCCTTTTTATTGGAATGAGGTTGTTTATTGACTTCTTTCTCTCATATGCTCCATACATACTAGTCTAAGGACTTTGCATCTGGTGAACTAGGTGGCCAGATTTCCTTTGACCAGAATTCAGAAACAATGACCCTGAGAAATTCTTGCACATTTTTGGCATTATGTGCTAGTGCACCATCTTGGAAAATAAAATGACATCCATTTGTGACTTCTTCATTCACAGTACAACTACTTCTCTTAAAACATCAAGATAAACATCCTGGATCTTCATTGATGATCTGCTGGATTCTGTGTACAATATCTGGACTTGTGTGATCCTTGTGTATGTACCTTACGCATTTTCTTTGTTGGTGTGGCAACATCAGGATCAGCATCATACACCTCCACGTTGTAAACTGTATGTAAAGGGATGTTGATGTCCACAATTTCCTTAGCAGTTCCCCTTGCATGCAGTCCAGAAATTCTGGTTGCTCTAACATCGTATTCCTTTGACATGATGGTTGCTTTCAGAATTTAATACTTTATATCTGAAATAATGATGTTAAATCATAACCTTAGAAACATAGTTTTTCAAAATTAAGCACATGAAATGAGATGCAAAATTATTGCCAAATGATCGCACGCATCCTGTATATTCTAATTACTATAGTTTTAGGATATATTTTAATATCTTGTCCTTATTTTTTTTAATGTGTCATGACCATTCTACATTTTGTCTTTCGTGTGAAATTTTTATCCTCAATTGAGGACTTCTTTCTTTTTTCATTGCTTTTAGAGAGACAAGCAGAGGGTAGGGACAGCAACTAGACATGAGAGAGAAGCATTGATGATACCTTCTCTTACACACCCGACCAGGGGTTGAATCCCCAACCTTTTGTTGTACAAAACGACGCTCCAACCTAGTCACACTGGCTCAGTGGGGTTTCTTGTGAATTTTATAACCAGTTTCTTGAAAATCTTTTTGGGGCTCTTGTTTGGGATAACAATGACTATATATTAATTTAGGAAATACATTACCATTTTAACAGGGTGTTTTCAGGGTAGGTAGTATTTTTACCCACCTGTTAGGCTTATTTTTTGATGCTTTTAGTGTACTTTTCTTCGCATAGACCTTGCACATTTCTTTTGAGCTTTTCTCTAGGGAGGGGTTGGGGTGACACAAGATCCACTTTACCCAGTGCCCCCTTTCTTACATCTGCACTTGCACTTTGTGTGTCTGCCTCCCACCACCACCTTTGAGCTTTCCCTGCCCCTGGTGCAGCCAAAAGCAGGCCCCTGGCCTGAGCTCATCCACTCCAGCGCTTCCCCCAGCTCTTGGGGTCTATGCAAGTGGGGCAGGGAGGCTGCAGAGCATGCAGGTATTCCCTGGCTGAGGTGGCTGGCTTTCTGACCCCCAGAAGGCCACCCTGATCCCCCTAGCTTTGAGGCGGGACTCAGTGCCTGCCTCTCCAGCTTGTTCTCATTCTCTGCGCTGAGTTGTCCTCAGTTGGTTTCTGTTGCTGCAAGTGGTAAGCTGACTCATTGCTACCTGTCAGGAAGGGCTGAGTAAAAAGGCTGGAAGGAGTTCTCTATAAACCATAGAGGTGTGAGGTGACAGGCTGAGTGTTAAAATTCCCCATTGAGCAAGGCAAGAAAGGAGCTGTGGGAAGATGGAAGAACGACAAGGCACAGTGATGGTCTCTAGTTTTCCTTGAGAGTAACGTCTACCACTGAGTCTCCTGAAAACCATCTTTCCTAAAGCAAGCCCGACATCCTTAGAAGAACTAATCACCAAGGAGAAGATACACAATATATGAGAATGTCAAGAGGCCCTGGTTTCTAGGCCTGCTACTGCATATTTACATGTAATACTGAAAGGGACTTGGGGGAGGCAACATTCCGGCCCAGTCCCCACCTGTCCCTGTGAGCACCTTCCCGGGCAGGGCCCCTCTGCCCTGCCACGTGCCCACCCAGCCTGCAGGGGTTTAGGCCAGCCGCGCTCCCAGGCAGCAGGCACCCTGTCATTGAGCCTGGGGCTAGACTCTGTGCCCTGCAAGAGAATGCTCTCCTCCCTGCCACCGAGGTTTCCCTGCCACGGAGGTTTTAACAATTATGTCCGAAGTTGTGTTTCTCCGGCCGCAGGTCTGTAAGGACCCAGGCAGTGTCCTTGTGGTTCAGAAGGGCCTAGGGTCATGCCTGGTGCCTAGTAGACCCTCACATGTGACTATAGGATGAGGGTGAGGGACAGCATGTCTGCCATCGACTCTCAAACGTGCAGAAAATCAGGGACAGTCAGGAGGGCTCACAGGAGGCTGGGACCTGGATGGAGGGAGAGACGCGTGGAGGAGAGGAACACGGTGCCTCTGTGCGGAGGGAGAGCGCAGAGGGAATGGGAGACTCTTAAGGAAGCCTGGCCCTGTGGCTGTGGGGGTGGCACTTCCTGAGAAAAGCAGGGAGTGAGGGGTGCCTGCTGGGGAAGGCCTGGGGTAGAGGGAACTCATGGAGGCCTCTGTTTTGTGGCGCTGCCAGGTCCACTCAGGGCTGACCCAGAAACCATGTTATCCATTTATTTTCAAGGGAAAATGGGTTTGGAGAATGAAATCCCAGCCAGTGGGACTGTAAACCATTGGCTGAGGAAAGAAAGCCTGCAGCATAAATATTTAGGTATTTGCTGTAATGAACCACTTTCTTAGGAAACGCAACGTGAGGAAACGGGGCCTTTCATCATGAGAGGGAGGTCGGTCAAGGCCGGTGCGGAGCGTCCGCTGAGCGAACGTGGGTGGGCAACGGCCTGGGAAGGGGGTCCCCAGCTTTGGAGGACATTAGGCTCTCCCAGGGCCTTTAAGAAAATGCCCACTTCCCAGGCCCACCTCTTCAGAATCCTGGTGCAGCCTCAGAGTTGTAGTTTCTGATGCTGCCTGTCACTGCAGGGTGTGGCAGGGTGTAGGAGCCACCGAATCAGCTTATTCAGGATGCCCACAGGTGTCTTTAGAAACTATGGGGACCAGGGGCAGCACCACTGGGTCAAGTGCATCGTGTCAGGGACAGTGCTCTGAGGACAGCACGTGATAAGTGCCTTCTGTTTGTTTTGTTGTTGTAGTTGCAAAATATTCAGTTCTCACTTATTTCCCTCTGCCCTGTCTGGGCACAGGCATCCGCGCCTCCTGCCAAATTGGGGTGAGTGGGAGGACACAGTGGGCTGGAAGGCCCAGAGCCAAGGCCACGGCCAGGTGTTGGGTGGGGCAGCCCCAGACTGTGGGCCCAGGAAGAGTCCCTCCATTGTCAGGTAAGACAGAGACTCCTCCTGACAAGCCTGCAGGGCCCAGTGAGGTCAGAGACGGCCCCATAGCTGGGCTCATGGGGTGGGGGATGGTGAGGACAGGTAATGAATGAAGGTGTGGGTCACCATGTGCTTGACACTGGCCTCACACAGCATGATGTGTAAGGGGATCTCAGGAGCAGGAAAAAGATCGCAGTCCCTTGAAGAGCAGGGCAGGAGGCTGTGAAACAGGCCGCCACCTGCGTGTGGGCGTTCAGGTCTGAGCACTCAGAGTGGAAGCATGGCCACCTGTGAGGGGAGAGACCTCAATCACATGCCCCCGACCCCCCAAGAGGAGCATCAACTTGTGTACTTGCCCAGTGCTGTACAAAGATGCTGGTGGCCCACCCAGACCTGCCTCTGTCACAGCCCCCAGGGGCACAGTCCCTCCCAGGGGAGGGTGTCCTGCTGCCCACCCAGCCTATGGAGGGCTCAGGCCACCAACACTCCCCAGTGACTCCTGATTCAGGCTCCCTTCACTGATCCTGGGGCTGGCCTTCCATTGGCTTGTAGGTAAAGGCCCTCATCCCTGCCACAGGGACTTTAATAATTCCATTTGAAGTTGTGTCTGTCTGGCTTCTGGACTGTGAGGGTCAAGGGAGCATCCTTCTGGTTCAGCAGGACCTAGCATCATGCCTCACACATGACCGAGGATGGGTGCGTGCGTACATTTAAATGTCCAAATTGGATCTTGTGGAAATAATTATTTTTATTTATTTATTTTTTTTTTTTGGCAAATAATTTTTTGGCCCAAGTCTGAGCTTGGCTGCTAGACCAATTTCAATTTGCACTTTTTTTGCCAATTGAAAAAGGAGTAGTGAGCACACTGGGCATATTCAAATTACACACTTCTTTCTTAAGAAGCAGGTCCAGCCTTTGGCAAAATGGGTCTCTTTTTCAGGGCCCCTCTGTTGCTTCATGGTGGCCCCTTCCACACCCCACCTGCTTGGCCACAGGCTGGGAGGCCCCTCTAAACCCTGCCTTTCCAGCGGCTGCCCAGAGCCTGGGGCTGGCAGGGCTGGGAGGCCCCCTTGAGGAGTGGCTACTGAGCGCCTTGATGGCGCAACCTCTTGCGCCTTGGTGACTTGTGTTTGGGACAAGCCAGCTGCTGCCCAAACTTGGTGCTAGGATAAACCCGAAGTAACAAGAAAAGGACACTTTGGGATTAAGTAAATCCAACAAGATGGGCGTTTTCCGGAGCAGCCAGGCTCTCTCCTGAATCCCAGCCTTGCTGTGCTCTTTCTAAAGTGCTCTTCCCCAGTGTGTGTGGGGCTGGCTTCTTCAGCAGCTTAGAGTGTCTGCTCAAATGTTGCTCCCAGGGTGGCCCTCCCCAGCGGCCCCTTCAGCTCCCACCCCCTTTAGTGTTATTCTCTGGACAGCACCAACTTGAGGTCTGAAGTGGCTGTGGGACGATAAGGAGGATTCAGGTCCTAATCTCAGGGGTTCCGTATTGGTGGGGCGTGGGCTACATGCTCCATGAGAGCAAGGGCTGTTTGACTCCATTTCTTTATTTCCGGCCTCAGCACATAGTAGGTGCTCAAGGAAAATCTGTGGAATGACTTAGGTCAGGGGAGAGCTTGGCTGTCCTGGCACCTGGACAAGTCACCAGATGCCTAAACTGGGTGGGGACAGGAGAGGCTCACCATCCCCCTCCAGAAAATAGCATCCCTTTGTGGGACCTGGTATGTGTGGCCCTTTACTGTACACAGATGGAAAGCCCCCAGACAGAAGTTTCTTCTCTTCCCAGAAGAAATCAGGCTTAACATACTGACCCACCAGGTGGGCAGGGCAACCCTGCATCTTTTACCTGACAGTGTCTCTGAAGGGGCCTCCGTGAGCATCAGAGGGACTGGGTTCTCTGTCATCTTCATGGGCCCCAGCCCTGCTGTCTCCGCCTGGGGCCAGCCATGGAACTGACCTGTCAAGTGGCCAGGAAAGTTCAGACAGACAGACAGGCTGAGATGCGAGAGGATGCTTGCCCCCACGGCTGAAACCCAGTGTACCGCCAGCAAAGCCAGGTACGTATGGACCGGGGAGGTAGGAGGGACCACAGGTAGAATCCAACACCTGGAGCTGGTACAGTGGGAAGGAGCCCTGAGGGGTTATCTGGACACATCTCAGGCTGCAAATCTCCTTTCTAAAAGTGTCCAGACCCAGAGCAGATGTGACATATGCAAGTCGTATATGTCAGCCTGTACAAATAATGCTACGCTGACTTAAAAATCATCCACAAGCAGAAACAAAACACTTTCATTGTTATAAAACTGGACTAAGGTTACATTTTCCCCCTGAAATTACTTTTCAGAGTTTATAAATATACCTTATGCTGAGGAAGGAAAAAGCATTCATAAGATGGGGTACAACTCTTCTTTAGGTTGCTTTATGCTTTATTTTGTCTGATTCTGAACACTTTGAAGAACCGAAAGACTATATAAAGTAAGTTGAATGGTGTCTTTCCAAGAAACTCAAATAAAACCCCAGTTTCAGACAGACAGAATTCTTTACCTGTGTTTCCAAATGCCAAGAACCTTCTTTTTCATTTTCTATGACTGAAAGTCATTTTCCTTAAGACTGTCGCAATTTTCAGTTAAAAATATCCCAAATTAAAGCAAGTTTTGCCCAGGGTGAAGGGGCTCAGTACGGGCTCCCACCTCCTGTGACTCACAAAAGGATTAAAATGATGGACCGCACAGCAGTAATTGCTGCTCAGCACGGACAGTCAAGTTTGCAGGTTCAGTGTTTGAAGTGGACAGGAGACATTGACCTGTGTTAATCTTGGCCCCCATGTCCCTCTCTGAGTTCTCAGGGGTATCTATCGAGTGATTGCTTTCCAAAGAGGGGGCCTCTCTTCCTGCATCGTGTGCCCAGCTTCTTCAGAACCTCCTCGATCACTTTGTCCTCACAGTGGACCATGGGCTGAGGACACGCCGCCCGTCCCTTCTAGGCATCGTCTGTGTCATGTTGGGGGCTGCCTTGGTCAGTTATTATCTATCATTTCATGTATGTGTGTGCTTGTATCATCTATGAGTCTGTGATCATTAGTAGCAATGGTGTTTTTCTTTTTTAAAATGTATATTTTCAATTACAGTTGACACTCAGTATCATATTAGTTTGAGGCAAACAGCATATAGTTAGACATGTATATAACTTATAAAATGATTCCCCAATAAGTCCAATATCCACCGGGCACCATACATAATTATTACAATATTATTCACTATATTCCCTATGCTGTAGCTTACCTCCCTGTGACTATGTTTATAATTGCCAATTTATACTTCCAATCCCATCTCTTTTTTTCACCCAACCCACCAACCCTTCTTCCATCTGGTGACCATTAATTTGTTCTCTGTATCTGTGAGTTTCTGTTTTGTTTGTTTTTCAGATTCCACATGTAAGTGAAATAATATACATAGTTATCTTTTCTCTGTTCAACTTATTTCACTTAAGCATAATACCCTCTAGGTTCACCGATGTTGTTGCAAATGCTAAGATTTCCTTCTTTTTTTGTGGCTGAATAATATTCCATTGTGCATGTGCACCACACCTTCTTTATCCATTTGTCCATCGATGGACACATGTTGCTACCGTGTGTCCTTCTGAGTCCCAGATATGCCAGCAAAGGCTGTGCAGAAGAGAATAATAGCCAATAGCGCGAAGCAACATCCACAACATTTATGCCTCCTGGAGGAAGGCAGATGAACCCAGACAGATGAGGCCCCCACAGCTGTTTCCCGTAGGGGAACATCAGGCCACACCAGGCCTCATGCCCCTCAGCTCCAATTATGATGGGATGGTGTTGAATCCAAGCTGAACTTGCACCTCCCATACATCCAGCCCAGGCAAGAAAGACATTGGCTCTCTGCTCTTCTAAGACTGCAACCAGTTCCTCCTTTCCAAGTGCTCTCAGACACCTGTGAGCATCCCCACTCTCCCCTCTAGCCCCTGGCATGGACCCCGCCAGCATGCCTGGGTGCTTCCTCAGCACCTTCTAGACCCTGCTTAGCCCTCAAAGGCTAGCATTCTCCCTCTCCAGGAGCATTTCCCTCTCCTTTTCTGGGTACCCTTAGTTGCTCAAGCATGTCCCTACAGTCTCGTGTCCCAGGACTTCGCCTGTCGCCCACAAACTGACTTTGTCTCAGTGGCTTTTCAGGAGGGGGTTGGTTGTGCGCTGAAACCAACAAACCCCAGTGCTCAGTGGCTTAACACCATCAGGGCATTAATAGGCAAAGGAGCAGATTCCATCCCCTCTGTCCATTGAGGTTTGGTAGGAGGCTGTGCCCCCAGCGCCTCACTCAGGCCTCTGCCATCTGCAGTGTTGCCGGGCATCACAGGGGGTGAAGGGAATGTGGCATCAGCTCTTTAAGTGTCCACTCAAATGCATGTCCCTCCTGCTCCCATGGCCATACCTAACCCAGAGAGAAGGAAGTGCGGTCCTAGAATAAGCAGAAGCAACGCAAACAGGGTCCACACCCCAAATAAGCTGGAAGTCCCAAAAGGCCAAGGGCTGTGTCTCACTTGTGTTCCCTTCCCTGTAGCACCTGCCGAAGGCTCAGGCCCAGCTGCTGAAAGACCCTGTGCCCCACATCCAGACTAGACACAGTGTCCCCTTTCCGTAAGTGGGGCTTGAGCGCAGGGATGTGCCTGGAGTGGGCAGCTCCACGGAGCCTCCGACGAAGAGCTGGATGAAATGCTTGGGAACTGACTTCTCTCTCAGCTGTGCTCTTCAGCCACAGGCCCCGCTTCCCTCTCCATCTTTGAGCATCGACCACCTCACCTCCAGTCCCATCCTCACCCTGAGACTCAAACCTGGTCTCTCTAGAACCTAGACCAGTTCAGCTGTGCCAGAACAGTCACTAGGGCAGAACAGTCTTCTGCTTGACCCTGAGAACACAGCACAACTCCTTTCTCTGGCTGTAAAATGTCGAGGGCTTCTCAGAGGCCAGCAGCCCTAGGGTAAGTGCTTTATCAGGTCATTTGAGTAGTTCTTATCTCAAGCCACTAAGCAGATCCCATCACTAAATCCATTTTGCAGATATGGACACCAAGA
This sequence comes from Noctilio leporinus, assembly GCA_004026585.1. Taxonomy (NCBI): domain Eukaryota; kingdom Metazoa; phylum Chordata; class Mammalia; order Chiroptera; family Noctilionidae; genus Noctilio; species Noctilio leporinus. The sequence goes on along the minus strand of PVIW01002341.1, from coordinate 103,281 downwards.
CTCAGGAAAGTTTAAACACTGACCCAAGGTGCTCAGCTGGTAGGCAGGACCTCTGGGCTGTCCCCTGCCTGTGTAACTCCCACCCCACCTGCCTGTGACACACCCAGGCTACAAGCATGAGTGGTGCCAAAGGTCAACCCGGGAGCTGTCACCAGCTCTCTGTAGAACTGTGTGTTCCTTGTCGGGGCTGGAGGGCATAGATAATGGTGGAATTTATGGCTCAGGACAGCTGGGCTAAGTGTGACTTTTGTTTGATAAGCTTGGATTTATGTCTTTAGGACCAAACACACCATAAAGTGGAGGCTTTGGAGTTATCCCAGCCCATCAGGCACCAGAGGGAAGGCCTGGGGAGAATGAAAGAGGCAGGTGCTGGTGGGTGGGAGGGGCCGGCCCAGCTTCCCACCCACTGCCCCAGCTCCTGAGCTCCTGACTTGGCTACCTGGACAAGGATCTTTGCTTAGCTGCCTTAGATCTTCTCTTCCTCTCTCACCTGAAAAATCAGTCCTTTTTTTAAAAGATTTTATTTACTTACTTTTAGAGAGGGGATTAGGGAGGAAGAAAGAGAGGGAGCAGTGCATTGGTCAGTGTGGGGACAGGATCTGCCACCCTGGCTGGGAATCAAACTGGCGACCTTTCACTTTTCAGGTCACCCAAGCAGCTGAGCCACACTGGCCATGGCAGGGAGGAGTCGGTCTGGTCTCCGCTCTATCAACCAGGTACCACCAGAGCAACCCAAAGTATCTCCACCAGAAGACTCATTAATGACAAAGTAATAATGATACCAGTAGTTAACTTAGACTGGCACTATGTGCCAGACAAGATGGTAAGAACTTCATACAAGGCATGTCCAGAAAATGCCCATCCATTGTTAATATAATGAGAACAGTTTCTGTGATGTCAATGTAATATGGCAGCCAAGGAGAGTGGATTAGAAAGTGCACATGTGAACACTGATGACTTTACTGTACTTCACTGGGCTAGTTGGTGGGGGCAGTAGACGCCATTGAGTGAGCATGTGTACTGCACGGCCCTTGCATTCAAAATAACTGAGCGAGTAGAGCAATGAATCTGCATCACATTTTTCATTAAGCTTGAATGTTCATCCATGGAAACTACTAAGATGCCACAGCTATGGGCAACTGGTGATTGGCAGTTTCATCACGACAATGCACCTGCTCATACATCATACCTCAGGCATTTTTTTGGTGAAACATCAAATCACCCAAGTGACTCAGTCCCCCTACAACCCAGATCTGGAGCTCTGTGACTTCTACCATTTCCCAAAACTAAGATCATCTTTGAAAGGAAAGCTATTTTAGACTGTCACTGACATTCAGAAAAATACAACAGGGCAACTAATGTCAGTTGGGAGAACAGTGTGAAGTCCCAGGGTTCCTATTTTGAAGGGGACTGAGGCATCATTGTCCTTTGTACATTTCTTGTATCTTCTTCATTAAATGTTTCTATTTTCCATACTGCATGGCTGGATACCTTCAGGACACACCTAAAATGTATTACCACTTAGAACTATCTCATTTTGAGGCTTAAGCAAGTTAAAAAATATGCCCAAGCTTGCCCAGTAAGTGAGTGACAGCTGAAGACCCAGCAAGACTTCCCAGGCTAAACTTGAAGGCATCAGCTGTGCTGGGGGGTATTGACCATGATGACACAGGAGGGTTCTAGGTATTTTTGCCTTAAGTGTGTTTGCCATGAACATCTTTGCCACAAGTATTTTCACTGCACAACTAATTTGCCATAAAGCAATTTTGCTACAAAGGATAAAACAACTGGTTGGCAGTTTGGTTTACATTTGACATACTTACTGTATTTTGTCAATTTGACTTAAATTTCTCCATTGACAAAGTCCTCACAGAATGTTCACTTTTATATTATTAAAATCTTCACCCTCAGTGGTCTAGCAGGCATGGTGGTATGAAGATAGTGGAGGCTAACAACTGCATATGAAGCAAAATGCAAAGCTACAGATTGCATCCTCTACTAGAAAATGATCACAGTTTGCAAATCCTTCAGTGAGCAGTCTCCCTCCCACCCATCAACACCAAGTACACCAAGGCATGCAAATATAAAGGAGGCAGTGACTAACTCAAAACAGTCTCAGAAAGCATTAATTATTGACTCTTTAGCTGGAAGCTGATACCTCTCTTAATGAGGGAAGAAACTCCAGTGAGAAAGGAAAAAGTGCCATCCATGCTCAATGAGGATCAACAAGAAAAAAAAAGAAGCATATGACATTACACGTGGAAGATTTTGAAGACAATGTATTTTTCATTTTTCTGATAAAGCATTCTTAATTTTGATATTAACTTTTGTTTCATTATGTCCTTTTTAAAGTCCCTTTTTTATTTTTTGTTCTTTTATTTTTGTAGCAAAGTTGCCTTACAGCCAATTTGGCTGGGAAAGTGTGTGTGGCAAAGATGTTTGCAGCAAACATGCTTACGAAGAAAACACCAGACATTGATGTAAGAGATGATGGTGATGATAAAGATGGGGATGATGAGATTATGGTGGTGGGGATGGCAATGATGGTGGGGATGATAGAGATGGTGGGGATGGTGATGATGGTGGGAATGGTGAGGATGGTGATGATGGTGATGATGGTGGGGATGGTGGGGATGGTGGAGATGGTAGGGATGGCGGGGATGGTGATGATGGTGGGGATGGTCTAGATGGTGATGATGGTAGGGATGGTGGGGATGGTGATGATGGTGGGGATGGTGATGATGGTGGGAATGGTGATGATGGTGCAGATGGTGGGGATGGTGAGGATGGCGAGGATGCTTGGGATGGTGATGATTGTGGGAATGGTGCAGATGGTGACAATAGTGGAGAGGGTGATGATGTTGATGATGGTGTGGATGGTGGAGATGGTGGGGATGGTGATGATGGTGATGATGATGGGGATTGTTGGGATGGTGATGATGGTGGGGATGGTGGGGATGGTGATGATGGTGGGGATGGTGGAAATGGTGCTGATGGTAGGGATGATGGGGATGGTGGAGATGGTGAGGATGGTGGGGATGATGGGGATGGTGGGGATGGTGATGATGGTGGGAATGGTGATGATGGTGGGGATGGTAATGATGGTAGGGATGATGGGGATGATGGAGATGGTGGGGATGGTGGAGATGGTGATGACTGTGGGAATGGTGCAGATGGTGACAATAGTGGAGAGGGTGATGATGTTGATGATGGTGTGGATGGTGGAGATGGTGGGGATGGTAAGGATGGTGATGATGTTGGGGATGGTGATGACTGTGGAGATGGTGGAGATGGTAGTGATGGTGGGGATGGTGATGATGGTGTGGATGGTGGTGATGGTGACGATGGTGGGGATAGTGGAGATGGTGATGATGGTGAGGATGGTGGGCATGTTGGAGATGGTGATGATGATGGGAATAGTGGGGATGGTGATAATGGTGGGGATGGTGGGGATGGTGATGATGGTGGGGATGGTGGGGATGGTGATGATGGTGGGGATGGTGGGGATGGTGGAGATGGTGGAGATGGTGGAGATGGTGGGAATAGTGATGATGGTGGGGATGGTGGGAATGGTGATGATGTTGATGATGGTAGGGATGGTGGAGATGATGTGATGATGGTGGGGATGGTGGGCAAGGTGGAGATGGTGATGATGGTGGAGATGGTTGGGATGGTGATGATGGTGGGGATGGTGACATTGTTGGGAATGGTTTTGATAGAGATAGTGCTGATGACTGATGACCCCACACTCTTTGCTAATTAGCTCCCCTTTCTTAAACTTCCCAAGGCTCATACCTCCCTTGGCTGCCCAGCCACAGGGGAAATGTGGGTTACTTTAGAAGAAAGGCACTAGATGGGTCTGAGCAACCCCTCCCAAACAGGGAGCACAATGAAGCCACCGTAGCCTGGGAGGCAGCCCCTAGGCAGGTGTGCTGCGGAAAGAGCCCTTTCAGGACCACACTGATGCAGTCTGTGCTGGGCATGACTCCCCTGACCTGAGCATCTCCTGGCACTCTGTTGGCCAGCTCTTTCCCCCTGCCTGGCACAGTTCCATGTGCTGCCTTAAGAACATGTAGATGGTCAGTTTGTTTTGCCATCCATCCACCCGTTCATTCATGTTCTTTCTACCATATGCATTAAGTACCTACCATGTGCCAGGCACATGTGGTGTAGAAGAGCAGACATGGGTGTAATCTGTCCCTTTCCAACTGTGTGACTGGGCAAGTGGCCTTCCAGCATTTCCCTTTCCTCATCTGTAGAGTGTAGATTATTGATGACACGTGAGCTGAGTGAAATAACGGCCCACTGTGGACACTAACTCCTGCCAGTTCCCATCCACTAATGACATTTCCTCCTCCTCTGGACCCAGACTGGTCTTCTGGCTCTGTGGTGCTGAGGTCTGGAGAGCTTGAAACCAAAGCTCAAAAAAATCTGATTGGTTCCCAAGACCACTGAACCATTCTACCCAACATGAGCCTCCAGGTGTCCTTTCCAGCATTCGGGAAAGAATGAGCCAGGCCTTACAGGGGCTGGCAGCCTGGAGAGGAAATCAGTGAAGAGAACAGATCACAGGTCCCCACTGCTCCACCCTGAGCCAGGCCTGGGCAAGATCAGCACTCAGTGAGGGTGGCTCACCTGGCCAGACTGAGTCAGGATGCCCTCCTCTGTGGCTCCCCTTGCAGAGAGAGGTATATGTGTCAGCAATGGAGGCCTCTGGGGGTGAGGGAATGATGGGGCTTTGTCTGTGTGGAACTCCCTTTCTCATTCTGATTTGTCCCCTGCAAAGTTCGTGTAGGGAACAGCCCACCTTGAAGGTGCTGCCCTGGACCTGGTGGAGCCTGGTGACTTCACACCTCATTAGGATGTTGGGGTGAGACTCATGCTGAAGGCCTATGCAGTGGATACTACCCAGAACTGTGGGGTGAGTTGGGGGACAGGGGTGGTGGTACAAAGGCCTAGAGCCAGCAGTCAGGGCCCTTTCACCAGGATACCCTAGAGCTGAGCGCTGGAAAGAGATTCTACCTAGCCTCAGGCTCTCGGGTGCAAGAGTGCAGAAAAGGGATTAACCAGACTGCCATTTTCTATCTAAGCCCTCAGATAAAACCATCACAAAGCTCTTACGGTAACTTTGGCTCTTTTCCAATATGGTCACACCCGACAGGCACCCAATGCCCCACCCCAGAATCTTGAGCAGAAAGACTGGCAGGAGGCTTTTGCTCTTGACCTTGCCCTACAGTCAGAACTGCTCTCTGTCTGACAGTGACAGCTCTCAAGAGGGACCCCAGCCCTAAGCCACATAGCTGGAAGTCCCCTGCTATTCTTTCAGTGGACAAACTGGAAAGGAACCCCCAGACAAGCCAGACTGAACCTCCCTTTTCCTGTGCTGGCATCATTCTCACTTCTGTTTAGCAGAAGTTGCCCATTGCCTGGTCCTTCTAATACACCCTGCCTTCTTTCCAGGTCAGAGCCACACGCAGGACTAAAGCACCAGCAGCGGTAGCTATCAACCCAATGAAGAATGTGCAGGCAAGAGGACAGGGGGATGATAAATCAAGCTGGTGAGGGTGTGCTGTGTCTCCTGAGAATTCATGCCAACACGGAAAGGAAGAAACAGGGCAAAAAAGGGTGGAAGGAGGACAAAGGAGAGACCAAGGCAGGAAGAAACTGAGAAAGGGAGAAAGGCTCGTGGTGCCCAGAACATCCCACATGGACTTTGTTGGCTGGGCCAATGAGATGAAGCCTGGAGCCTAAGAGACAAGGGCAGAGGGGACCCAGGCAGCTCTGGGGCTCATGCCCTGACAGGGTCTGGGAAGAATGGAGGCCAGGGAGAGAACTGATGTAGACTTTGTGGCCAGGCCAGCCTCTTGACCCCATTATCAACTCACACACGTAACACACACCAACAAAAGTGTGTGTGTTGAGGAGGGGAGGGAATCCTTTCAAAACTGCATTCTCTCTTCCTCATTCTCTGGAAGTGCTGACAGCTAGAAGTGAGGAATAAGCACACTGCATTGACCCCCAATGCCCACCCCAAGCCTCATCGGGCTCAACCCGGAGTCCACAGCCCTGTGCCCTTTGCCTTGGGTCCCACATGGCAGGCTACAGTCCTGTCACCATTGTGGCCCTTGTCATTACTGTTCCACTTGGAACAGCAGAGTGAAAACTGCGGCCTGCAGACTCAGGTGTGACCTCAGCTCTACTTTTACTCCTGAACTGCCTCCTCCATGCAATGGACATGATGACCTCTGGCCCTAGGACCACTGAGCATGTGAAATAAAAGAATATGGGAGTGTCTAATGTGGATGGCAAAATAAGCCCATTTTCCTACTGCTTTGTGATGTAGACCAGGTAGACATTATTATCAGCAACTGTATTTCATGCATGAGGAAAGCCAAGGTTTGGCCAGGTCACTGACTGTCCCCTGCCAGCAGCCTGGCTGCTAGGCCTGTCCCTCATGCTGGGCTCTGTGCCCAGAGCTCCACTCCCTGCCTCCTCCATGTGAAGCAGAGCCCAGGCGGTTTGCCTGCCCCGTGGGAAGGCTCAGCATAAGTGCACTGAAGGACACTAAGTCTCTGAGGCAGAAATAGCCAGCTGGGGGACTCCCTGCATCTATTCGCAACTGCCAGAGGCTCCTCTCTGGAACTGGCTCCAAGAGGGACTGGAAATAGTAATTTTCAGGCTTTGCTCCTCAGGCTGGAAGAGCTTTGTACACAGGTCTTTTCAGGAGTCAGTCTGTGTCCAGGAGAAGTGAGACAGGGCAGGTCCATGCAGAAACCACCATGGAGATTCAGTCCTTGTGATGCCTGGTACCTTCCTGCGGTCCTGCTAACACTAGATCATCTAGAGAATTAAAGGGAAGACTTCCAGGACTCCAAACCCTCAAGAACCTGACCTGGCCAGTGTGTGTGGGAGTGAGGAATGGAGGTGTCCATCTACACATCAAATCTGCCAGGGAATGCTGGACCAGACAGCCTGAGGACCCTGGGGCCCACCCTGCATGGGAACAGAGCAGCTTGGCAGAGTGGATACCATCTTGAGCTCCAATGACCCACATCCTGGCTTTATATCTTTCTTTCTATACCTTTAATAGCTGTGGTTCCTTGGTGTGTCTCCCTTTCCTCACCTGTAAAATGGGGAGAATGATGATAGTGCCATCAGAGTGATGAAATGAACAGCTGCAGTAGAGCTTCTCAACCCCACATATCCCACACATCCTCCAAAGCACGGTGGGAGTCACTCCTGGCTACTTCCTGTGAGCTCCCCGAGGTACTGAAGCCAGGCCCCAGCCCACCTGCATGGGGAAGGCCAGTGCCTCTGTCAGACTTCCCCCCAAGACACAGGTCCTTCCCCCAGGACCCCCCAGTTCAATGGAGACAATGTAAGCTAGACAGACACACAGGAGGGATTTTTCCAAAACAAGTGTGTGAAGATTTCTATGATTACTGCACACACCCTTTTTTATTTTTTTAAGAGCTTTTAAATTTTTTAATATAAGACAGCACACAGCCTGAAGATTGCTCTCAGCTGACTGGCCACGGGAGGTGGGAGGGGAGGCTGGAAGCCACGGGGAGGGTGTTTGCACACCACAGTCCCCCTGGTGTGGCCTTGGTCTGCAGCCACTTCCACTGCAGAGGCCAGGCAGTGGTCGCAGGCCACACGCATGGGGCCAGAGGCCACACTAGAGCCGCGCTGTGATTCTCCTGTTCATTCTCGTCAGCTCTAGTGACAGGGAAGAAACTGGCATCTGTGTGGACAGCGACTGCCACATGCTTCCTAAAATGTACCATGTTTGCTTCTTTGCTCCTCAGTTTAAGTGACCAGAGGAAGAGCAGTTCCTGTCCTGGCCCGGCTCACTGGGGGTTGCACATCAGGCAGAGGGACAGCGAAAAGGTCCCTGAGGTTCTGGCTCCAAGCTCCGCCGAGCATCAGTCCTTGGTGTGTTTTCTCCAGAGTTCGATCTTGGGGGAGCTTCACATCCACAGATGCCACATTTCCCTTTTCCCTCCTTTCTATTTTCTACAAGTGACAGACCCACCGATGTTGAGGTTTCCATTCTACTTAATAGGTAAGTTACAGGTGTGCCATCCAGGACATGCAATCAGGATGCAGGCAGAATTTGGGTGGTAACAGCGCTGTTTCCGCCCAGACATCTAGGAGAACAGCTGTACTCCTGTTTCCTGAGGCGTCTGCACTGACTCACCCCATCCTGAGTAACCCTGCAGGTTGGCATGGTGACCAGCATCCCATTTCCCGATGGGAAATGGAAGCCCAGATGGGGTGAGCAACTTGCCCAAGGCTGCAGAGCTGGTCGGTGATGAAGTCCCATTCTGCACCCAGCCTGTGGGTCCGTCTCAGTAAGTCCTAAGCCCTGGGGCTTCTGACCGGCCTCTGTGCCCGGCTGCTCAGAGTTCGTGGCCCGCCTCTGGGAAGCGTGGTGATTCTTGCTGGGCTGCGCGGAAAGCAAGCCCAACTGTGGACTCAGTGTAGGTCACTGACACCACAGACCATGGATCGCAAAGTGGCTGCTTATATAGACCACCCGGGAACTTTTATAGCCCGGTGCCCTGGGCTGCTCACCAAACAATTCCATCTCCATCTCTGGAAGAAGAAGCCAGGGAGCAATGATTTTTAGAGCTCTCCTGGTGATTTCTGTGTGCAGTGAAGTTGAGAACCACACCTGTGCCGAATCAGGTAGACCCAGGCTCTCCAAGGGTGTGACCCCCCCTTACGCTTTAATCACCCGACCCACTGCGGACCGACTGGCTCTGGCCTCCTGTGGCAGATGGGGAAGTGTCTTGATGCATGCGTGGTTTTACTCTCAAAATGCAGCTGCAATCCTTGGTTCACTGCCACCCCCACACCAGAAAGTACAACTCAATACCTGCTTTGCCAAAACCCCAAGGATTATTTCTGGCAAACATTCTACAATCTGTGATAAGATGGTGCTAAATAATGTTCCCACAGCCACACCTGCTTGATGCTTAAGGGTGGGTCACCCCATGTGGTACTTCATCTTAAAACTTCCCTGTTCAGCTGTCCGGAGGCATGAAACGTGCAGCTGATCTGGCATGGCAGGAGGGGATGGCAGACCACTCTCAGAACCCCACTTGGAAGCAGGGCAGGGCCTTGGCCAGTTGCCAATGTGTGCTTACTGGTGCATGGTGTACTGTAGGCAGGTCTTATTTGGTTGAGCTCTTTTTTGGATAAAAAGATTTTGATGACAAAAGTTTAGAGGGAAAAAATGTAAACTTTCCATTCTTTCGCCTCCTTGCATACCCACTACTTTTTCTTTTTTAAAGATTTTACTTATTATTTTTAAAGAGAGGGGAAGGGAGAGAGGAAGAGAGGGAGAGAGCCATCAGTGTATGGGTGCCTTTCACCTGCCTCCAGCCACGGACCTGGCCGGAGACCTGGCTTGCAACCTGGTTATCTTGCCCCGACTGGGGATCGAACCAATGACCTTTGGGTTCACAGGCTGGCACCTTCTCCACTGTGCCACCAGCCAGGGCTCAGACTACTTTTTTAAAACTTACTCCTTTACCTCAATGACCATAAATTATCTGACCATCCACTATTGCTAGCCATTCTGACTGTCTCTGTCTTCTCACTGTTATAAATGACATTTCAAGGAATATTTTATACATGTGGCTTTTTCCTTTTTCTGGATTATTTGTTTAACAGCAATTTATAAAACTGGAATTAATGAATGAGAACTCTATGACCAAACTTTTTTCAAAATAGTTATATTACTCTATATTGCCATACATGCTAGATATATGGTAGGTCTCATGAAATTTCACCAGGACTGTATATTTCTCATTAAGTTATTTTTCACAGCTTAATATACAAATGAATGCCACATTATTGTTGTCCTGTGAATGTCTTTGGTACCAGCTAGCAAGTTCTGTTCATTCATTCATTCTGTCCCAGGCTCTAGAGAGATAGCAGTGAACAAAACAGACCCAAATCCCGACCCCTGAGGAAGTCACCTTCTAGTGAGTGTTTTCCTGTTTTGTCTGTTCTCTGGCAACCCTGTGACTCAACATCTGGGCATTTGGGCGATTTCCATATATACCCAGGCTAACACAGTAGGGGCTTCTCCAAAGCCCCATGTGCAGATGATAATGTGAAGGCTGCTTACCTGACATCTCCCTGCCTGCCCTCACCTAGCTACCTGGATCTCCAGTCCTTGCTCTTCCAGCACTGGCTTCCTTTCCAGTGTGGGTGGAAGACGGGCAGACCTGGGGGAAAAGTGGGCTTGTCACCACCCAAGGGCTATACTGTGAGGGGCCCCATATCAGCTCTACCAGTCGCCCAGCACCCTCTCTCTGGAAGGCCACTACCTCTGCTGCCTCAGAAATAGCAAGAGCTACAACCTCTGCTCCAAATAAAGGCTAGATAATGATGAGAAGGATGTCTGTCCGAAGGGTCACCAAAAGATGTGCCTGCCCAGGATGGCCATGTACCTGTCCTGCCTAGACGCAAGTGGGAGGGTGCCTAATCCCCTCGCCTACATGGACTGCCCACATCAGTGTCTGGTTCTGAAACTGCCTGCCTTCAAGCTGTGCTTTCTCTCCCAAAAATAAATCGAAACAGCACGGATGTGAACACATCAAACGCATTCTCAGTAACTGAGGTTGATCATAGAGCCAGGAGGCTGGGTCTCACCAAAGCTCTTAGGCTTGTGTTTTGGCAGAGTCAGGGGAGCACATGGCTGGCATCATGGGCTGCCTGCCCAAGAAGCTGGTCTTCAAATCACCGTCAGGTAGATGCACCAGCCAGTTTACTGTCCTGGGGCTCTTGGCTCCTTCAGTGTCTTTTGATATCTTTTGTTTTTAAAAAAGAATTGACACATCTCTGATACAAAACCTAGAAAATCAATATAAACAAGAAGAAGGAAATAAAACACTCAGAAATAACCACTGTTGAAATTTTAATGTATGTATGTATTTATTTATTTTAGTGTACATTTTTAAAGGTGTATATATGTGCATGTTGGATATAAAGATAGAAGATAGATAGATAGATCAGATAGATATGCAAGGCACATAAACTTTCTACTCAGCATTCTGTTGTGAAGAATTAATTGTCTATGTCCTTAAGTATTCTTCTACAATAATATTCTTCATGGCTGTAGGTAATCCGCAGAATGGGAAATAGCGCATGTTCAATCAGGCCCCTTTAGAGAGTTTCATTAAGATAAGAAAACCCGCAGCCTTATCCATAGAAGATAGGCTGAGCTAAATAAATGCAAAGGCTTGGAAATTTTCCCCAAAATTTTTGGGATTAAAAAAAATGATGATGATCATGACAGTGATAATGATGGTGATCACTGGCTAATACACCTGTTCTCTGGAAGGTTCTAATTCCCACTTTCCAAGAACTTGCTGTGGAAGCATCCTGTGCACACAGGAGCCCTCTCGGATCTGGACAAAAGCAGTGTGTACACCCGTTGGACTGTGAGTTCTTACGGTGGGAGGTCATGTTGTCTCCACACACAGAGGATGTCCTTTCCTTTTGAATTCCTTTTAAAACGATTTTACTTATTATAGTTTTAGAGGGAAAGGAAAGAAGGGAGAAAGAGGGAGAGAAACATTGATGTGTGAGAGGAACATCAGTTTGTTACCTCTCAAAGGGACCTGACCAGGGACCAAATGCTCCACCCAGGTAGGTGCCCCAATCAAACTTGTGACCTTTCACTTTGCGGAATGACACCCAACCAATTGAGCCACACTGGTCAGGGCTCCTTCTGAATTCTTTCTAAGTGAGCCAGTGCCCTGACCTGATATCCTCTCTCCTTCTGGAAACCACATCTCTTAATAAGTAAGAAATCCCTTTCTTTTTCGTCTAGCAGAGAGATGGAGGCAGCAACATGGTTAACAAAGTATTTGTGTTTCTCTTCAATCTTGCCCAAATGCAACTATAGAGAGAACACAAGAATTGGGGAAAAGGGAGAAGTAATAGTTGGGCTTGTTTGTCAAAAATAAATTAGGTGTCATTATACTTACAATTTTTCTTATGGCCATTTCATAATATATACAAATATCGAGTCATTATTTTGTACACATGGAACTAATGTTACATGTCAATTATACCTCAGTAAGAAAGAGACTTCAGAGCATGGCCCAGATGTAAAGTCTTATAATTAAGCTTAATAAAAAGCGTTTGCACTACCCCAAAGGCAAGCAAGCAAACAAACAAATAAATAGGAGTTTTCAAACAATAAAAGTATTGATAAAATCATGCAGCTGAAGTAAGACTTACCAGGTGTGCCTTACCCAAGTTTCCTGTTTGGGTTAACACATTGTAATGATCTTCTTCGGGATTTCCTCCATAGCTCTTCCACCTGCATGTCTGGACTGGGTGCCACATACTCCCTGTCCCATGGCCCAGAGCCCAGGATTTTAACAGAGCCTGGAGTCGTGGCCTTTCTTGTTCTGGTATCAACCTCCTCAGCCAGTTATGACCGGGAGCTGCACAAAGCCAGGCTGCTTACTTCTCTGGGCCCTGGGTACTCCACCCTGGGTGCCCACTAGCCACCAGGGGAGTGTTCAGGAAGTCTGAGAGCCAGCCCAGGCCCAGGGGCTGTGGTGGGCCCGACATCGGCTTGGGTCCCTGGCTCAGTTCCCTTCTCAGGGCTGCGCTGTGTCACATGATGCCTTTCCCAGCACCAGGACAGGACAAGACCCCCCACATCTGTGTCTGACCAGCGTGTAATAGGTGGTTTATTACGCTGCTTAGATTTGCTGCTATTCACCCTGCCTTTTTCCCCCAGCTGTAACACCATGAACTGCTTACCTCTCTTGAAAAAATAGATCTAATGATATTCATGGTAACAGCAGTTCCCACGTGCTGCGCTTCTCCCATTGCCAGGCCCTGGCTCCCTTCCATCATGTGGTGACATTCAGGTAAAGGCTGGCTTCCATGGGTGGGTGGGGAGGGGGACAGAGGGGAGCAAAAAGGGGATGGATGTAATAATACAATAAAATTAAAAATTAAAAAAAAAAAAAAAAAGGCTGGTTTCCTGTCCCTAGTGTAGCCGAGGCCCAAGTTCAATAATGATTTTAGTCAAACTTGTGTCTTCCTCCTACCTCTAAAAGGCTTTTTATAATCCTATGTTTTGATGAGATAGCACTATAACTGTATTACATTCACTAAAAATGAAAACATGTTCTCTATGGAAGTGGGCAGAGAATAAATTCCAGATACCACCTTTAGTTATTCCCAAGGAAACGTATCTGTTTTCATCTTGTAGAACACAATTCACCACTCCTTCCTGTGGCCCTTTCTTCTCGGCTTCCAGACCACCACACACCCTCTCTCCTCCTCCTGGTGTCCTGACAACTCTTAGTCTTCTTGGACACGCGTGCCCCCTCGGCTCTCAGTGCTGCCCCATGCAGGGGGCACTTCCTACCCCTTTGCTCTTCTTGAAGCCCACTCCCTCCCCGTGAGCTCAGCCACTGGCGTGGCAGAAATACCGTCTCTCTGCTCTTGACTCCTGCATGTCTAGATCCACCAGTCTCTACTTACATAAGCCATCATTTACTCTCCTTAGCTTTGAACAGGCATTTTACATTCACATCTGTCCCAATCAAAGCCCAGTATGCCCTAAGTCTGATTTTTACCTCACACTAATTGCCTTGGCTTTTCCACCGTCTCAAGGCAAAATCGTATGATTAGTTTTGCCTTTTCTCCTCACTCTCTCTCCCCACATCCGGGTCCTCATCAAGTCTTGTTTGCCCCTACCTCTAAAACAATTTCTGAATGTATCCATTGTTTTTTTTCTTCCTTGCACCACTTGAGCCCAAATCATCTCCCTCTGTAGCCTGGGTTACTATAGCGGACTCTGGGACAGTCTCTCAGCTTCCTTTCTGGACAGATCTGATCCTACCACTAGCTCTGTGCAAAACCCTGTCTTAGGCTAAGTTTCGAAGTCCTTGCTCTAACCTAAAAAAACAGTGCGTTCACTTTGTGGATGAGAGGGTCTGTCTCTGGGGAAATCCAGAGGGTCAGGACACAGCATTGCTGACATCCAGGAGGCCCAGCCTTCTCTACAGTTATGTAACATCTTGCAGGGCTCCAGAGGCATCCATTTGAGTCTGGGTTTGTGAGCTCTGCCAGAAAATAGCAGTGGCAATTGCATACATCTAAGTATCAGTTATGTGGGAAGTACTGATGAGCAAAGTTTGCTATTGGCTAGAATGCAGTAGTGGCTGTAGGAGGGGGTATGGTGACCTGGAGGCCATGCTGAGCAGTGGTCACTCAGTGGGGAGTTGAACCCACATGCTGGGTTGAGGGAAGTATGTTCTCCAGCCAGAGCGGCCTGAGTTCACAAGGCTGCTCTCCCCGTCCCGCTGAGACGTGGGCCACGTGAGCGCCTGAGGCTCTCTGAGCTTCACCTGTAACACGGGGTTAGACTGACCTCAGAAGTTGGCTGGGATGGTCCTCTAATATCCTTCTCAGCCCAGGACAGGACCACAATGAGTGCTTCTCCCTGCCTCCTATAGACATAATGTTGAATGGTTACTGTGGATACTGTAAAACTGGGATGAGGTGCAGAGCCAATGATAGGTTCTAGGAACCCAGCCCATGGGTGCTCTGCCCATCCTTAAACGTGATGTGGTTAATTCGAGAAGAGCATTTGCAGAGACGTAGGAGTGGACTGTTGCTTTAGGCAGGTGAGACCTGGCACATTTGGGGTGCTAAGAACAGCCCCCAAATCTGAGCCCTGTCCTAGAAATTGAGTTGGAAGATCTGCTCAGGGGAGCAGAAAGGGGAAGGAGAAACTGAATATAATGTTGGAATTATTCTCTAGTGAGAACAAGATCTCCCACAGAGAAAAAAAAATCTTCGACGTTAGGAAATTACCAAGTATTATCTTATAGATTACTTAAAAGTGATTGAAATGAAGACCATGGGATTTTTTTTTTTTTTTTTTTTTAAACAAACAACCTAGGAGACAGGAGTTCGTTTTGCCCAGAACCATCTTAGGGAACTCTAGTCTGTGGGCAACCCTAGGTACTTTCCGCCCATGAACTACCATGTGGACGTCATTCTAGCTCAGCTCTGTTTCAGATTCTCTAACCAAAGAGAAAAGCCCCAATCTGGGTTAACTGGCAGCCCCATGCTATCGGCAACCCATATCTGAAAAACAAAACAAGTGTGTGGAAGCAACCATGTTCTAGCATAATGGTTTCTAACATAATGATTTGCATACTGTTGCAGAGGTGCTATCAGGCAGGTCCCATCACGTGCAGATTTGGTGGGCCCCTGCCTGAGGCCAGAGAGGGAGCAGTCACACAAGAAAAGATTCAATACCTCCATGGCTTTATTTATTTTTTAAAGCAGTTTTACTGCAGTATCATTGACATACAAAAAGCTGCAAAACATACGTTTGAGCATGCGCACATGTCCATGAAACTATCACAACCATCAGCGTAGTGGGCGTGTCTCCATCATCCCCCAGAAGTTCCTTCAAATGCCTTTGTAATCCTTACCAGCTTTCCTTTCTTTCCTCCCCAATCCCTAACTCTTTCCTTTCCTATAGTTTTATAAAGGTAATTATTTTTGAGATTCATTCATGCTGTGTATATCATAAATCATTGACTTTTTTCTTTCTTCTTTTTTTTCCCCTGAGTAAACATTTATTGAATGGATGTACCACAATTTGTTCTTCCATTCATCTGCGGCTGGACATTTGCTCTGTTTCCACTTTTTGACCATTGGGCTTTATAGCATTATGAACATTGGAGTCAAAGTTTCTATAGGGACACCTCCTTCCTTTTCTCTTGCAATTGAATGTATGGGACACATGCATGTTTAACTTTTTAAAAAACTTTAAACTGTTTACCCAAAGTGATGCATCATTTTCCATTCCTACCAGATGTATATGAGAACCCCAGTTCCTTCACATTCTTGCCAATACTTGGTATGGCCAGTTCTTTAAATTAGAGCCATTCTAAAATATGTATAATGGTATCTTGTGACGTCAATTTGCATTTTCCTGAGACTAATGATGTGAGAAAGTTTTCATGTGCCTACTGCTTGCTATCCATATCACTTCTTTGGGAAAATGTCTGTTTAAATCTTTTGTCCATTTTTTTTAAATTGAGCTGTTTTCTTACTGTTGAGTTTTGAGAATTCATTATACAGTGGTGGGCAAAGTAAGTTTACAATTGTGAGTACACAAAACAGATTTTATTCTTGTATTATTATTTATTAATTGCTGTATTGGATTCCATATAAACAACTATAAACCTACTTTTGCCAGCCCTGTATATTCTAGATGCAAGTACATTATCAGATATATACTTGGGGAAAAAATTTCTCCTAACTTGTGATGCTTTCCCCATTCTCTTAATAGTGTCTTTCAAAGAGCAGAAGTTCTTAATTTTGATAAAGTCCAATTTATCACTTTATTTTTTATAGATTGTGTTTGATGTCATATCTAAAAACTTTGTCTAACCCAGGATCACAAATATTTCCTCTAGAGGTTTATGTGTTCAGATTTTACATTGAGATCTTATAATACATCTTGAACATTTTTATTTTTTATTATTATTTTATTTTTAAATTTATTTATTATTTCCAGAGAGAGAGACAGAGACAGGGAGAAACACCAGTGTATGGTCGCTTTTCACCTGCCTCCAGCTGCGGAACTGGCTGGAGACCTGACTTGCAACCTGGTTATGTGCCCTGGCTGGGAATCAAACCAGTGACTTTCGGGTTCACCGGCCAGCACCTATCCACTGTGCCACCATCCAGGGCTTTGAACACTTTTTAAATAAAATGTCACAATGTTTTAAAAGATTGTATTTATTTATTTTTCAGAGAGAGGGGAAGGGAGAAAGAGGGGGAAAGAAACATCAATATGTGGTTGCCTGTCATGCACCCCCAACTGGAGACCTGGAGTGCAAGCCAGGCATGTGCCCCAACTGGGAATTGAACCAACGACCCTTGGTTCACAGGCCAGCACTCAATCCACTGAGCAACACCAGCCACAGAACTTGAACATTTTTTATATGATTGGAGTTGATTTTTTTTTTGGCATATGAACATTCAGTTATTCCAGGGACATTTGTTTAAAAGGCTGTCTTTTTTCTATCGAACTGTTATGTACCTTTGTGAAAACAACTTTCCAAATTTGTGTGTGCAATGCATGTGTATATTTCAGGCAAATGGCATATAAAAATATAATAATATTTTATATTTTTCTGTGTCCTGCAACCTGGTTGAATTTACTTGTTATATTTATTTTTTAGTATTTTATTTATAGATTCCAATTAATTTTGTATGCACATGATTATGCCAACTGTGAGTCTCTCTTAGGTTTGTGTCATTTATTTCTTTTTCATACTTTATTGTGCTGGCTAGTATTCACAGTACTATGTTGAATAGGAATTGTAAAAACAGACATATTTGTCTTGTTTATGATCTTAAGGTGAGAAGATTTCATCTTTCACTATGAAAAATTATATTAGCTGCAGGTTTTTCATTGCTGCCCTTATAGGATAAGAAGTGCTCTTCTAGTCCCAGTTTTCAAGGAGTTTTTAATAAGGAATGAGTGTTAGATTTTGTCAAGGTTTTCTATATCTGTTGACAAGATGACATGGTTTTTCTCTTTTGTGATTAACATAGTGACTTACATTGACTGGGTTTTGCATATCAAACCCACCTTGTGTTACTGGGATGAAACGTATTTGGTCATGATGTTTTCTTATTTTTAAGTATTGTTGAATGGAATTTACTAAATTTTCTTCAGAAATCTTGCGGTTTTGTTCATGAAAATCACTGGTGTATAGTTTTTTTCTGGTTTGAAATCAGGGCAATGCTGGGCTCATAAGTAAGTTGCAAGTATTCTCTTCTCTTCAACTCCATGAGCGTTTGTGTGAATTGTTATTCCTCTCCCTTAATGTTTGGTAGAGTTCACTAGTATAGCTGTCTCAGCCTGTAATTTTTTCATGAGTACATTATAACTACAATTTTAATTTATTCCATAGGTAAATGGTTACTCAAGTTCTTTCTTTTTGAGTGAGCTCTGTTAGTTTGTGTCTTTAAAGTAATTTGTCCATTTCATCTGTTTTCTAATTTTTAGGCATAAAGTTATTTGAAATGTTTCTTTATTATTTTAAAAAATGTCTGTAGAAGCTGAGTGACACCTTTATCATTCCTGATATTGATTAAGTTTTGTCTTAAGTAATATTTTTTGATCAGTCTGAATAGAGATTTAAAATTTTTTATTGGTCTATTTTAAGAAATAGCTTTGGTTTACTGATTTTTCTTTATTGTTTTTCTGTTTCTGTTTCATTAATTCACTTTATTGCTTAGTTTGGTTTCACTTGCTCTTCTTTTTCTACTTTTTTAAGTGTAAGCTGAGTTATTGACTTGAGATATTTTTTTCTTTATTTTTAAAAATAGACATAGTACTTTAAGATTTTATTTACTTATTTTTAGAGAAAAGGGAAGAGAAGGGAGGAGCAAAGGGAAGAAGAGAATCATCAGTGTATAGTAGCCTCTCATGTGCCCCAACTGGGCAGCTGGCCTGTAACCCAGGCATTTGTCCTGACTGGCAATGCTTTGATTTACAGGCTGGAGCTCAATCCGCTGAACCACACCAGCTAGGGAGAGGTAGAACTTTAAATGTGCCACTAGCATTGTTACAGTGGCATCTTATAAATGTTCATATAGTGTGTTCTCATTTTCATCATGTTCAAACTACTTTTTAAGAACTTTTGTTTTCTTATTTGATCCATGAGTTATTAAGAAATGAATTATTTAGTTTCCAAATACTTGGGAATTTTCCAGATATATTTCTGTTGATGATTTCTATCTTAATTGCAATTTGTTTAGAAAATATGCTTTGTACAACTTGAATCTCTTAATATTTATTAAATATTGTGTTATGGTTCAGAATATATTCCAGCTTGGAAAATGTTCCAACTGCTCTCGCTTTTTTTAAAAAAAATGTGTATTCTGCTATTTCTGGGTGAAGTGTTCTATAAATGCCAAGTAGATAAATTTTATTAATAGTATTGTTTACATCTTCTACATCTTTGCTGAATTTCTGTTTGCTTGTTCCATCAATTATTGAGAGGTATTGAAAACTATAAATATGTATTTGTCTATTTCTCATCATTTTATCAATTTCTGCTTCAGTATTTTGATGTTCCATTATTAGATGCATAAACATTTAGGATTGTCATGTTCTCTTGATAAACTGACCCTATATCATTTTGAAATTTTCTTCTTTATCCTTGCTGATATGCTTTCCTTAAAATCTACTTTTCTATTTATATGACCAATCCAGATTCTTTGTATTGGTGTTCATATCAGCATATCATTGGAACTGCTTTTTTTTTTTTTTTTTTTAAATCTAGCTTGACAAGCTCTGCCTTATATTGGAGGTGTTTAGACCATTTACATGTAATGTAATTATTGATACAATTAAGTTTAATCCTGTCATCTTACTGTTTAAAAAATATTATTTATCTGTTCTTTCCTCCTCCTTTTCTCCCGTTTTTGAAATTTAGTATTTTTATGACTAAGTTTTTTTTGTTTTTTTTTTTTAGGCAGAAATTACTTTTATTACGTTAAAAAATTCCGTAATGAACTAGCAATTATGCATGTAAAGGAAGAGTCCAGAAAACAGATTATGATGGTATAGCTCTATCCCTGATTGGAGTCACATTAGTTATTCAGAAAACGTTATTCCCTAGAGGAGGTTACTGAGAGTCTAGGAGGCTGTGACCTTGAAGAGCTTCTCCCTGCTTGTTTGGCTGCTCCGATAACCACAAGACTCAGTTACGAGGACAGACATAATTTCTTCTTTTGAATTTAAAACTACAACAGTTCGGATGCTCTTTCCTGCATGCAACAGTTCAAAGGCTTTGCTAATTTGGTCAAAAGACAGATTGTGAGTCACAAATTCATCAACTTTTTTTTTTTTTTTGGACATATATTCAGACACCAACTTTGAGATGCTTTCTACACTCTTCCATCCTCCAAAGGCGGTGCCTTTCCATGTGGGTCCTGTTATCAGCTGGAATGGATGAGTGGCGATTTCTTCACCTGAACCAGTGACACCAACCACCACACTGACGCCCCAGCCCTTGTGGCAGGCCTCCAGAGCCGCTCTCATGACCTTCACATTACCAGTACACATGAAGGAATAGTCCACTCCCCCATCAGTCATCTCAAGGATCACTTCCTGGATGGGTTCACTGAAGTCCTGGGGGTTGATGTATTCAGAGGCTCCAAACTCCTTGGCCCTTGCAAATTTATCTTTATTGATGTCCACGCCAATGATCCGGGATGTGCCAGCCACCATACAGCCCATGATAACTGCCAATCCAACTCCTCTGAGGCCAAAGACGGCACAAGTAGAGCCAGTCTCCACCTTGGCAGTGTTCACAGCAGCTGCATAATCAGTTGAAATGCCACAACCCAGGAGGCAGACTTTATCCAAAGGTGCTAAAGAATCAATTTTAGCAACAGATATATCAGCCACAATTGTGTATTCAGAGAACGTGCTGGTTCCCATGTAATGTAAAATTGGCTTTTCTTTGCAAGTAAATCTGCTAGTGCCATGTGGCATTAGTCCTTTTCCCTGAGTGACTCTTATTTTCTGGGAAAGGTTTGTTTTAGGATTTAAACAAAACTTGCATTCTCCACACTGTGGGATGTAAAGTGGGATGACAGTGTCACCTGCCTTCGGCTTAGTAACTCCTTCTCCAACACTTTCTACAATTTCAGCACCTTCGTGCCCCAAGATCACTGGAAAACACCCTTCAGGATCGGCCCCACCCAGGGTATAGACATCAGTGTGGTAAACGGCAGTGGCAATAATCTTAATTCGAACTTCATGAGCCTTTGGGGGTGCCACCTCTACCTCCTCTATGGAGAGATGCTTCACAGCCTCCCAGGCAACGGCAGCCTTGCACCTGATCACCTAGTTCGCCATGCCCTCCGGTCCGCCATGTCCGCGGCTCCATGACTAAGTTTTACCTCTTCTGTTGTCTCACTTTCTATAACTCTTTGTTGTGTTATTTTGGTATTCCTCAGGCATTATAAAATACATATTTAATTTATCGTAGTCTTCTTTCAAGTGATATTGTACCACTTTTCTTATAGTGTAAAAACCTTACAACAATATATGAGATCTGTTCAGAAGAAGTGCAGCCATTGTTAATATAATAAGAATGATTTACACCACACTAATGTAACCTGGCAGCCAAGGAAAGTAGACTGGAATGCACATGTGTGAACAATGATGACTTCACTGTACTAGTCAGTGGGGGTGGTAGATGCCTGTTGAGTGAGCATGTGTCCTGTGTGGTCATCACATTTAAAATGACTGGGTGAGTAGAGCAACAAATCTGCATCAAATGTTGCATTAAGTTTGAACATTCCTCAGTGGCAATTAATCAAATGACTCAGAAGGCTTTTGGGGATGATGCAATGAGTGCAGCACAAATAAAAGTGTGGCACAAACATTTCAAATATGGTCAAGAACCTGTTGAAATCGATCCACATTCTGGAAGGCCTGCAACAAGCAGAACACCTGAGAATGTTGAATATGTAAGGGCTGCGATCAACAAAGATTGGTGACTGACAGTGTGTGAACTAGAAGCTGATCTGGGGGTTCCAAAAACTACTGTGTTGAGATTTTGACAAAGGATCTTGGCATGAAATGTATTGTAGCAAAATTTGTTCTGTAGCTTCTGCTACCAGGGCAGAAGGAGCATTGTGTGGCAGTTGCTAATGACTTGATTCAAATCTTTACCAATGAACCAGATTTCCTCAAGAAGGTTATAACTTTGAAGGAAACTGAGGCATCATCGCTCTATGTACAATGTTTCTTGTATCTTGCATTTTCTTCAGTAAATGCCTCTTTTTTCATATTGTATGGTACTTCCTGGACAGAACTTGTCATTCATTTTACTTAGGCACATAATATAAACATTATTTTCCATTATTATTATTTTTGTTTAGTCAATTATGTTTTGTAGTCATGCCTACTTTTCTTTATTTCTTCTTGAGGTCCTGAAGTTTTCTGTTATCATTTCTTTCAGCTTAGAGAATTTCCTTTAATCACTCCTTAATGGTGGGTCTTCTGGTAACATGTTCTCTTAGTTTCCCTTCATCTGCAAATTATTATTATTATTTTCTTCCTTTTTTTTAATTTTATTTTTTTAATTTTATTGTCGTTGTATTACATCCATCCCCTTTTTCATCTGCAAATTATTTATTTCACCTTCAATCCTAAAGACTAATTGACCTCTTGTTTCTAGTCTGTCATGTAAAGAGCTTGAATGTCATCACTCTGTCCAAACAACAAGTGAAAAACTGAACAAAAGGAAAAATCACCCCTTTTCAGTTCTGTCAGAAAGGTAATGTCTCAGGGAAGCCACTGATCTCCAAATTGGAGAGACAGAAAAGCAAGTAGAGAGCATCACATCTAATAGGAGAGAAATCTCCCAAGGAGAAACTTTCATTGGAACCAGGAGTAGGGTGGGTTTGCGCAAACAAATGTCTGTTGTTATGTCACCTTTTAATGGTTCTTTGCTAGGGAAAGCAAACTTTCCTTGGAATTTTTTTGTCTGTGCATGTTGACAGTTTTGGGTTACAAGTATCCTATACAGGATGTGTGGGAGATAAAACCAAACAAACAAAAAAATTAGTAAAACAAACAGGGAACCTCTTGCTATGTTGCTCCTCAAGTCCTGTAGTTTTAGGCACTTTGCTTTATTTGATTTCTGAGTTTTCCTATGTTTTCTGTGCTGTGTTAGGTCCATGGATTTGTCATTGTGAGGGAGCAGAACCTGGAAACAATGCGGCTGTTCCATCTTAGCTGAAACTGGAGGTCCTCAATGATTTTTTAAAGACAAGAAATAAAAAGATTAAATTCCTGCCCTGGCCAATGGCTCAATTGGTTAGAATGTCATTCCATGCACCAAAAGGTTACAGGTTTGATTCCTGGTCGGGGCACATGCAGGAGGCAACTGATCAATGTGTGTCTCTCTCTCCTTTTCTCTCTCTCTCCCTACCTCTCCCTCTAAAATCAATAAAAACATCCTTGTGTGAGGGAAAAGAAGATAAAGTTCCTATGTATCCACTCAGGTAGTTACTATTTCTGGTATTCTTCTTCCCTTTGTGCAGATCCATATTTTCACCTGATGTCATTTTGTTTTGGCCTGAAGGACTTCCTTTACCAATTTCTTGTGAATCTGCTGCTGGAGAATTCTTTCAGCTTTTGTATGTCTGCAATAATCTTTATTTCATTTGAATTTTTGAGGGATATTTTTGTTGCATATTAAATTCTACAATTGGTTGACAGATTTTTATCCTTTGAGATAAAGGATATATTATAGGAGATATGAAATTATTATGAGAGGAATATGAAGATAAAAGCATGCTACACAACTTTATAAACAATCGCAGATATATAAAACAAGCCCAATTTACACCTAGGAAGAGATCAGAAGGAAATAAAATGTTAACTATTTTCCCTTTCTGAGGTGGGACTATTTATTATCCATTTTCTTTTTATTTTCTAGTTTTTTCCCCTCCTCCATGTGTTCTCTAATATGTACAGATTTTATAATGGAAATAGTTTTATTATATTTAAAAAACAATAAACAAAAGCTCTTGGATAGACAACTAAATTAACTATGGTAAAAAGTCAGAATAGTGGTTGTTTCTAAGGAAATAAAGAGGAAACCAACTCACCTTTTTAGGGGAACAGGAATTTTTGTATCTGAATGGGGCATGGCTTAAACAGACTTATTTATTTTTCAAAATTTAATATTTAGATTTGATGAAATACTACACAGCAGAAAGAAAGAAGTTCCATCCTTTTGCAACAGCATGGATGGAACTGGAGAGTATTATGCTCAGTGAAATAAGCCAGGTAGCAAAAGATAAATACCATATGATCTCACCCAATACAGGAGACTAATGAACAAAACAAACAAACCAGCAAAATAGAACCAGAGGCAAGGAAACAAGGAACTGACTGATAGTGAGTGACCAAAGGGGAGGGGGGAGGGAGAAAGAGGGAAAGAAGGGGAAGGGTCTAGTGAAGGGACTAGTATATGTAAATGATCCATGGACCTGGGTTAAGAAGGTGGGAATTGACTGGGGTGGGGGGGAGAACAATGGAGAACAATGGGACAACTGTAATAGAACAACAATGTTTTTTTTTAATATTAAGATTTATATACTTCATAAGTCTGTATACATTTTGTATCGAAACCCAAAAGAAGTGTATATATAAATCAATTTGGTTGAGGTTGGGGTGGATGGTAAATGAAAGTAAAGAGAAAAGAAGAATGACAGAAAGTGGATAATGGTGGAAGTTGGTGATAGACACACCGGCTTTCGGCTCATTTTTGAAAACCCATGCATAGTCCTTCTGACCTAGACAGGCGCTGACCACTTTCTTTATTACCAGGAGAAACAGGAACAAGGAGGAAAGGGGAACAAATTGCTGTAAGAGAAAGTGTATGTAGCTTAATTGGAAAGATAGTTCTTCACTAGGAAATCCTCCCAAAAAGCATGGGCAAGCCCGATTGTCTTCAAAACTTGACCTTTATTGGTTTTAATAGCAAAAGTAACATAAATTCAATGTAAAATAATCACACATTAGAGGAAAGCAAAATTTAGAAAACTATTTTCTATTTATTACCCTAGAGATCACTACTCTCAACAGTTTGGTAAGCTATTCAGATTTTGTGTGTGTCTATGTGCAGGTGCTTATGTTGACAGAATTCTCTTTATAGTACACCTATTATTCTGCTGCTTCCTCTTTTTCCCTGAAGCATTATACTTGGAGTTCTTGATTTAAAAAGAAGAAGAAGAAGAAGGAAAAAAAAAAAAAAAAAAAAGGATAAACAGTTGTTTAGGAGCAGATGGTAAAACCAGATAAAAAGGAAGATCTTTTCTCTTTGGATTCCAAGATCATGTCAATTTTATCCATATTTTAAGACCTAACATAATCTTCAATAAGGACTTTTTTTAACCTAAATGCTTAATTTTACATAAATGTATGCTTTTTATTTAAGGATCAAACAATGAATAACTGAGAGCAGTAAAAACCCCAATATCAAGACCCCAGGGTTCTGTGGTTGCAGTGGGGGCCCTGGGGCCTCTGGCAAGCCAGGATGGGGGTAGGGGGTGAGGGGCGCTGGGCTCCCCTCTGTCAGTCCTGAGGGGGCGGCCCCAGCAATGACTCAGCATAGCAATGGCCTGAAAGCATAAAGCAGTCTGACCAAGATGAATTGCTGTCAGGAGGAACATTCTTTCCAGACGACTAATTGCTCTTTTATGATAATAAAGTGCTTTAGGTTCCTCTTTGTTTATATGTAAATAAACTGGTGAGTTACAGTCATTCCCAGTGCCAAGGAGACTATAAGCACCCAGGTCATGAGGATGAAACGGTTTTCCCTAAATTTTGCATTTTCTTTCTTCCTGTCTTCCTTCCTGTCTTCCTTCCTGTCTTCTTTCCTTCCTTCCTTCCTTCCTCCCTTCCTTCCTCCCTTCCTTCCTTTCTTTTTCTTTCTTTCTTTCTTTCTTTCTTTCTTTCTTTCTTTCTTTCTTTCTTTCTTTCTTTCTTTCTTCCTTCCTTCCTTCCTTCCTTCCTTTCTTTCTTCCTTCCTTCCTTTTTCCTTTTTCTTTCTACCAAATTTCAATCATCTTTAATAATTTTCATAGAATAGCACAGACTTTCTCATATTTTCAACTTACTTTATAATTTTTTGTCTCCCTAATTTAACTAACTTTGGAGGTATCTGCATTTTAAGGTGTACATCTATTTGAGTGAGTAAGGATGCTACTTATCATTCATCAATTCTAAGCCTTCCTCAGGGCAATTCTCAATAGGGATAATATTGTAAGTGAGATTTAATTTAGTCTCACCACACATTTGATCAATTACCTCTGTAAAGTCATAAATTTTATTAGCTTCCACAATACTAAATATCCATTCTTAACTGTAAAAGATATTTACGGGGTGCCCATTGTTGAACTGAGCTCTGTCTTAGGCTGCTCTGTACCCTCCAAGGCTTAGCTCAAAGGAGCGCACATGCTTTCTGGTTGATGAATTTTCTCAGTACAGACTAGTTAAGAAAATGTGTTGATGTTTTCAAGAGCTAGTTGCAGTGATACATGGTGAACAGTGAGTTCTGATGGGGTGATCTCAGATCCAATTGAGATCATGTTATTGCCCCCTAATGCTTGGCATAAAACCATATGCATTCCTCAGTCATCCATTTATTCACTAATATATATAAATACACACACACACACACACATATAATTGTTACATTACATTCATCTCATGTTTTCCCCTCTGCTTACCCTTTCTCCACCCTCCTTATCCCCCCGCCCCCACAGTCAATCCCACGTGTTGTTTGTGTCCTTGGGTCATCGATGCTAATTCCTTGATTAAACTGTTTCCCTTCCTTGTCTCCTTCTCTCCCACCCCCACCCCCTACCCTCTACCACTTCATTAACTCTTACTGCAGGAAGTTTTGGCTACGTTGTGCCCTGCACATCTGGCCCAGTGGCTCCTTCATCTGAGAGCCTTCTCTCTGAATACCCGATGGTGAATACATCTCAAAGTCCCACTCTGCCTCCCTCCCACTAGAGGACTGGGATGCCTTCTCCAGGCCACCCAAACCTGGGCACTGTGACTGTCACTGACCTTGAGCACCTCAAAGCCTGTTCCTTCACCGCCACCACCCCCACCTTGGCTTTCTTCCTCACCAATTCCACAGAGCCTCTTTAGAGTTGATCTCTTTATTTCCTCAGGTTCCCCCTGGCGTCCCCCGGGCCCATGCCAGATAGTCAGAGACTGCTCCTTTTGGAGCCAGGAGGCTTCCCTGAGGAGGCCTTTGTAAGAAATTGCCAACCCTTCTTCCTCAATTAAGATCAGCTTGTCACTTTTCTCACTTCTTAGGATCCTAAGAAAATGCTGGTAGCAAAGGCCTGTCTCACTTCTGTGCCCAGCCTGCACCCTGCTCTGTCCAAACCAAAGCAAAATCCATCCCTAGAAGGTGAGACCACCCACCTGGGGTGGAGCCTCAGTTGTCCTTTTAAATTCCACTTGGTAACCCCCAAATCTCTAAAAAAATTTGTTTTCAATGGTAATCCAACATTATTATAAATTTGAAAAAGAAAAAGTAATCCCTGTCCTCCGCACCCAGACACAATTATCATTTAGGTGTATTTGCTCGGGTTCCCCTGTCCTGTGGAGGCCATTCACTTACTTGTCATCCTTATGTACCCACAGTGTTGTGTCCTATTGTTGTCACAAGCACCCCTCTATGTTGCTACATTATTCTCACCATCATCCATTTCAATACGTAATGATATGAAAACATTTGTCATCAACTATAATTTCAGTACTTGATACAACTTTCAAAATGACAATGAAAGCTCTGATAAAACTTTCCTCCACATCTTGGATTACTTTCTTTGGAGGGAGGGTCATGAACTCTTGCAATTCTTGACACATCATGATAAATTGCCCTCCGTGGGAGTTCGTACAAATATATACTGTCAAAAGCAATGTGTGAAGATAGCAGTTTTACCATATCCTTGCCAACATTACAAATTGTCATTAAAATGTTTATCTGTTTTAATGTATAAGGCCAAAATATGGTCCTTCATTGATATTTCAAGTTGATTACTGATATGACTATTAAATAATTCCCTATAGACTAATTAAGTCACCACCGCTTCAAGCCAGTTAAGTGCCCTGCTGTTTCCCTTTGGTTTCTAAACACTTAAAGGCCATTTGTTTTTCCATAGAACTTTCTCAAGCTCTTCACCTCTAGCCATTGATGCTTCACAGGGCCATGGCAGGCTCATCACTTCTAACCACCGATTCCAGGAATGCCGTATTTTCTAGACTAGCTTGATTTTCATTTTCAAGCAGCAACCCCCCCCCCCCCGCCCTTTCAGAGGACTTGGCAAGGCTTCTATCCTATTGTGGTAAATAAGGTACCCATCCCCTTGTCTTGAGGAATCAGCTTGTTGGGTTAGACTAGGGCATAAGATGCCACCTCCTTCTTGGCTGCCCTCTTGGCAACATTAATATCTGAAAAAATTTGATCTACCTGGACTATGTTTGGTCACATCAGTTACATGAAAGGAGTGGCTCAGTAAGCAGTGAGACCCCTCAAGGGCTGGTGACCTCACTAAAGAAGGCTCTAAACACTGTCTTCTTCAACAGCCACTACAGCATTATGCATGGTTTCTCAGTGCTGAGAAGGGCAGCCGGGAGAGGGACAGAATCTCCCTAATTCGAGCATGATGGGGCTGAAGGGGAGGTCTTGGTGTAATACATGACCAGCTGCCATGAGGCAGAGCCAGATGTGTTCTGTGTGTGCAATTGGCAGATGTTTGCGGCACCTTTATGCTGTCCAAGCACCTGATGACTACCTCCACAACAAGACAAAACCTGCCAACAGAACCATCTTTGTTTACCAGGCAACCTGTGGAGACAGAATTGTGGAAACTACATCTTCTCTGATTAGGAGGACAGGCTGCACCCCAACCCCAATTACCTCTGCCCTCAGAAACCACTTGGCCAAGCTTCCCTGGACCTTTGTGATCCCCTATAGGGAATTTCTCCTACATATTGTCAAGGTCGGTACTGGGTCATCATAGCTGAGACTTTCCTGCCCTCTTTATCAGACTTTACCATGAACTAGGCTATGGAGAAATAAAGCCAAGCTAGAGCTGGCCTGCCATCCAGGAACTCATAGACAAAGGAATTCATGATCACAGAGCAACGTGGGCCGATGTTTTGCCATCCAGCCACAGGGCAGTAGTAGGAGAGAGATCTGACAAGCTTCCTGGAAGACATGGAGCCTAAGAAGATAGGAAGGCCAAAGGCAATAATCTTACCCTCAGGAGGCTGAGCTGAGCCCTATGCTCAAGCACCAGCAGTCTGCAGGGGATCGGGGAGAAGGAGTGACTGAGAGGCATTAAAGAGGAGAGGCTCACCTTGGATCTGGTTCAGGCAACAGATACATACTTAGGGGTGGGGGTGAGTTCAGTTTTGTATGTGTTTAATTCTAGACACTGAGGAGATATCTAAGTGTTGTCCTGAGTTGCCCAGAGCCTAGGACAATGACATGAGATTCCACAGCAACATAGAAGATGCAATAAAGTCCCTGGTGGTGGGACCAGGCAGGGCCTACTTACAGAAGCTGGGGTTACTGACTTCTAAGACTAACAGAAGAAAATGATGGTGCAAAAGACATAGAAAATCTTGGCCACAACGATTGGACAAAAAATGTTTCTGGAAGGAGGTGTCTTACTGGGTCAAATGTTGCAAGGTTAGGCAAGAAAAAGATCAATAAGTGTCAACAGTGAAACTACAAGTAACTAGTCCAGAAAGCTTGGCTCTGAAAAGAGTGGAGGATGAGGTCAAGGCAGACACTATATCAAGACAGGAGACCTCTGTGCATGTGAATGCATGGAAAATTTATTCAAATTGCAATCTACGGAAATAGGGCCCTCTTTTCCATTTTACAAGTGTCCTAGTTTCTTATGCTGGGCACAGCTCCTCCTGAAGCCTGCTTGGCTCTGGAAAGCGAATTTCTCCCATCTGCGCATGGAGGGAGAGAGCAGGAAAGAGTGACAGGTCCAACGGTGGTCATTGGCAACAATTCATTGCCAACAGGAATCCTCAGTTTGGGGTATGATGAAGAAGGAAGCTTTATTCAGTGCAAAACAGCTCAATTGTGATACAGTGCAGCTGTGAAAACAGAAAGGCCATGAGGCAGCCCTGGGGCCAAGCCCCTCTCCAACTAGATAGCTTTGCTCTATTCCTCAGTGGTCTGCCCTGCTTTGCTCTGGACTGGTCTGCTTTGTACTGTGCTAGTCTGTTCTGTTCTGCTCTGCTCTGCTCCGTTCTGTGCCAGTCTTCTTGGGCCTGAGCTGGTCTACTCTCCTCCAGGGAGATATTTTGAGTGTTTCAGCTCAGCCGGAGAAACGCAGCCTTCATTGGAAAGGGAAAATGTATTCTCAAAGCCAGAGGTGAGCTGGTTTATATACAGAGAAGTCCCCATTTCCAGTCCCTAATTGGTATGTGCTCATGCAAACGAGGACTTGAAATCTTTGCAGTCTGATTGGTCCAATAGGCACTGTTTTGACTGATCAGAATAGAGCCGCTCTGGTTGGTCAAAGATGCAAAGCTCTGATTGGACGGGGAAAGCTTCAGTCCTATTCATTGAAATAGGATTCCAGGAAAATTTTATAACAGTTGGCTCAGCTGGCAGAAACACAGTAGAGGTAGGGAGTTTAGTGGAGGCTGGCAGTCCAGTGGAGGCTTCTTCCTGAAGTGCAATTCCTATGAGAGGCCTCTGTATAGAAATGGCTGCTAGAGTCTGTTTTTAAAAAACTAAGCCCAGCCCTGGCTGGTGTGGTTTAGTGGGTTAAGCACCAGCTTGCGAACTGAAAAGTGGCAGGTTCAATTCCTAGTCAGAGCATGTGCCTGGGTTGCAGGCTGGGTCCCAGTTAGCGGTGTGCAAGAGACAATCAATCTGTTTCTCTCACAAACCAATGTTTCTCTCCCTTCCTCTCTAAAAATAAAATTGATAAAACTTTTGTAAAAAGATACATGTTGTGCTCACTTCGGCAGCACATACACTAAAATTGGAATGATACAGAGAAGATTAGCATGGCCCCTGAGCAAGGATGACACACAAATTCGTGAAGCGTTCCATATTAAAAAAAAAAAAAAAAAAAAAAGGAAAAGAAAAAGATACATGTTAATAAATAAATAAATAATAAAGTCCAGTTAGCCACCAGAGGCCCTTCTTAGTAGGTATCTTCTTTTTAGGGTTCACAGACAAGTGTTTCACCATAAAACTTCAGACTGCAGGGTGGCACTAGCCCATCTCACTGATGCTAACAGGAAGGATGCTGGCACGTTTGGGAGCCCCAGGTACCTGAGGCTTAGCTTACCCAGGGGAAGACCCAGGAGGATGGAGAAATTAAAGAAATAGGTCGGAGTCACAAAGATGGAGGCATAACCTCCTCGCACAACCAGAAGAAGGATCACAACTAAACTTAAAATAAAAAATAACCAGAACTGCCAGAAAATTGAACTGTATGGAAGTCCAACCACCAAGTATCTAAAGAAGAAATATTCCTCCAGAGGGATAAGAGGGCAGAGACGGGGAGCCAGAGCGGAGAGGGTGCGGTGCGGCTGCGGCGAAGTGGCAGCAGCAAAGCAGCTGTTGAGGCTGGCAAAATGGTCAGTCCCACATTCACATGTGGCAAATAAAAGCTGAGACACCTGGGGAGTGACCGCAGCCCCAGGCCAGATGGTGAAGTGCAGCATTCCAGTGCCAGGAAAATAAAGCCTCATAGCTTTTGGTTGTGAAAACTAGTGGGGGTTGGAGTGGTGGAAGGAACTGCCTATCTCTCACGAGAGTCTGTTCAGAGGGTCCCCATGGTCCTAGAATATTCGGGGAACCATCACCAGGGGAACAGCTAGAGGGGTGTCAGTCACATACAGGATGTGGATGAAGTGACTGGAAAAGGGGCAAAGCAAAGTAAGTGGCATCGTTCCCCCTCTGACATCTCTCCCACATACAGCACCACAAAGCAATAAAACCAACTGGTGAATACCTAAGACTCTGCCCCTTACAATGTAATTGGTTCACCAAGATAGGGTGTGAAAGCAGCTCTACTTAATACATAAAACAAATATAAAAATTCTCTAAATTGAGGTGAATAAGAAATATAGCGCAAATGAAAGAACAAATCAAAACTCCAGAAAAAGAACTAAGCAAAACAAAGATAGGCAACTTATCAGATGCAGAGTTCAAGACACTGCTGATAAAGATGCTTAGAGTATGGCAAGTGCATAAGGGAAAATAATGACGGCTACACTTAGTGAAATAGAGAAAAATCCATAGAGAGCCAATCGTGAAAGAAAGGAAGCTAGGATTCAAATAAATGAATTGGAACATAGAGAAGAAATAAACATTCAATTAGAACAGAATGAAGAAATAAGAATTCAAAAAATGAGGTGAGAAGACTCTGGGACATCTCCAATAGTGCCAACATCTGAATCATAGGGATGACAGAAGGAGAAGAGGAAAAGCCAAAAATTGAAAACTTAGGTGAAAATATAATGAAAGAAAACTTCCCTAATTTGACAAAGGAAATAGATGTAAAAGTCCAGAAAGCACATAGAGTCCCAAACAAGTTGGACCCCAAATTTGTCCTATTAAAATGATAAAGGTTAAAGATAAAGAGAGAATCTTAAAAGCAACAAGAGAAGAGCAGATAGTTACCTACAAAGGAGTTTCTATAAGACTATCAGCTAATTTTTCAAAAGAAATTTTTCAGGCAGAATGAGGCTGGCAAGAAGCATTCAAAGTGATGAAAAGCAAGGACCTGCAACCTAGATTACTCTATCCAGCAAAGCGATCACTTAGAATGGAAGAGCAGATAAAATGCTTCCCAGACAAGGTAAAGCTAATGAAGTTCATCATCACAAACTCTTATTATATGAAATGTTAAAGAGACTTATTTACAAAAAAAAAGATAAAAAAACTATGAACATTAAAATGACAAGTTCATAACAATCAACAACTGAATATAAAAACCACAACAAACTAAGCAAACAACTAGAACAGGAACAGAAACATAGATATGGAGATCATTTGGAGGGTTATATCAGGGAGGGGAAAAGGAAAGAATGGGAGAAAAGATACAGAGATTAAGAAGCATAATTGGTAGATACAAAATAGAGGGATGTTAAGAATAGTAAAGGGAATGGAGAAACCAAAGAATGTATAAGCACAACCCATGGACATAAACTAATAGGGCAGATTGCTGAAGAGAAGTGGTTACCAGGTGGAGGGGGACAAATGGAAAAAAATTGGGACAACTTTAATAGCATAATCAATAAAATATACTTAAAAGAAAAAGAAATAGGTCAATTTTCCAAATAACCAACGAGCGTTTCCAGAAAGCCAATTAGCTGAAAGCCCATTTGTTGAAAATCAATTTGCTAAAGAAACAGTTTCCCTGATGAGTGATTATGGGAATTCACCCACAGACTGTTTTGGTGTATTACTTTTAAAATTATATGATTTGCCCTGGCTGGTGTAGTTCAGTGGGTTGAGTGCCAGCCTGAAAACCAAAAAGGTTAATGGTTCTTTGGTGCCCAATTAGGGCACATGCCTTGGTTGCATGCCAGATCCCCAGTTGGGGGTGTATGAGAGATAGCTAATTGATGTTTCTCTCCCTCTTTTTCTCCCTCCCTTCTCCTATCGCTAATAAATAAACACATAAATTATTTTTGAAAATTACACCGATTTGTCTGCTATGGTTTCTACAACACTGAAAATTTCCCTGTGGGTTTGGTTTCCTATTTCACCTGTGTTTCGGTGTTTAGTTTGGTTTATAAGTTGTCAGGTATATTTTCACCAGACATTTTGCTATGGATTTCTCAGTCCATCTCTGGTAAATGTCAGTTATGTGGGTTTCCATATTTTAGGAGCAGGCCATTTTTTGAATTAACGAATTTTTTTTTTTTTTTTTTTTTTTTTGTACCAATGGAGGGGTTTTCCCTTAGGTGCATTTAGTGTCAACTCTTATTTTAAAGACTTTTGCCTAAATTGGACTCCAGCTCCCGCTGTGGGATTTTGCCATTGGGAAGCTGTCATGGACATATGAAAATTAACATGCAGAAGAAACTTGTATTTGGCAGACTGCCAAGCCACTTTGAAATAATAGGGAAGATGCAAATGGGTGTCAAGTTTCACTTGAAGGACAAGACCATCTTTCCTGCCAACAAAAGGTTAAAATTCCAAAAGACTCATGCCTTAGCAAAACCTCTGTAAGTACTTCTGAGAAGCAGTCAGCTTCAGAAATGTGAATCACAGGCCCATAACTCCAAGATAAAACAGTGGTGGAGAAACCAAGTAAAAGTTCTAATTGGGAGAAAAACCAGAGGCCAATATGTTAAGAAACATTATGCGCAATGATATGTAACACATATTATCTATTACATATTATTAGAAATCGCTTTGAGGGGATTTGGCAGTCTGTGGAGTTGAATATTTGGTTAATTGCTTTTCCACACACTGGCATTTGGTCACTGAAATTTGGCATTTGGCAAATGTCTTTCAGCACATAGCTCTGTTTCTGAAGGAGAGAGAGAGGCTGATGGAGACACTAGTTGGCTCTGGAAGGCGGAGGAGTAAGATCCAAAGATTTAGATCCTGTTGGAAAGGAGAGGGAAGACGAAGGTAAGGCCATGCACAGAGAGGGGCATGAGAGGAGGAGTTAGCCCCAGAGGTAGGGAGAGCAGCTACTCTTGCTTAGAGGGGTGAAAATGGCTTGCAGATAGCCTGGGGAGGAAATGCTGGGGCTATGGAGGACGCACCGGTTGGCCTGGGGTCCTGGCCCATTGGCCCAGCTGGGGCCAAGCCAGTGATCCTCAGTCCCATACTGGTGTGATATTCTTCACAGAGCCCCATATCCTGGAGATGACCAGCTGGGTTGCTTTTGCGGCGTCAGGTTTTCTGGGCAGGTGCTATGGGAAGACAAGGGAGAAAAAGGGTTATGGATGATGGCATGGTGCCCTGGGAATGAATGAGAAACCCTGGGAACCAGGATGGTCATGAGCACAGAAGGAGCCACGCTTGAGGGAGAATGTAGCAGCTAGGGCGCAGGTCTCCCTGCTAGGCTGAGGTGGGTCTGTTAGGAGTGACCACAGGAATGGGCCGGGGAAGAGGATATTGGGCAGAATACTGGCAAAGGAGGTAAGATTTATGATGCAGAGTGGCTATGCGGGTGCAAGGGCCTCCTGTGGCCTTGGAGGGACTGAAGCAAGGGTGAGGTGGGAGAGGGGCCTGGAGCTCAGGTTTGGGGACATGGGAGGCCATGGCATTTGCTGAGTCTGTCACATAGTCCCTGAAGTTGCCACAGTTAAGATCAAGAGAGCATATTCACTACTGTTCTCAAGTTCAGCTCCACACACTCTTTTCCACTTCCACACAACACCCCACTATCCCACTGCCCCACCACCCCACCATCAGCTCTCCTTCCACAGGGAACAAAGCGCTTGTACACACTCCTCTTAGGCTCTCCACTATGTCCCCACACCCATGTCCTTCCTCTCTGTCCCTGCTGGATGGCAATTAACACAGTTACAACACTGGAACTCTGTTTCTGGGAAGACATGGCCATTCATCCATGAGAGAAGAATAAAATTAATCTATTTCTGCCTCCTTTGACTTTCTTCTCAGTCCTGGAGGACAGAAACCCTGCTTCCCATACACCTCAAGTTCCTTTCCAGCTTTCACTCTCCCTATCTGCCCTGGAGGCAGCCCACCCCCCTCCCCCACTCCGCCCCCCAACACACACACACACACACACACACACACACACACACACACACACAGCTGACAGGTGCCTCTAGGGAGCTTCTGACTGCAGCTCCACATCCCCTCTCTCCTCTCATCTCAGCCAAAGCATGGTGACTCCTGAGCTGGGGCTTGGAAAGTCCTATTAAAATGCTAATAGGATACCAAAGGGGCCAAGCATTAGCATAGCACTGAACACTCAATTTCAATGCTCCTCTTGCTTGGAGCAATCTGGGGGTGCAGCACTAAGAGGGCAGGGACATTTCTACCTGTTCTCCACCTGCTATGATCCATACTCACTGGCTCCCATGCTGAAGGCCAGGTACCACCCAGGGCCCCCCAGGCCTCAGAGGTCTGGCAGCTGCTACTCCCTCAGTGGTGCCAGCTCCAGGACTGCAGGAAGCTGATTTTTAGCACCTGTACCTTCACCTCCTGCCCAGCATGGCCACCCTTCCACCCCCTGCAGCCCAACGAACATTTCTGATGCCTCAGAGCACAGTGTCCAGACTGTATCAAGACACACCATGCCCCACTGTAGTCACTGGTTTAGTGTGCACTGTCTCCCCAGACTGCCACCTCTGAGAGATGGGGGCACACCAGCCCTGGTCACCACTCAAATCTAGCATGATAAAACTGACCAAATTAGTGTTTTTAAAATGCAACACTTTAAATCTTCTGCTTCTAGAAAGATTGAACAGATATAGTTTTCCTTATTCTTCCCACAAAGTACAACTAAAACACTTGGGCATCATATAAAAAAGCATAAGAAGACTCTGAAAGGGATAGAGAAGAAGGTACACTAGTACTCAGCACCTAAATATCCACCCCCACTGGGGTGGTGTTACAAAGGCCAAGAGTAGAGGCAGGACTGGGAGTTCATCCTGACAGAACAATAGCAAGGTGTGACCCTCCCTTCCAGCACTGTAAGCGGGGAGTGTGCGGGGTAATAGTGACATCCAAAATATTGAAGCAAACTAACAGACCTACAAAAGAAATGGACAAGTTCACAATTATAATGCTTCAGTACCCATTTCTCTACAACTGATAGAAAAACCAAACAGAAAATCAGCAATGATATAGAACTCGACAACACCATCAGCCAACAGAACTTCATTGGTGTTTATAGAATATTCCACCCAAAACCAGTAGAATGCACATTCTTTTCTTGTGCCCACAGATCATACACCAGGATGTATCATACCTTGAGCCATAAAACGAACTTTAGAAACTGTAGAAGAATTGGGGCATGTAGAGTGTGTTCTCTGACTATAATGAAATCAAAGTAGAAATCAAGAACAGAAATATAATAGGGAAATCTCAAATACTTAGAAACTGAACAACCCACTTCCAAATAAACTATGGATCCAAGAAGAAGTCTGAATGAAAATCAACATTTGTGGGATGCACTAAAGTAGTGCTGAGAAGAAAATTTATACCATTAATGCTTTCATTAGACAAGAGGAGAATTTTCAAATCAGTAAGCTCTCGCCTTAAGAAACTAGAAGAGGGCCCTGACTGGTGTGGCTCAGTCGGTTGGACATTCATTCATTGTTCCACAAAGCAAAAGGCCACCAGTTTGATTCCTATTTTTTTTAATTTTTAAAAGATTTTATTTATTATTTTTCAGAGAGAGGGGAAGGGAGAGAGGAAGAGAAGGAGAGAAACATCAATGTATGGCTGCCTTTCACCTGCATCCAGCTATAGACCTGGCTGGAGACCTGACTTGCAGCCTAGTTATAATGCTCTGGCAGGGAATCAAACCAGCAACCTTTGGGTTTGCACGCTGGCACCTTATCCACTGAGCCACCAGCCAGGGCTGATTCCTATTTAGGGCACATGCCTGGGTTTCAGTTCCATCCCTGGTTGAGAAATGTATGAAAGGCAACTGATTGATTTTTCTCTCACATATTAATGTTTCTCTCCTTCTCTTTCTTTCTCCCTTCCCCTCTCTCTAAAAAGGAAATAAAATCCAAAAAGGAAAGAAAAGAAAGAAGGAAAAGAAACTGGAAAAAGAAGACCAAAATAATTCCAAAGCAAGCATAAGGGAAAATATAAGATATGAACAGAAAACAATGAAAATGAAGACAAAAAGCAAAAGAGAAAATTCATAAAACAAAAGCTAGTCCTTGAAAATATCAATAACATTGATACACCTTTAGCAACACTCACCAAAAATGGGACAGAAAATACAAGTTACCAAGATCAGGAATGAAATGGGGGACATCACTACAGACCCTGCAGACATCAAAAGGTTAATAAGAAAGTGTTATATGTATATATATGAGAAATGGACCCATTGCTTGAAAAGCACAAACTACCACAACTTATCAACATGAAATAGTCATTTGAACACGAAAAGAATTATTAGAACTAATCAGTGAATTGAGCACAGTTACAGGACTAATGTAACAAAAAACAAAGATAACTGTATATCTATATATTAACAATAGACACATGGAAACCAAAATTTTAAATGCAATACCATATATAATCACAAAAGTAAAAAAAGAAATATTTAGGTGACAATCTAGGAAAACATTCAGGACTTCTCTGCTGAAAGCTGCCCAATGCTGATCAAAGCAGTCCAAAATGATCTACATAAATAGAGAAACATATTCTTTTCATGAATTGAACCAGTTAACATAGTAAAAATACCAATTTTCCCTAAACTGATACACAGATTTAACAAAATTTCTATGAAATTACCAGCAACATTTTCTATAGCTATAGGTTATATTTTGCTAAAATTTACATGAAAAATAAAAGGAACTATTCTGAACAAGAAGAATAAATTGAGAATTACTCTACCCCAAATGAAGGCATATCGTGTAGTAACAGTAATGAAGACAGTGTGATGTTAGCGAAAGGATAGATGCGTAGATCAATGGAACAGAATAAAGAATCCAAAGGTATACCACAAAAATATGGCCAACTGATTTTTAATGAAGGTGCAAAAGGAATTCAATGGACAAAGGAGAAAGAGCCATTTCAACAAATGTTGCTAGAGACTGGGTATCCATAAGCAAAAGAAATGAAGCTAAATCTATACCTCCTACATTATTGAAAAAATTAGAATGGATCACAGGCTTAAATGTCAATGTAAAACTATAAAACATTTAGAAAAAAAACTTAGGAGA
Organism: Noctilio leporinus; assembly: GCA_004026585.1. Taxonomy (NCBI): domain Eukaryota; kingdom Metazoa; phylum Chordata; class Mammalia; order Chiroptera; family Noctilionidae; genus Noctilio; species Noctilio leporinus. The sequence continues at coordinate 64,742 of PVIW01002341.1, read as the reverse complement.
AAATCTTTAAGACCTAGGGCTGGGCTAGACACTGAAAGCAAAATGAAAATGGACTAATTGGACGTTATAAAAATAGAAAACATCTGTTGGTAAAATATCTTATTTATTTATTTTTTAAATTTTATTGTTGTTGTATTACATCCATCCCTTTTTTGCTCCCCTCTGTCCCCCTCCCCACCCACCCTTTCCCCGCAAAGTCAATCCCACCTGTTGTCCATGTCCATGGTCCCTTTATACTAGGTTCTTGTCTAAGCTGCTCCCCTTCTTTGCCTCTGCCTCCCCCCTCCCCACAACCCCTTTCCCCCTGAAAATATCTTATTTAAAAGATGCAAAGACAAACTATAAATTTGAAGAAAATATGTTTAAATAATTCTAATATTTGATATCCAATTAAAGACTAGTATCTAGAACTTACAAGTTACCATCAAATCTTATAAAATTTTTCTACAGGTTTGGTTGACAACATGCCTACAGTAAAGTGTATAAGGATCCAGCCTGATGGAATTTTACACACATGCATTTAATTGAGACCATCACCTTGAGTTGGGTATAGAGTCTTTCTGGGAGTCCCTTGTATTCTTTCCAAGTCAGTCTCTGACCTTCATCAGTGCAGTGTGTTCAGCCTGTTCTAGTACATTATGGAAATGAGATCATATATGTATGCTCTTTTGTCTGGTTTCCTCCCCATATGAGGTCTGGTAGATTCACCCCTATCTTTGTGACCATGTGTACCTCGTTTATTTGGTTGGTAGGTAGTATTCCATTGTATGAGTATGCCAAGATTTCTTTATCCATTTCCTGACTGATGGACATCTGGGCTTTTCCCCTTAAGTTTGGTAGGGTCAGCACCCTTCAGGGTTTTTACCTTCATTTTATTTCAAGAGTTCTCATTTAAAAAAATTAAATGATGCTTAACAATTAGCATTTGGCCTTCCATAAACCTGCGCTTTTTGAGTACAGCTGAGCAACTTTCTGACATTAGAAGATTAAGTCAGGTTATCAGTCAAAATACACAAGAAGAGAAAATGGAAGTAGTGGAGGCAATGTGCGATCAAGCCATTGCAGCCTTTTGGGAGCGTTAGGGGGAGTCTTGGGGCCTGTCTCAAAGCTGTAAGCTTCCGTGGGCAAGAGGGCTTGGCAAGGGGCAGCAGGCAGCAGTAGACAGCCCATGGCTGGTGCTCCCCCTGCTCTAGGTCTCTGGGAGGGGCTTAGGCTCCTTGGCCTTCTGCCTGGTGCCTGGAGGGAACCAAAATGAGAGCCGAGAGAGCCAGAAGCCACAGGGTTGTTATCCCAAGATGTGAAGAATTATGTCATCCATTTAACCTCATGTTTCCTCCCTCAGGACCCTCAGCAAGATCTTCCTTCCACGAGAGCTGTAGAGGAGGAGCTGAGAAGGTGGAGCTGCCCAACAGGCTAGAGACAGGCAGTTATAAAGGGAAATCAGATGGGTAAACTGAGTGATGTTTGAGAAAGCATTGGGGCTACCAAGCTGAACGTTTATATGAATATAATCAAAGGAAAGAGGAAAGATTCGGGAGAAAGACACCAGAGAAAACTCTGAGAAAGCCACGAGACCTTGATGAAAATGGATGATCTGGTAATGACTGGGTGTGCTGTGGGGTTGGTGTTTATCCCAGACAAAGCCAGTGCTTTCCCGAGATCTGGTGACAGTTTAGGACACATGACTGAGGGGGAAGGGCAAGCTAGAAGCAGCTGTGATTCAGGAGACCTAGGTTTAGCCTTAACCTGGTGGCCCTCTGTTCTCCAGCTGTGTACAGCTCTGTCCCCTGGGCCTGCAGAGTCTCTGCCTGTGAGTGACAGCTGGGGTGGCCCAGCTCTGTTGGCCCTCCTGGGCTTAAGAGGTCTGGTTTCTGGGGCCTAGGTTTGCTAAGGCACTGCTGCCTTCACAGTGACCTTGTCAGCACACACTGAGCCAACCCTCCCCCTCTCCCTCAACCCTCATTGCTTTTGAACTACTTATATGCAAACCTTCAGAAGGTTTGCTTTGGTTCCTAAACTAATTACTGCACAAGAGAGGAAGTCGCTACAGAGTCAAATCCTCATAAAACTTCTTATATTACAGGGCATGGACTTGGTTGATGATTTTGAACAATTTATCTTGAATCACAAAGTTATATCTGGGAAAGACCCATTGGCTCCAACATCCTCAAATTAGACTACTTTTAGATGCTCATGGCGTCATAAATAGCAGGCAGCTATTACTGTCACACCCAGCCTGGCAATTCAAGGGTTGAATGTGGTCATTCTGCTTTTGGAAGATCCTCTAAAAAGCCATGCTATATGGTGCTGTCACTGTGCAGATAACCATCACAGACCTAAGGGGTGAAGGCAAAACTTAATCATCCTCACACTCTATCAATGTGTGTGTGACTTCATTTCCTTGGGGTGAATCCCTTAGACTCTGAGTCACTGCGTCTTAAATGGTGCAGCTCAAGAGAACTATCTGTGGACAAACTGACAAAACCAAAAAGGGATCTGGCAGTGACAAAGATACTGGTGCTCTGGAGATGTGAGTATGAAAAAGAGCAACATTTCCAGTCATTTTTATTTCATGTATGTGTCACTATATCACTAGTTCAATATTTGGCTATTCTCTCTACATTTCTAAATGTTCATCAAAACATTGCTTTAAACTTTTCTGATTGGGAAAGTCATATACAGAGTTAATCTTTTTAAAATTTATTTAATTTTATTGTTGTTGTATTACATCCATCCCTTTTTACTCCCCTCTGTCCCTGTCCCCTTCCCAGAGTTAATCTTAACATCAGCATGTGCTATATTCTCTAATCTAGGAGAAGAGAACCAAAGTGTCTAATTAGATTCACCCTGTGGAGCTCATGGAATCCACCTGGCTGAGCTGCTACCCAGAATGCTCACCACACACTCCCACTGTTGTCCCAGATTGCAGGGCACCAGGCTTGAGAGTGGAGCCCTGTCATCAGCTGCCTGTATGGTTCCAGTGGCAGGCTATCCAGATAACTTGGTGACAGGTTCATGACCACTAGGTGCAAGATGGACTGTCAAATACCATACAGGGACCACAAAACCAGAGTGTGGGTTATGTGTGTGAGGTTGGAAGTAGTAGAAGGAAGGCAGACCGCCTCTCCCCAAAGTGTCTGACAACAAAGAATGGCAACCGGCATTTGGTCCATTCCTTCCTCCTCTTCCTGTCGCTGTGGTGACTTCCACTTATGAAGAACTCCAAGCCCTGCTGTGTGGAGGGTGTACAGTGGGTGAGGAAGGCCCGGTCTGTCCTGGGGAACAGCTGCCTCCAGGATTCAAGCACACAGCTCATGGGGCAAAGTTTGTCCTTCATCTATTTCTTCCCCTTCCCCCAGTTGTTCCTGAAATTTGGCTCTTTACTTCAAGGGGCTGATATTCTGGTTGAAAGGGAGAAAGGGGGACAGGTTGTGAAGGGGATTGTTCTCTATTTTCAAAATAAAGAACTTGAGTCTCTTCACTTCCCCAAACCAGGCCTTCCCTGCAGACACGTTTTTCTCACTGGGGCTGCCTAGAAGAACAGCAAAGTCATCTCAAATCCCATCTTATTGTTCTTCCCAGAGATAAGGGATGGTGGTCTGGGAAGAGCCTGCTGGACAGATGATGCTCTACTGCAGCACATTCTGAGGAACTCTTCCATCCCTCACTCTTCTGAGATTAGCTTCCTGTAGGCATTACTGAAAACCAGCAGGCTGTTAGCAGGCCTGGCAGGAGTGGGTGTGTAAGTGGAGCGTGTCCTGGGTAGGCCGCTAATGAGAGCAGAAACTAACCCAGGGGTCCAGGGCCACAGTGCTGGGCAGGATAGGATCTGAGTGCTCGTTGCAGCACCAGTGCTCCCGAATCAGTGTGGGTGTCTGCAGGCTCCGCTTTGAGAGTCTCTAGATCAAGACCAGACTTAGCTTTTCGGACCACCAGACAGTCATGGCGTCCCAGCCACAGGAGCCACAGAGCATTGCGGTACGAGTCATGACACATTCTCTGGAAACATCTCCCAGTTGCTTCCTTCTCAAAAGAAATGCTCCTCTGTTGGGTCAGGGCTCTTGTAAGTGCACCCCAAGACTGCCTGGGGAGGGTCCTCAGTGTCCTTGTGTCTGTGTCAGGGCCTAGGTGTCTGTCTGCCTGTGGAGGCCCCTGCTGCCCGCTGGCACACCGTTGGTGGCACAGCAGTGCATCCTCTCTGAGGCCAAAACTGAAACAACTGCAACAATGTAAAAGCCCCTTTCTGAACCACAACCTTTCCTTGGGGGTGTCATTTTTGAGAACATACTTCTCCATTCCTTGAATGGTTACCTTTGCTTCTGTGATCCTGCTATTTATGTGCTGAGAACTTTTTGGAAAGCCCTTTTCCAAGAAATGAGCTAGCATTTTGGGGACCGTGTTTATTCAGTCTTAGGAGACCACAGGTCAGATGCTTCCAGAACAGCTTCCGATGAGCCTTGCAGAACTATGTGTCTGGCGTTCCCATATCCAGCCACATGAACTAAATACTTCTCACCTCAAAGCCTCAGAGCTTGGTCCAGCCCCCACCCTTTGATGTGCTCCCCCCTCACCCCCAGCACCACAGCTGTGGTCTGAGAAGGGAGCTTCCACGTAGCCCCTGAGATCTGGAGATGCGAGAAGGGAGCTGGGTTGAGTCTCTTCTGCCCAGGCCACCTTCAGGTATTTTTTCTTCCAGACCTGCCCCCAAGTTGCAAGTCCCTTTAAAAAAAGATGTACCCTGCCCTGGCTGGTGGCACGGTGGATGAGGTGCAGGTCTGCCAACCCAAAGGTCGTTGGTTTGATTCCCCAGCCAGGGCACATAACCAAGTTGCAAGCCAGGTCTCCAGACAGGTCCATAGCAGGAGGCAGGTGAAGGGCAACCATACATTGATGTTTCTCTCTCTCTCTGCCTCTCTTCCTTCCCTTCTCTCTAAAATAATAAATTAAATCTTAAAAAAAAATAGATGTATCCTTAGGCCCATTTGAGAAGATGGCTGTTAGGTTGTCACCACAGGTTGTGGTCGGAGGTGGCATCCTGGCGCAGGGCAAGGATGTGGTTCAAAGGAGAAAGGGCTGGATGGCCAAATTGACTCAACCTTGGCTCCTGTGGTCCTGAGAGTGATCCACACTCATGGTGTTTCAGTTCCTTCGTCTGTAAAACAGGATGGGAGTAGCATATGATCAAGTATGATGGAATCAATAGGTCATAGCAGCTATTGGTGATGATGTCATTGTGATCATCATTATTGCCATCTTCATCAGTGTTGGTAAGCATTAAAGATCTTTGGAAAATAGGTCATGGGCTACAAACTATCATCTCCAACTGAAATCCTTTCTGGGCCAAAGTAAAGTTAGGTCTAAATTTTTCAGGCACTAGTTCTGACCTCAGAGATTCTTAGACACTGTACCTCATTCCCAACAAGGACCATAGACGCATCTCCGGTGTGTAACCGCACACATATATTCACACCAGGCCTCCTGTAGACACAGAGCCAAACCTCTCTGGCAGCCCATGGGTTAAAAGTAGCAGGGTGAATTTTTAATTTTCTCTTTTCAATACTCCCACCCTTAGATTACCCATCATTTGACTCCCAATAAATTTCAGTTTGAAAACACACACACACACACACAATTAAATTTTTAGATTTTTAGCCTGAATAACTTCTTTTTAAAAAACAAACAAAATAAGTTAAAATGCTCAGAATTTTATTTAGGAGTAAATAAGTAATTTAAAAAATATATAAAAAAACAAATATTCTTGGTAAGTACATTAAACTAAAACCAAGAACTTCCTTGGAAGTGTTAAGATCAATGGTGAACAGATTTTTTCTTTATTCTATAGATTGTGTCTGTTATTTCCAATTTGGGAGCTATAATGATCTAGAAAAGGTAATACTTTCAAAAGCAGTGATAAGAAGTACATTTAACATTCAACAAAATCTCAAGTGATAAAATTGATCTAGAAGCAAAGATGTTATATGATTTATTAATTGACTATAACTGGTTGAGCTCCAAAAATGTAGATTGGATGTATCTGTGAAACTTTCCAGGTATGTTATGATCACATACTGCCCTTTGTATACTTACTTAATTTGTAGAATTTAATTTTAAATGCTCTGAACCATGGATATAAACAATAACATAAGCACTGTAAAAATGTAATTCCATTTAGGAGCTAAAGATAAGGAACATAAAAGGTTATTTTGGCCCTGGCTGGTGTGACTCAGTGGATTAAGTGCTGGCCTGTGAACCAAAACCGGTTCAATTCCCAATCAGGGCCCATGCCGGGGTTGCAGGTGGGGTCCCCGGTTTGGGGTGTGCAAGAGGCAACCACACAGTGATGCTTCTCTCCTTCTTTTTCTCCCTCCATTCTCCTCTGTCTAAAAAGAAATAAATAAAATTTTTTTTTTAAAAAAGAGATGTTTTGTCCCCAGAAAGAGTTCGAGGTGGCTTAGTACATGTAATAGGAGGAAAAGAAAAGGTGACTGAGAAAGTTGGGCAGATATTTATATAAATATTCTATGTTTACACATGAATGCATTTATGTAAATAACAACAATGATGAGCATTTTAAGCAACTTACCATTTTATAAGTACTTTTATATCCCTCATCTGCCCAATTCTAAAATGGCTATTGATTTATAATTGACGAAATGAGAATCTGTGTCCAAATGAGAAAACTTTGAAATTATCCTTTAAATTCTCATTTAATGAGACATTAAAGTTTTCAAGGCCTTCCCATATCATGTCCAATATGGGAGAATGAGCTCTTTCCTACCAGAGCAGTGCTTGGTAGGACATGACACCATAACCCCAGGGCGGGGAGAACAACTGAAGGCACTGGGTAGTGAAAAGCAGGCAGATTCTGGAGGAGAGACAACTGTTGGAAGGAAATCATGACCCAGGTATTGAACAAGCAGATACAGATTCTATCTAAGCTCAGTTGTGTAAAGGAAAAGATATCCCCAATGAATGAAAAGTTATGAAAATTCATGAAAGAAATAGAAACTATTTAACAGGTAACAAATAAGACTCTAGACTAAAAATAAAATATCTGAAATTAAAAAAATTCACTCTATGTTTATCAGCAGGATGGCGATGACGTACGGACAAGTAACTGAATCTGAAAATGGATCGCATGAAATGACCCAATCTAAACAACAGAGGGGAAAGATAGGTGAGAAAAATCAGATTCAAGGATTGGTGTGAAAATATAACAATGTCTGACATATGAAAAAACACAAAAGAAAAGGAAAGGAGTAGGAAAAATAATCCCAAATAAGATGAAAGATATAAAATTTTCAGATTTAAGAATCTCATCAAACCCCAACTAGAATAAATACACAGAAATTCACACCTAGGGGCATCAGTTATGGAAGGAAGGGGGAAAAAAACTTAAAAACTGCTGGATAAAAATGACACGTTATATTAAACGCTGGAACAGCCTACTGACTTCTCATTGGAAACTGGAGAATGGAGTAGTGAAACACTGTCTTTGAAATGCTGTCAGAAAAAAAATGTCAGCCAGGAATTCTACACACAATAAAAATATCCTTCAAGAGTGAAGGCAAAATAAAGACATTTAAGATAGCAAGAGAATTCATCACCAGTAGAAGTGCACTATAAGAAAAAAAAGGAACGTCTTCAGACTGAAGAGAAAGGATACCATTGGAAATGGTGAATTTTGGGATAAATGAAAAAGATTCTATTTTCTCTTTATTTAAGATACATATGATTGTTTCTATTTTTTATTGTATTTTTACCATTACTATTTAGTATCCTATACCCACCCCCCAATCACCACACTGTTGTCCATGTCCATGGGTCCTTTGTCCTTTTTGCCCAACCCCTCTACCCTCTAACCTGCCCCCACTGCTTAGCTGTCAGCCTGCTCTCTATTTATGAGTCTGTCTCTATAAAATACATATGATTGTTTATAGAAAAATATATAATGCTATCTTGTGGGGTTTATAATTATGAGATGTAATGCATATGAAAACTATACTAAAAAGAATGATTGGGGACCTGGCTGCTATGGCTCAGTGGATTGAGCACTGGCCTGTGAATCAACGGGTTGCTGGTTTGATTCCCAGTCGGGCCAGGTCCCCAGTTGGGGGTGTGTGAGAGGCAACCTCACACTGATGTTTCTCTTCCTCTCTTCTCTCAAATAAATAAATAAAATCTTAAAAAAAGAAAAAGAATGAGTGGGGATAAAATGGATCTGTACAGTTATAAGATTTGTACATTTTATGTGAAGTGGCATAATCTTAACTCTGATCAATTGAAACGGAAAAGAAAATGCATTGTTATCTAAAGGCAATCAATAAAAAGCTTCAAAAAAAGTATCACTGAAGAGCCAAGATATAAATTAATTCTAAAGTATATTAAAATAATTTAGGCCCTGGCTGGTGGCTCAACAGGTAGGTGCTGGCCTGTGAACCCAAAAGTCACTAGTTTGATTCCCAGCCAGGGCACATTACCAGATTGCAAGCCAGGTCTCCAGCCAGGTCCATAGCTGGAGGCAGGTGAAAGTCAACCGTACATAGGTGTTTCTCTCCCTTTCTGCCTCTCTTTCTTCCCCCTTCTCTGGAAATAATAAGTAAAATCTTTAAAATAAATAAATAAATAAATACTTTAAAAAGAAGGCAGGACAGGAAGAACCAAAGAAAAGAAATCAGAGGCTATAAACATTCAAACAGTAAAATGAAAGTGTACCTCCAAATATATCAATGCTTACATAAATTGATAATGAACTAAGAACTTCAATTTAAAGTATAGATTGTCAGATGGATAAAAAAGCTTTGTATAAGAAATGGACTTAGAAGAGAAAGAACCAAATATGTTCATAGAACAAATGATGTTACCATGGAAATAGTAAGCATTAAATGCTGAGGTAGCTATGTCAACATCAGAAGACGTTAACTTCAAGATAAAGAGTGCTACAGATTGAGAGAGTGTCATATGTTAAGGATAAGCATCAATTCATCAGAAAGACATAATTATAAACATGTTGGGGCCTAATATATGGGGCAAAAATAGCAGAGTTAAAAGGAGAAGCGGTTTCACACAGTCCTAGTTGGAAGTGTTCACACCTTCCTTCTCAGTCATTGCTAGAAAAATGAGGCCTACACCAGCTGAGCCATATTGCAGTTGACCTGTACTAAATCATCACCTCTGGACTTATTGATCATCACCCAACAAAGGCAAAATATGCATTTTCCTCAGCTGCAGATAAAGCATTTGTCAAGAGAAATCATATGTTAGGCCATAAATACATCTTGATAAGTTTTAGCCAAAATGGCAGGTTGAGGAGATGAGCCATTTAAAACAAGCTCAAATGTGAAAATTGCAGCCGTGTCTCTGGGCCTTCTATAGAGAGCATAACCTTCCCTTCCCAAATAAAAGGACAAGACCAGGGATATCACAGCATCATTGATAAAACAAAGTTAAAGACAATGTAATTTAAAGCCATCCTGTTGACTTGATTGAATGTACTACAGATTAGGAAGACAGGGTACCACCGAGAAAACAGGACCACCAGATTCTCTTCTTCATAGCCCCATGAGGTCAGGATGGGGAGAGGTCATTAACCATAACAAAAGGTCATGTGTTGATTTCCACTCTCAGGCTGATAAAAGTATATGCAGTTTAATGTTGGTTTTGGCTCAGCCAAAAGCCTCTACAGTGAAATGAATGCTGAGGGAATGATAAATAGGTCTCAGTAGTGGAAGCAGTTACAGGAAGTTAAAGGGAAGAAGAAAATTCATGTGTCAAGCATCTTGGGCAGTTTTTGGTGTGTGAAACCTAAAACTGCATGCAGAGGGCAGTTAAAACATGTCTGTTGATTAGAGGAAAGGATCCACCACTTGCAGTTTGAAATCAAGGGTATAGTACTAAGTACAGAGTGGCGCACAATAAATACTTTTCATACTGAACTGGAAGCCTAAATCAGGAGGCCTTGACTGCTACACTTAGTTCTGAACTCTGTCTCCTAAACTGTTCATGTTCCTCATAAATGTCAACTTACCTTGTCACTAGAGCACAAGGAATATGTCAGCAACCGGAACTTCAGAAATGTCACCCTTCTCTAAGACCAACACAAGAAGAAGTGCAAAGTGCACGATGTGGTGCCTTCTGATTCAAGACCATGGTCCTCAGGTGTAGTCACCCACCTCCACCCTGTGCTGTACTGTGTTGTCTGCCATTGTTTGGCTCAAGACCCTCCATCCTGGCTTCACTCGTGCCTCCATGGCCCCTTGGCTTCCTCTGAGTTTCAACTTCCTTCTTCCTAATATGACTCCCTCTGGGGCTTGTTTGAGAATGTACAGTCACTGCGTGCCATCCCTCGCTTAGCCTGCATCCACACCTCCTGTCCCTTACCACTGACCCTCTTCTAGACTCACTGTGATCATAGCAATAACAGTAGGTCCCACAGGTGAGCAGTGCCCTGTGTTCTGGGTCCTGCATCCACAGGGTCAGTCTGGTTTTCATCACATGCCTAACTCAACACCGAACTCAAAACTCTGAGGATACCAAGAAGCATCCCCTTTCCCAAAACTGTTTGTGACTTTACAGATGACATAGAGGACACCAAGGAAGAGACTAACCATACATATCCAAAGTCAAAACAAATTCTTGAGTGAATAATTTTCTTCTTTCTCAAAATTCTTTCTTTTGAGGCCTCATTCCTGACCCTCCTCCTCTGGAATTTCCATCCTTACCTAGGAAATTTGAGTTCCTACTCTCTGATATGAAGTAGCTTCTCTATCCCTCAGTAGCCCAGGTGCCCAGGCTTGACTCTGACCTCAGGGAGCCCCTCAAAACACCTGCCCCCAGAACTGAGTCACCCATAAAATCTTCCTAAAAAATATCACCTCTACTACCACCACTGATCCAGTACTCATCTTGTATTGGGCAAAGAACTCATCATTTACAACTAGTAGTGAATGACCTTGATTTAGGTAATATGATTATTTTCACTTACTAGGTAAGAACACTAAGTTCGGAGAATCATTTGCCAACAGAGGATGTCCACGTCCCTGTGTACCTCTGACTGCAATCAGGTGGGCCCTTCTTGCAGCTGCCAAGCTGTTGGTGTCTTCCCAGAGGACCTCTTGCTGCATTCCCAATAGTAGTTGCCCAAGATGCTCACCAAGTCCTTAATCCAAGACCAGATGGCCTCTGTGGTTCCTACAACACAGTTTCCTCGATGAGCTTTGTCTTCGCAAACAGCCTTTCTGTCCATCCTCTCTTTGCCGAGGCCAACATTCCTTGAGAAGCAACTGTTCTAAACATGTGTGGTGTGCGTGGCCATGCTATCTCATTGAATCCTTTCCACAAAGCTGGAGGTAGGTTCTGTTAGTATCCAGGGCCTCCCGCATGGGTTCTGTCTCCCTAGCTTTAAAATCGACAGCATCTTTGCCTCTATCCCCTTTTATGGCCTCCTGTCCAGGCATGTGGGGGGCAGCCTCTGGCACTGACTTGTCAGGGCTTAGAAGGACCATCACTTAGAAATGACTGGAAAGCCAATGAGAATAGCACTTAGGGTGCATGTCCACTAACTTCATAATCAAAGAACGAGACCTTTGGGGACCCTTTATGTGGCAATACTGGTGGAAAGAGTAACGGCAAGACTGCAGAGAGGACAGCTAGACTCAGGGCAGCTCCATTGTCCAATGCTTATGTAGAATGAACACATGTATGAATTAACAAAACAAGCCCAGAGCTTCATTTCTGTACGATTTTACAGCAGTCTGTCACAGTGCCAACATTCTATTCCTGGGAGAGGAGCAGGGGACTCTGTGCTGCTACTTCCTCTGCTGACTCGTGAGTCATGAGTCTGTGGGCACCTCTGCAGGGCCACAGGGAACTACACACAGCTCCGGCTCCACGGGCTCCAGGATGGAGTATGTGGTCTTTGCTGTGGCCCAAGGTGGCCTAGTGTGTCTCTTCACCTGTGTAACTTAGTTAAGGAGGTCCTTCCTAAGTCTCCAGAAGCTGAAATGTTCAGAAGAGTAAGGCTCACCCACTGTATACATCTTCACCAGAAACCATCCAGCCACAGACTTCTCCACAAACCAGTCACCAGCCAGCACTCGGGGGTCGTGAATTTAACTCAAGCTCCTAACCTGGTTGGAGCTTGATAAAAACTGTTCACGGGCAATCATGATACAACAGACAAACCTCTGAAGTGGATGGCCCCAGGACATATAATATAAAGGGGCTTGTACACTGCAGTCAAGAATAAATGCCTAGGAAAAAAGCAAAATGCAAAGTAGTGTGTACAGTATAAAAAGGGAGGACATGCGCATAGAGCTACATTTTGAACAAGAGAAATTTATTCCTGAAGCATCCTAAGGGCTGCAGGAGGAACAGGTAGCTGCTCTCAGAGGAAGAAGGCTTTTCACTGCTGATGCTTTTATGTTTTGAATTTTGAACCATTAGATTGCATTATCATTTTCAGAAAGTTGAGTTACAACTCACATACCATACAAGCCACCCGCTTAAAGTGTACCTTAATGCAATGGTTTTAAGTGAATTTACAAGGTTGAGCAACAATCACCACTGTCTAATTCAGAAACATTTGCATAACCCCCAAAGATACCTGGCACCCTTGAGTAGCCATTCCCTCATCCCCTCTCCTCCTGTTCAGGACAACCATTAATCCACTTTCCGTGCCTGGATCTGCTGAGCTGGGCCATTTTATATGAATGGAACCATAAATTATGTGGCCTGTGAGACTGGCTTCTTTCACTTAGCACAATGTTTTTAAGGTTCAAGCCATGTTGTAGCATGTGTCAGTACTTGATTCTTTTTTTATGGATGAATAATACTTTATTATTGTGTTTTCCATTTATTGCTCTATGGCTTTTTGTGTTCTTTCAGCCTTTGGGCTATTATAAATAATGTTGTTATGAACATACATATGTAAGTTTTTGTGTGGATATGTTTACAATTTTTATATATATACACGGTGCACACTATCAATTGGCAAAATTTTAGTAAAATAAACAACATACCACAAATGTTATATTTTGAAGTAAATGTATTCTTATATGTAAATACATAAACATAGTCATTATTTTTTAAATTGTTCAGAAAAGTCTCTAAGCCCTGGCTGTGGCTCAGTGGATAGGTGCTGGTCTGCAAACCCAAATGTCATTGGTTCGATTTCGAGCTAGGGCATATAACCAAGTTGCAAGTCAAGTCTCTAGCCAGGTGCGTAGCTGGAGGCAGGTGAAAGGCAACCATATATTGATGTCTCTCTCCCTCTCTGCCTTTCTCCCTTCCCCTTTCTCTGGAAATAATCAATAAAATCTTTTTTAAAAAGTCTCCATTTGCTGCAATAATAGACTTGATTCAACTTTGGAATCCTGAGCACACTTTAATTAACTTTTCTTTATCCATAGACATCATCATGCTTTCAATCTTAGCTTTAACAGCCTCTTTACTGGAATGAGGTTATTTATTAACTTCTATCTCACAAATGCTCCATACATAATAGTCTAAAGGATTTACATCTGGTGAACTAGGTGGCCAGATTTCATTTGACCAGAATTCAGGAACATTGACAACTAAGAAATTCTTGCACCTTTTTGGCGTTATGTGCTGGTGCACCATCTTATTAGAAGATAAAATGGCATCCAGTTGCAACTTGCTTCAACCACAGTACAACTGCTTCTCTCAAAACATCAAGGTAAACATCCTGGATCTTCATTGATGATCTCCTGGATTCTGTATACAATATCTGGACTTGTGTGATCCTTGTGTACCTTATGTGTTTTCCTTGTTAGTGTGGCAACATCAGGATCAGCATCATATACCTTATTCACATTGTAAACTGTACATAAAGGGATGTTAATGAAGTCTGCAATTTCCTTAACAGTTCATCCTGCATGCAGTCCAGAAATTCTGGTTGCTCTAACATCATATTCCTTTGACATGATGGTTGCTCTCAGAATTTAATACTTTATATCTGAAACAATGATGTTCAATCATAACCTTAGAAACAGGTTTTCAAAATTGGTAGGAAACACACAAAATAAGGAGATGTAAAATTGCCAATTATTGCCAATTGATTATTCACACCATATATATAGTGTGCATAATTATATATATATATATGTATATGTGTGTGCATGCATTATATATATGGAATTGCTGGGTTATATGGTAACTGTATGCTTAACATTTTGAGGAACTGCTAAATTATTTTTCAAAGTGGATGCACTAATTTTATATTCCCACCATCGATGTATTGAGCGATCAAATTCTTTATATTCTTAACAACACTTTTTTCTTTTAACCATCCTGTGGGTGTACAGGGGCATTTCGTTGTGATTTTATTAAGCTTTTGTGCTTTATTAATTTTTTAAACCCTCATCCAAGGACATGCTATTGATTTGAGAGAGGGGGAAGTGAGGAAGAGAAACATCTGTATGAGAGAGAAACATCGATCAGTTGCCTCTCATACGCATCCCAACCCCAGACTGAACCTGCATTACAGGCATGTGCCCTGATCAGGAATAGAATCTGATAACTTTTAGTTAATATTACAGTGCTCCAGCCAGCTGATCCACATCTGCCAGGGCTCATTGTTGTTTTGATTTGCATTTCTCTAATGACTAATGACCGTCAGCCTCTTTGCGTTTTCTTATTGGTTATCTGTATATCTTCTTTGGAGACATACCTGTTGACATCCCTCATACATTTTCAAATTGGGATATTTGTCATTTTATTGTGCTGTAATCATTTTAAATATATTCTGAATACCAGACTGTTGTGAGATAAATGATTTCTAAATATTTTTCCAATTTGTACATAATCTTTTCCTTTTTCTGATAATGTCCTTTGAAGTACAAGTTTTTAGTTTTTATGAAGTTAAATTTATCTATTTTATTAGTTGCTTATGCTTTTGGTATTATATCTGAGGAATCATTGTCTAATCCAAAATCACAAAGACTTATGCTTTTTTCTAAAAATTGTAGAGTTTTAGCTATTAGATTAGGTCTTTGATCCATTTGAAGTTAATTTCTGTATATGGTGTGAGGATGAGTTCTAACTTTATTCTTCTGCATGTGAATATCCAGTTGTCCCAGCACCATTTGTTGAAAAGACTATTATTTTCACTTTAAATTATTTTAGAACTCTTCTTGAGTTCTATACATATAGGGGTTTATTTCTAGACTATCAATTATATTCCACTGACCCATGTGGGGAACCCTGGACCCGCAGAGATCCTTTGGTGCCAAAGATGAAATGAAATGAATGCTTCCCAGGCAGCTTGTGCTAGAGAAGAGAAGGCTGAGTAGGGTCTGATAGATAAAAACTTCATTTGCCCACCTCCAAAGGTTTTTATTGATCACAGAAGGTTGGGGGGTGTATGTACCCACAACAATTCATTACTATAGAAGAATATCCAAAAGGAAGGGAGTTGTTAAGTTTAGAAAAGGTGACCAAGAACTCCGGGTGGTTAATACAATTTCAGGCGGGGTGCGATTACATGAGGGTGAAGGTTTTAACATTTGCTGCGGATGCGATAATTAAGTCTAGGAAGTTTAGGTCACAGGCGCAGACTTCAAAGGACCTGTGGAAGGTTTTCAAGGCCAGATTCTCACCTAGGGCACTCTTGGCTGCAGCATTGAGGCCTGTATGCACTTAGTGTTCCTGGCTTTCTGGTCAGGTCTTACAGGGTTGGCCTGGCCTGCACCAGGCTCCATGCCCCGAAGCCTTCCCAAGGGGACCCTGACAAACCCACACATATACCCCTATGCCAGTACCGCACAGTCTTGATTACTGTTGCTTTGTATTGTTTTTCAAATCAGCAAACGTGAGTTCTTTAACTTTGTTCTTTTCAAGATTATTTTGACTATTCTGAGTCTGTTGCATTTCCATATGAATTTTAAAGTCAATGTGTCATCTCTCCAAAGAGGCAGCTGGATTTTGGTAAGGGTTGCATTTAATCTGTAGATCAGTCTGGAGAGCATCGGCATCCTAACAATATTGTCTTACAACTTACAAACAATCCATTTATTTGGGTCATCTTTAATTTCTTTCAACAATGTTTCGCAGTTACAAAGTGTATGTTTTGCACTTACTGATTTAAATTTATTTCTAATTACCTTATTCTTTGTGATGTTATTGTAAATAGTATTATTTTAACTTAATTTTTGGATTATTTCTTACTAATGTACGTAAATACAATTGGTTGTTTTTATTGATTGTATCTGACAATCTTGCTAAACCCCTTTATTAGTTCTAATAGTTTTTAGTGGGTTCCTTGCAATTTTCCATATACAAGATTAAAGATGATTTTATTTCATTGTTTTCAGTTTGGATGATGTTTATTTATTTATTTTTTTCTTGCCTAAATGCCCTTGCTAGAACCTCCAGTACAAAGTTGAATAGAAATCGTGTGAGTGGATATTTTTGTCTTATTGCTGACCTTAGGCAGAAAGCTTTGAGTCTTCCTCCATTAAGTATGGCATTTGTTGTTGGTTTTTTATAGATGCCTTTTAACAGGTTTGAGAGACTTCCCTTCTACTCCTACTTTGTGTGAGTGTATGTGTGTGTGTGTTTGTTTTGTTTTGTTTATCATGAAAGGGTTTTAGATATTGTCAAATATTTTTCTGGTATGTTGAAGTAATCGTGTGGTTTTTGTCCTTTATTTATATGGTGTATTTCATTGATGCTTATATGTAGGACCATCCTCTTGGTCATGGCTTATGATCATTTTTATATGTTTTTGGATTTAGTTTGCTAGTATTTGGTTGAGGATCTCTGCATGTTTACACAGAGAAATGTTCATCCGTATGTTTATTTTCTTGTGATGTCTTTGTCTGGTTTTGTTATCACGGTAACAGTGGTCTCATAGAATAATTTGGGAAATAGTTTACCTTTTCTATTTTTAAGAGTTTGTCACAGATTTGTGTACACTGTCCTTTAAACACTTGGTAGAATTAACCAGTGAAGTCATCTTCAGCTTTTTGGAATGTGTAGTTAAATGTTTTTATTAACTTTTGAGATATTTACAGACATTAATTTCGTGCCCTTTTTTCTATTTCTGCTCCTTCTGGGACTCCACATTATGTGTGTGTTGATAGCTTGATGGTAGTTTACAGACGTCTGAGTCTCTGTTCCTGTTTCTTCTTTATTTTTTCTTTCTGTTTTTAGTTTGGAATATCTAAACTGACCTCTCTGCTAGTTCACTGATTCTTCCACCTGACAGGGCTGCTGTTGAGCCCTTATCATGAAATTTCCATTTCAATTATTATACCTTCCAACTCCATCATTTTTTTAAGTGAGACATTTTTTCTCATGCTTTTCTTTAGTTCTTTAGCCACTGTTTCCTTTAGCTCTGTGAACAAAAAGTAAAGATTTTTGCCTAGTAAGTCCTCTATCTGGGCTTCCTATTGATTCCTTTTTTCCTTTGCCTAAACCGTACATTCTTATTTCTTTATGTGCCTTGTAATTTTTTGTTGTTGTTAAAACTGGGCATTTTAAATAACATGAAGTGGCAACTCTGGAAATTAGATTCTCCTCTCCACTCTCCAGGGCTTTTTGGGGTTGCTGTTTGTTGTTTGTATCATGACTTTCTTGATGTAATTCTATAAAGTCTGTATTCTCTGTCCTGTGTTACTGCTGATGTCTCCACTTGCTTAGCTCCAAGGCTTTGCTGATGGGCTGAGTATTCTTCACCCTCATCTAGCATTAACAACCCTGCCTTCATCTTCTGCTGGTGCAGAATCTAGGTAGCCAGAGATTACCTTAAATCCTTTGAGGGTTTTACTTTTCTGAGTATGAACATAGCCCTGGGCATATGCTAAGTCTGACTTACTCATCATGAACATGGCCTCTAGGTTCCCCTAAACATGTCAGAGCTTTTCAAAGCCCCTAGGAATACCCCATTGCCCTGTTTTCATTTTAAATTTTTGGTTCACTTATTGTTTGCATCAATTGTTTTCCAGCTTACGTGAAGTTAAACAATTGCTTCAAAATGTTTTTGACAAATGCACTAGAGGAAATGGCTTTTCACACTGGGCAGATTCCAAGTCAGATTAAATAAGGACAGACTTGCGAGTGAGTCGTCCAGAAAAAAAATCACCAGACTCCGTGATTTTAAGCTGTTCATTTTCAAGGTCACCACAGAGGTTCAGAGAGGGCCATGGGCATGGGCAAGCTAAAATGCCACAGGGTTCACTGTTCCTAATACAATTCAACTGTTTTGCTTAAGGAAACATTTCCTGGATGGCTGCAAGCCTTTGGTTAATTTCCAGAGTTCTGAACAAATTGATCCTGGCTGTTTTTATCAGTTTATCCTTGCTTTTATAGAGGGTGACTTTTCAAGGGTTCTTACTCCACAGTTCTTGTTGATGTCACCAGATTGCATTATGCTGTCAAATGTTGTATAATAAATTAAAATGTAGAATTCTAAAGTCATATGTCCCAAATAACCTTAACAAGATGCCTGGTCCATATAAACAAACTTCTGTGGGTTTAAGAGAGTCAAGGGATCCACACACCTTGGTGACCTGCATGCTTCTGGGGCTCTCATGGTCTCTAACACCTCAGCAGTAGCCTGTGACCCTCTTACTCCTTTGCACACCCACCCTGTAGCACCCTACAGGGCGCTACAGCACGCCTGCAGGCCTACAGAACGCCTCCACTCAGCTGTAATTATCAACCCTGCAGAGAGTAAAATCTGAGGATTTAACATAGGTGTGTTAACAAGACACTCAAAAAATTTCACAGACAAGCCTGTTCATTAGAGGGCACTCTCCTAATTGCTGGCAGGATTGGGCTTTCCCATCCCCTGTGACACCAGTGTTATGTTGATGCTAAAGAGGTGGGGGTGGGAGTTGAGGGATAATGAGTCTTACTCTCAGGGGGCTGGGTACTGAGGAGGCCTTTGGGGTTTACCTTCTAATTCCATGTCCACGTTTCTCAGTTATTTCACTGCTTTGATGTGCATTTGCTATTCTGATCCACAAAGTGTTACACAGTGGCAGCCTTGCAACACTCTCAAACACTGCCTGTTAAGATCTCCCAGACCCTGTTCTGTGTTCCTTCTTGGAGAAAATCCAACCTGCCAAAAGACTGCATTGATTCATTGTTAATTAATTGTTTTTACATTATTATAAATCAATTCCTGTAGGTGATATCACCAATTCACAGTTTTTAGAGAATTAAAGAAAGCCTGCCCTGAAGGGTGTGGTTCAGTTGGTTGGGCAGCATCCCGCAAATTGAGGGGTCGATGGTTTGGTCCTCAGTTGGGGCATGTCGGGGAGGCAGACAACCAGTGTTTCTCTCTCACATTGATTTTTCTGTCCTCCTCTTTCTCCCTCCCTTCCCCTCTAAATAAAAAAAATAAATAGTAAATATTTAAAAGAAGAAGAAGAACAAAGAAGAAACCCTAATGAGGTTTCTGGCCAAAGTAACCAGGCCTCTCACCAGTTCCAAAGAGAGGACGTGGCAGTGAACTGCACCACAGTCTCAGAGTCAGAGGCCCGTTGTCTAGCAGGCCCTTCTCCGTGAAGCCTTTCAAACGGACATGAAAGCAAACCTAGCTTCAACAATTGTCAGCTGATGGCCCCTCCTCTACATCGCCCTTGAAGTGACAGCACAAGCACCCAGGCTGCTGTTTCTGGTGAGCTCACACCCCACCCCTATGTCATCTTGAGGAAAATTTTAGTCCTCAGGTCATTTTGTTTGTAAAATATTCAGTGTGTATCTTCAGGAGGTGTGTTCTTTTTTTTTGTGACAATTATCCAAGTATAATTATCATGTGACATACTGTATATAGAGTATATATACATTTGAGAATTTTGACATATTTATGCACCTCTGAAGCCATCATCAGACTCAAGATAATGAACATATGCATCAGCCCCGAAAGATTGCTTCAGCCACACTCCATTTCCTCCCTTGCCTTTTCAACCCTCTCCCCCAACAGGCAACTGACAGTCTGCTTTCTGTTACTATAGATTAATTGCATTTTCTAGAATTTCATCTAATTTGAATGATAGTATGGACCCTTTTCATGCCTATCTTCTCTTATTCAGCATAATTACTTTGAGATTCAATCATGCTTTTGTCAATAGTTCCTTCCTTTTTGAGTAGCATTCCGTAGAATGAATGTGTCAATTTATTAATATACTCATCTGCTAGTGTTCATGCTGCTTTCCATTTCTGATAACTTCACATAAAGCTGTTATGAACATTTAGGTGCAAGCCCTGGTGTGAATCTATGCTTTTATTTATTTATTTATGTGTGTATACTATATAAATAATCAAGGGGAAAAAGGCTGAGTCATATGGTAAATGTATTTTTAACTTTCTGAACAAAATTGAGAGTGTGCTCTTCAAAGTGGTCATACTACCTTCCTTTTCCACCAGCAGTGAATGAGAATTCTGGCTGCTTCACACCCTTGCAAAGGTTTGGTGTGGTCAGTCTTTTTCATTTTATCCATTGTAGCAGGTGCTTAGTGTTATCTTATTGTGGTTGTAATTTACATTTTCCTGATGACTAACAGGGTTGAGCACCTTTTGTGTGTTTATTGGCCAGCCCTACACATTTTTTTTAGTGAAGTGTCTGTTCAGACCTTTTGCCTGTTAAAAAAAATATGCCTGTCTTCTTATAAATCACTTCTTCATATAGATACAAGTCATTTGTGACATAGGTTTTGCAAATATATTCTCTCAATCTGTGGCTTTCTTTTTCACTCTCATAAGTATCTCTTGAAGGGTAGACATTTATTTATTTTTTATTTTGCTAAAGTCTAGTCAATAGATTACTTCTTTTATGATTTATACATTATCTGTTGAATTTAACAAATTGGTGTCCAAACCAGGATCACTAAGATTTTCTCACTTATTTCCTTCTAGGATTTTTATGATTTTAGCTCCTATATTTATGTCTATGGTCTATTTTAAGTTAACTTTTTATACAATATGAAGTAAAGATGAGTTTCTTTCTTTGTTTTGTGTTGTATATGGCTGGCCAATGTTTCCAGCACTGTTTGATGAAGATTATACTTTCTATGTGGAATTTTCTTGGTGCCTTTGTCAAAAATAAATTGACCATATAAATGTGGATCTATTTCTGGACTCCCAATTCTGTTCCATTGATCTATGCTACCTTGACATAAATCCCACAGTTTCTATAGCTTTATAATCAGCTACAGCAATTACAAAGTAAAATTTTAGAGCTTTATACTAAGCTTTCTGAAAAGAATGCAGGGTTTCAGAGGTTCCTGGCCTCCCCAAATTGCCTGTCCCCACACCCTAGTGGGCCTGTGCTCCTTTAGTCCGTGAATCTGGCGTGGGAGGGGCCCCTTTGAGATCCTCTCCTATCCTGACTTAGAGAAGAAGAAAGCAGGGGAATCTGACTCAGAAGGAAAAGCTCTAGAGCATGACCTGGATTCCCAGCATGACCAGTTATTCTAATTTGTTAGAGGGAGGTCTGAGGCGATGAATCGTACCAAAGAGACAGGTTCATTGACGCCACACGAAGACCAGGAGGACAGCAAAATAGTACCTTGTGGAAACCAGGCCACCTGTAGTACAGGTTCAGCCCAGGTCCTGGTTATAAAATACAGGAGATTCAAATGTCCCCCTTTTTATTCCCATCTTCTTACTAAAAAATAATTCCCTACTATGGTTTTAGGTCCTGGAAGAGGGGTCACATTTGAATTGTACTGAGGAACACAGTACAACCTCTGGCACAGGATTTTTCACACAGTGCAGCTGAGGAGCTGGGAAGGGCTTGCGGAGCAGCAAAGTGGTGAGGAAAGGAGAGGAGGTGAGTCTGGGAGCCACAAGGATTGTCTCAGGCAAGCCCCTGAGCCCATGATCAAGGAACAGGCAGAGACCCCGGGGGGTCAGAGAAATGGGACACTGTCAGAGGGCCTGGCTGAGCTCTAGTTAGGTTCTGGAGGCCAAACCAACATCCTGCTGGAAAAAAATCAGCAAGGGAGGATGTGCCTGAGAAGACTCTGGAATAGAGTGGACTTGTGGATGGGCCCTGCTTAGCTAACACTTGGGAAATCCTGGCCTCCATTCTGTTTGCTTTATAAAGGCCAGGCCCCCAGGACCTCATTCCTGCTACATGTGTTTGACAGAGCTGGGGTTGGGTTGCCCTGTGGCCCCTGCGCAGCCACCTGCGGCCCTGGAGCTCCCAGGCAAACTGAGATAGCTCAGCAAGATCCAGATGCTCAGCCCCATGGCTGGGTCTGTGTCTGAACCACTTCATGGGCAGGAACAGCAGGACAGTCCTATAGCACGTGGCCACTGCGAGCCACAGGCGGGACGTGCTGGGTCCAGCTTCCTCTACTCTCCCCATCAAACAGCAGGATTCTCACAATGGTTCAAGGAGAGAGATTTTAGTCTTCTTTTCTCATTTTATTTTGGTAAATAAAGCTCCATGTAAAGCAGTAGAGTTCAGATTTCTTTACGTTGAGTGAGGCTTGTGAAAGTGCTGATCTAACGGTGTTCACCAAACTCATATTGCCAGGCATAGACACCTCTGAGTCAGGGCTTCCCCACTTGACATGTGCACCTGAATTCCAGGATCAAGGATGAGCCCATGGTCCAGCACAGTGGCCACTGCTGCCACTGTGTCCCCTTGTGAAGATTCACAAAGCAATCACCATATTAAAGGTCCCATAGCCCAGAAAAGGATGATCAACATCATTAGTTCTCAGAAAAATACGAATCAAAACCACAATGAGATGCCACTTCACACTGTGATAGAATAAAAAAGATGGACAATAATGAGCATTGGAGAAGATGTGGGGAAATTGGAACTCCCATACGTCGCTGTGGGAATGTTGGATGGCACATACGGCTGCTTCTGAAAACACTATGGTGGTTACCCAAACTTAACAGAGCTACCTTGTGACCCAGCCAGTCAACTCCTAGGTGTATACACCCAAGAGAACCGAAAACATAGTCATTGCTCATGAATCTTTAGAGCAGCATTATTCACAATAATCAAAGAGTAGAAACAACTCGAATGTCCACCAACCGATGACTGGATAACCAAAATGTCACATATGCACACAGTGCAATACTATTACTCAACAGAAAGGAATAAAGCACCAATACACCCTACAACAGAAATGAACTTTGAAAATACTGTGTCATGGAAGCCAGTTCTAAAAGCCACCATACTGTGTCTGATTCCCTCTATATAAAATGGAAAGAACTGGCAAAACTATAGAGATGGAAAGGTTAATTGTGTGCAGGGTGGGAGGGAGAGGGTGGGAGTGACTGCAAGTGGTTGTAAGGTTTCTTTTAGATGAAAATGTTGCACCGTTAAGTCGTGGTAATGGCTGCACAACTCTGTAAGTATACTACAGGCTATTGAATTGTACACTTATAATCAGTTAATTCTATGATCTATATAAATTTTATCTCGCTAAAGTTTTTTTGTTTTGTCTTTTTTTTTTTTTTTTTTTTGTAAGGTTTTAAGAAATCCTGTGCACAGAAACCTTGAATTCACCTATCCATCAAGACTTTCCTCAGAGTGCACCCTGAGAAACTGCTATTCTGGGCAGCACATTTTAGGAAAAGTGCTTTAGGAAAAAAACCGAGGAGTTTGGCAGGAAGGTCTTTGCTTTTGTGAACACATCTTGAGCACAGTTGATATACATCATTTTATATTTTATTTACATTCAACGTGCTTATGTCTTATTTTCCTGGTAGCATTTCAGGAAAGGGCAGTGTGATTTTTGCCTTTCCAAATCCCTGCCCTCTACTACTCATCAAGTAGGGTACACAGTAGCCACCTCATAAATATCCAAGTAAGACTTTCCATCGTTAATGAATTAATTCAAATATTCAACAAAGTCAAAAGTTATTTAAGTTCCCTTAAGTGCCAGGCACCGTTCTGGATGCTGGGAATGCAACAATGAGGAAGACAGATGCGGGACAGCCAAGACCTTCCCCAACATCCCCAGGGGCCACAGAGTGGGGCACCTCTGCCAGGTGGGGCAAGTGGCAAAGTTAATCCCAAGGCACATTGTTCACGTAGTCAAAACTTGTCCCGAAATCCTTAAAAGAGGTATCGCATTTGAGACATGCTCCCTTGCTGTCTCACACAGCCTGTTTTTCTCCAGCATGGGAGAAGGTGATTTTTCCTTGGCTGACACCAGCGGAAGCCTCCCGGTTAGGATCTGTGTACACCCAAAGTGTCCCCTTAAATCAGTTCTCCTTCGCAAATCCAGGTGCTCCCAGGCTGAGCAGTGAGCAGGAAGGACCAGCATAGCCAGACCAAGGGCCCTGGCTGACCAAGGCCTCACTAATTGACCCTCCACTGTATCCACCACTGAGGATAACAAGATGGCACACAGAAGTACCAGCACTCTTCAAATAACTTTTTGTTTTAAAAAATGTGTTGAATTTGTGTAAGTGATGATATGAGCTTGTAATGCAACTCTCCATTTCAGGAAGCTCAGCTGAGTTACAAACCCCGGGCTCTGGAGGCGGAAGGCGGCCAGGGGCCCGCAGAGTGACAACTGGCTCCAGGCCAGGCTGCCCAGAGTGTGCAAAGCTGACCCACCGCCTCCCAGGACAGCCCAGTGAAACCAGCACCGGCGGGAATCTGACTGTGATCAGGGGGCCCCGTTGAGGGCACTCAGCAAGGCAGTCAGGAGGACAATTGCCTGGAGGGCAAGGTTACCAGCCCCCACTGGGCGGACCTGGGGAACCGGTCTGGCTGGCTTTGGGGTCAGAGGGCAGATTTCCCAGCAGGCAGTGTGGCTCTCAGGAGGCTCTTGGGGCCAATCCCACCCCCAAGGGACCTGGACAGGAAATTTTAGCAGACTGGGCTTCTGAGTGATTCCTGTGGACCTTTTGTACCTTTTCATTCCCCCTAAATGCATCTGAACACAGAAGAAACGGAAGCCTCCCATTGAAGCCTCCCATCCGGGGCTAATGTGCAGCTTTGCAGCACCTGAGCTCCCACTGGCTCAGATCCTGGAA
Organism: Noctilio leporinus; assembly: GCA_004026585.1. Classification (NCBI taxonomy): domain Eukaryota; kingdom Metazoa; phylum Chordata; class Mammalia; order Chiroptera; family Noctilionidae; genus Noctilio; species Noctilio leporinus. The sequence continues at coordinate 39,761 of PVIW01002341.1, read as the reverse complement.
GCTCTGGAATTTACATGTAATTAAAGGAAGACCAAGTTTCAAAAAAATGCAGACTGGGTTGGAGATAGGAGGCCCTACCTCACCGATGGTGGTTGTGCTTTCCCTCAGCATATGGGTCCTAACATGTGTCAAAAAGGTTACAGGGGCCAAGTGTTTAGTTTGGGGAAGAGAAGCTCAAGCATGATATTAACTACTACCTTCACATGTGGGGGAAACAACGGCTATGTCCTTCTTAAACTGCAGGAACAGAGCTCAGCTAGGATCCGAAAGGCCTGAGCCCCAGCCACCCTTGAAGCACCGGGCATCCAGAACGAACTCCCAGCTCTGAGACGCCCCACTGCTGGCCTGGAGGGGAGGCTTTGGGCAGGCTGCCCACCGCCCAGTACCTGTGGTAGATGAGGCCAGTGGGTGCTGCCTGGTGGCTGGCGACCAGGACACGGAGTTTATGGCCGAGGCACAGCAGGACCCTCAACCTGCTGCATGGCAGGCCAGGCAGGGAGGGCTTGCTTGCAGGGCCAGGCTGGGTGTGAAAGTTCCTGGGCTGAGTCTGTGGCCAAGGGCAGAGGTGGGAGACCTGTGTGTAATAAAAGGGGCCACCTGCAAAACACGACAAGCTTGGGGAGGCCTGTGTGGCAGCCTTACCAACTCAGACCTAAAGTAACCACTTAGGATAATCTGAAATTAAAAGTTCCTTACTAAAAGCTGTTCATAGTGGGTAGTCTTGTCTTAAACTGGTATTTTTCCTGAACACATGTCAGTCTTTAACTTAACTGAGCCTGTCTGTTGTCTTTTCGTATCTATGATAACATACGTTTGGCATGTCAAATTTCCTTTTTCCGGATCTCTCACAGAGTAGGCACCACACCAGGGAGAGAGGGAGGAGTGGGGGAGCGGGGAGACCACAGATGCCCTCATTGTCATCAATATTGTGTTCATTGCTGGCTGTTAACTCGCCCCTGCCCCTCTGTGTAAAAGGGTCTATCAGTTTACATTCTATCCAAACCCAGAAGTTTCCCCACTTTGCTTTCTTCCACCTCCCTAATCTATCACCAATGAATTTCTTGGAACCCTCTTAAGTCTCCTCTTTTGACTGTGATGTGTAAAATAAGATGCTAACCGCCATTTTCTGGAGCATTTTTCAGTCTGTTGAGGTTTCACTTCCCTGCAACTGTCATCAGTTTGGCTCAACTAAACTCATAAAAATTCTCTGCAGGTTTGATTATTTCATATGTTAACACATGGAAGCTGCAGCTCTTGGGGAGGGTGGTATGGGAGCTAGACAAAAACAAAAACAACGTTTCCACCCACCTTCTAAGTTCTACTGGGCCTAATAAACACACTAGCACTAGCAGAGATAGATGAACAGGGGAAAATCAGATTTTTAATACATGGGCATGGGATAGTCAGTCACATGAACATGGAAATTCCAGACAGGAAGGTACATTGGGCACATAAATCATTTTGGACAAAGGAGAACAGGGGTGGAGGGGGAGGTCTGAGATTTTAAAGGTGAAAATTGGGATTTACAGGGCATTGAGGAAGAGCAGAACACACACAGCAGTTAAGTTCTTGCTAGGCGACCCAGAGCAATGGGACACAGGGAGAATCTAATAAACAGCTCTGCTCAGCACTGTCCCACCCACTCTACTCAATTCAAAGCTGGCAACTAAGGCAAACATCCTAAACTCCCTTCCTGAAGCAGGTTTCTCTGTCTGAATCTCTTGGGCAGGAAGGGGGAGGGTCAAAGATTCTTTTTGAGTCTTTGTTCATAAAAAGCTTAAAATCAATATCTCAAAAGGCAGCTCCAGGGTGGCAAACTTTGGCCCCCTTCATTCTCCTCCCCAGTTCCAGTAACAAAAGCTTGACAAACACCTGGAATTTCCTGACAGTTAAGGGTGAGAGAAGTGTTTTTGTTATTCATAATAAGCCTCTTCAACCACTACCTGAGCTTTTGCCAATGAGGCAACCCTTCCTGGGCCCCCTAAGTGGCTTCAGAATGGGGGCTGGTGGCCAGAGGAAGCAACCAACCAAGAGATTAGAGGGTTGAAATGTTCAGACCTCCCCCACACCAACTTCCAAGGAGAGGAGAGGGACTAGGGACTCAGTTAATCACCAACGGCCAATGATCTAATTGGTCATGTTCATGTAAAAACCTTAACGAAGAGGTTTGGAGACCTTCTGGGTTGGTGAATACCTCCAAGTGGCAGGAGGGTGAGGCACCCACACTCCATGAACAAAAGTCTCTTCTCTCAGGACCTGCCAGCCCTCTCTGCCCACGTGTCTCTTCATCCGGCTGTTTATATATACCCTTTATAATACCTCCTATAATAAATCAGTAAATGTAAGCATGCTGTCTCATTGAGTTCTATGATCTGTTACAACAAATTGTTGAGCCTGAGGAGGGGGTCAGGGAAACCCCTAATGTGTAGCCAAATCATACAGAGTTGTGGTTAACCTGAGGATTCAATACTTGTGATTGGCATCAGAATTGGGAGAAATTTGTGGAACTGAGCCCTTAACCTGTGGGGTCTATACTAATTCTGGGCAGTTAGTGTCAGAACTGAATTAAATCATAGGCCATCTGTTGGTGTCTGCAGAGAAGGGGAGAGTTGCTAGGTGTGCAAAACCCAGACATTAGGTGTCAGAAGTGTTGTGAATAGAGAGACAGCTTTTTTTTTTTTTAAAGCTCCCTTCAGTTGTTCAGTCTGTGGCACCCTCTCCACCTTATGGATCCCTACGTTCCCATGACAGACCTAGGGGACTATCCTCAAACCACACTCACCCGACTCTTCTCTCCATTCCTGAAGGCTCAGTTGCATTGTTGGACCCTCTCCCAAGTTACTGCCCATCTCTCCCCAGTCCTAAGCAGATCCCGTCCCTCCTTTAGGAGACAACTCATGCTCGGCCCCACTGGCCCACACGGCCAGGTGCAGCCCCGCACCTCCCTTTAGCTCTTGTTCCCACATGGAAATCCCTTGAGAGAATGGTCATGTCTCCACTCTCCAGGGCTCCACTGTGGCAGTCTCCCAATCTACCATCTCAGCCCTGAGAAGGGATCTCAAAGTCTCACCCTTCATTTCCAACTGCCTGTTGAGTATCTCCAAAGAAATGGTCTTCTCTTTCAAATTTGCTTCTCACTTGAGCTTTTGGCTTGGAAAACTCCCTGACCAGGGTCACATGTCCACCTTCTTCTTCCCTTGCGGCCTGTGGTACCTCCTGGGCAGCTTCCTCAGCCTTTCCTCACGACCTCCGCAGGAACCAGCCCTGGTGACATCTTGATCTCAGACTTGTTGCCTCCAGGACTGAGAGGATATCTTTTCCTTCAAGCCACACAGTTGTGCTCATTTGTTAGGACAGCCCCAGCAAATCAATGCAATCTCCACCTCAGTCTGCTTTCCCTGGGGCCCCATCCCAGTGTCATGGGTGTCTGAAGTCACCTTGGCTCTGTGACCTCAAGTACTGGCTCCTTGCAGGGCAAGGCCCATGTCTTCTTCCTAATCACTGTATTTCTAGCGCACATAATAGGCACTCAATTACTCGCTGGCTGCTTGAGAATACAGAGAAAGGAGGGAAGGTACATCTCTCCAGAATGAAAACTGACTGAACCTTCGCAAATCACCAGACATTTACATTTTTGCCTTTTAAGTAGTTGGTGCCCTTCCTGGTGCCCTTAGTAAACATGTTTGAAACATCCTCGCTGTGGCCAGCTCTGGGCTAGGTTTTACTGAAATTTGCCCATCAGTTAGACACAGTTCTCCTTAAATCACTCCCACTGTGTTGGGGGAAGTAAAGCCTGCCCACTGAGTTCCAGGTCATGTTGAAAGGACCGAGACCCCAGAGAAGGAAAGACCCTCTCCATCAAGTGTCAGGGGAAAGAAAAGTAGCCTCCAGCTGGGGACGCATGGCTGGCCCCCAGGGGCAGGCTATGCAGGGTGGACAGAGGGAGATGTGTTGCTGGCATATCTTCTTGGTGCTGTGCTACAGGCTGGAGTCCCACAAAGAGTAGAACTCAGCCCTGCTGTGAGCTGTCAGTCTGTGGGCACCAGAGGAGTAACAGGAGGCCACACCTGAGGGGACGCTCAAGCTGGCTTCTTTAGGGTAAATTTGTCTGTATGAATTTTCTCACCACCTTCCTCCATGATCATAGTCCTATTCCTCCATCTCCAAGGAATTGTCCTATTCCTTCCATCTGACAATGGCGAGGTCAGGGTGTAGCCACTCTCTTAGTTCTTGTCCAGACACACGTGCCAGATGGTTCAACCAGGTGCAAATGAGGATGATGAGCTGGATGTTCCAAAAGGGCGGTGCCTGTGTTTTGGACGACTCCTGTCCATTCCTCTCTCCTTTAGCCCCTCCTGCTGCAGTGCCACCGGGACGATGGCTTCCCTACGCTTTCCCTCCTGCTGTCTGCTGTGGAGGGCGCAGATGTCTGAGAATCAACTCTTCACCTTTGACTAGTGCCTGCTAGGATGGGGCTTCTGGACCACATCCTCGCTGACGGCACAGGGCACCAGAAGCCAAAGAGCCAGCTGCCTGGGTGTCCTCGTCCCTGGCCAGCAGATACAGCCTTGGCTTACTTCCTGTAGTCCAATTCTCTTTTCCTGGCTGCTGGACACAGGCCATGGCATTGCCCTATACTCTATTACCTGGAACTCTCCATTCCTTTCATTCAGCCTAGCTCTGACCCCATGGCTCTCTGTGTGGGCTGTGATTGACAGGCCCATCCCCCATGGCCTGGGAAGCCCACCTGAGTGCAGGGGTTCAATACCCATAATATAGTTGGTTCAGGGAACGTGGGAAAGGGTAGTAACACAGAGCAAGCACTCAGGGGGAAATTTTGAGTATTCATAATGTATTTGTAAGTGGAAAGGAAACTCACAAACAAGTGTGCAAATAGTATCATATATGTGTTTCTGTGTATATGTGTGCATATACATATCATATATATTATAGAAATACATATACATATATACATATAGGTTGAATTAATTATTCTGCAATTAATTAATTCAGCTGCATAAGCAGAGAGCAATGCCTGGAAACATGCTAGAAAGTTATTAAAAAAGTATAAATGCACATAGTAGTGATAAGACTATTGGTGACTAATTTTTTTAATTTAACTGTATTTTCTAATTTTTTGGAAAAAACACACATATATTAATTATATAACAACAAGTAATAGGAATAAAAAATGAATAATTGTCTATAGTGTCTCATAAAATGCAGGGGTTTTTCTTATGAATGTAATTTCGTGTGTGTGGGTGGGGGGAAGGTGAATGGAGGGGGAGTTCTGACCGCTTTTGGGGAAGGTCTGGGCCAGCTGCTCCCACCCAAACGTCCCCTGATCCCGATTCTAGATCACACTCTGCTGCCCAACTTTGGCCCTTAGCTTCCTCATGGGGAAGAGGGGGTCTTCAGCTGGAATCCCAAAGATGTCAAATCAGAGATGGTATTTAAGTTGAGTCCTTCTTCGAGAGGCTGGAAAAGACGTTGAGCTCAACCCAGCGTCCTTGGGAAGTAAGCCATAACTGATCCAGGAGCCATAACCCCACGCCCAGTTTAGCCTGCAGTACAGCCCCGATTTCCAGGCTGACTCTCCTTCACTGCCTGGATCGTAACGGGCATTAGTTTAATAATCAAACAGTGAGAGCCCTTTCTTATTTACTGTTCAGTCGCCAATAGCAACTCCTCACCCCCTCTGGAATGAACGAGTGGTGGTGGTTCCTCTAAAAGCAATGGCCACTGTGAACTCAGCTGTTAAATGTAAGTCCGCAGCTTACTGGAGGTGGTTGTTTGGATGTGTAAATTCTGCTTTATTAGTACACCATTAAAGCATACCAGCTTGTCAAAGTAACACCTCTTCGAGATGAGAAGCCACCAAATGCCCTCACCTACCTGGGTCCAGGGAGAGAGCGTGAGCAGGCATTTCAGGGAGAGAGCACTGGTGCTGCGTCTGCACCCATCTTTACTGTGTACGGAACTGTACAGGTAACGGTTAGAGCATCCTCTGGGGTTTGAGTTCAGGCTGGATTATTTTGGACAAATCACTTTGATAGCCATGGGCCTCCGTTTTCTCCCGCAAGAGCTCAGGCTCTAAAAGCTTTACAACTAAGCTGGTTCTCTATCCCCACAGAATACTTTCTCCTGACACTCCCTGACCCCCCATTCCTCAGGTGGATGAGTTGGGGCAGCCTTCTAGATTTGGGCTTTTAAGGAGAGATCATTTGCACCTTTATTGGATTGAAGCTTTGAAGGTCCTCACCTCTTTCCTTTCCTCCCATAGCCCTGAATACATCTCCTTGGAGGAGAATTTTGCCAGTCCAGACCTGAAAGTGTTCTTCTCCTCCCTTCTTTCACTCCCACTCTCCTCCCATATCTGTCCTGTCCTCCCTTCAGGGCCTGGTAAGGACTGCTCTTGTCCGTGGACCTGTTACACAGACATCTTCTCGCTCCTGTTCCATCTTCCAAGGCTACTCCCTCAGAGGTGCTGTGACCAGGCTGCAAGCCACGGTGGCACTTCCCCTCTTGCTGAGGGGATGGGCCCCTGGGTGCTGTCTGTTAGCAAAAACCACCCAGGCCAACAGCCCAACTTCTGTAATTGCTTTCAAGTGCTAGAACACATGATGGATGGGAGTTGGCCATGGCAGGGACCAGAGTGCCGCCTATTCACAGGATGTACTCGAACAAACAATCCAGGATGCAAAGGCCTCCTGGCTACGGGTGCTCAGCTCTCAACCTGCTCCCTAACCCCCGCCTCAACTGCCCCAGCACCTGTCAGGCTGCTGCAGCTCCATGAGGTTGCATTCTTTCTGTTCTTGTAAACCGGTTTCCAGTATCTTCAAGGATGTTGGAGCACTGCGGGACTAGCGGCCCTTCCACCTGGGTTCCCCTGGTGGGGATGGTGAAGGCCCCCAGACCTGCAGGTGGGGCCTGAAAATGGGAGCTGGACGCTGGGCACAGCGCTTCCGTCCCCACTGGATCCCAAACTCTGAGCAGGAGGGTTTCTGGGGTCTTGCGATGAGCCCAGAGGTAATCTCCAAATAACTCAGCAACCACAAGGCCTGGACACTAAAGCGTCTGGAAGAGCAGAATGGCTCAGGGCATGTCACTGTAGGGAGCTGTGGGGAGGCTGGGTCAAGTGCCACCTGTTGCTGGGTGCCTTCCTGAGACATGGGAACTGTAGGGCTGTTCCAAGGACCATTTGATTATAAAGTCCAGGGGTGGGTGGAAGGTCCTGGGTGGGCCTTTTCCTAAGTGACCACACCCTTGTCATGGGCAGTTTTGCTCCATCCCCAGGAAGCAGCCAGGACCTCCCCTGCCCTACTGTGTTGGGATGTGTGGCTGTGCTGGTGTGAGATAAAGGAGCCATCCCTCTGGCCTGCCCCTGGAACCTGATTGTGCCCACAGGTCCGTCTCTAGCCTTGCTCCAAGACAGTTCAGAGCTCTCCTTGTTGCACTCCATGTGCTGTCCCCTCTCTCCGCCTATGATAACAAGCAGAGCCTCCTCCCCATCTTCAGAGCTGAGCTCATCCAGGTGTGACAATGCCTGTGGTTTTACATTGTCCCATGTCCTGTGTGAGGCAGGTGAGGTCCTGAGAGGTAAGTGACTGCCACATTCACCACTAGTGAGTCTCTGAGCTGACCCAGATCAGAGCTGAACTCCTGCACTGACTGGAGTCACAGCACAGCTGGTCTGTGTCTAGGAAAGGCACAGACGCTGACTGTTAGGAACCCTCGGTAAAGGCTCAGACGGGGGTGTCTCCTGAACAGGTGTCCTGCATCGTCTCCACTCAGGGAACCAGGAGGCTAACCCTGAAAAGGAAAGGGGAGTAACAGTGGCCTTGACTAGAGATTCAGGTTTAATCCCACATGTACGCTCACTAATCGGCCATTAGGCATGGCCTTTGGTCTTATCGCTGGGGTGGAACATGGGTTCAGAACTCACATAGACCCCTGCAGACCTCAGTCTCTGCCTCAGAGATAGAAGGAAGAAATAAGGATCAAATAAGAAAATGTGTGTGAAATGCTCAGCCCAGCTGGGGAGTGCACTACGACTATTAACATTAGTATTGGTATTAAGGGTAGTGGCCTGGAGCCAATCACTTAACCTCTGAGCTTCTATTTCCCCATCTGCAAAGCAAGGAAATAAAAATAGCTGGTGCTCATGATTGCCACCAGTGTCAGAAGGACAATCCTGTATGCTGTGAATGGTTATACCAGCAGCAGCCACCACGTCTAACCTTCTCCATGCCTTCAACAGCTCAGTGGTAGGCTCACCAACCTTCCCAAGGCAGAGCGCGACCACGCACTGGCACCCTAATGTCTAAAATTATTAAAGGTGTCCAGACAATGTGCCTGAGGTGCCCTACCCTCTCATTCCCAACTCCCAACTCCCAACTCCCTGAGTTGTTCCCCTTCTCATTGGAGACAAAGTTCATTGTAGAGAACTCAGAGATACATAACGCCTGAGAGAATTTGCAGGCAGGGCCGTTCTAACCCGCACGGCATCCTGGTGTGAAAAGGAGAAGTAACCCCTTTGCTGGGCCAGACATGCTAGGGAGTATGGACCTGGGTGCAAGCTGGATTTCACCGACACGTGTGAACACCCGTACACACATATAGGCACACTAGCTCCCTGCTGCAAACCCAGGAGTCTACAGGGGTCAGGCAGTGTGTACATACGTGCTCAGGAGAGAAGCTGGGCATGAGGCAGTCAGAAGAGTCACAGGGCCACTGTGGCCGGTTCCGGCTAGCTGTGGCAGGGAAGGGCAAGCCCCAGGAGACTAGGCTTTCGATTTTTAAGAGAAGCGAGAAATCTAGGTATCTCTATGAAGTTTCCTTTGTTTGTTTTTAATTGTCACCTGAGGATATAGTTTTATTGATGTTTAGAAAGAGGAAAGGAGAGAGGGTGGAGGGAAAGAGAGAGAGAGAACATCGATGTGAGAGAGAAACGTCGATTGATTGCCTCCAATACTCACCTCAACCAGGGATGGAACCCACAACCTAGGCATGTCCCCTGACTGGGGATCCAACCCACAACATTTGGGTGCACAGGACAATGCTCCAACAAACCAAGCCGCCCAGCCAGGGCTCCCTGGTTTTAATAGTCATTGTGCAGGTCAGGAAAACATATCTGCAGTGTGGGGGCCACAGCCAGCTCCCGTACTGTGCAGAGCCCCATCATAACCGATCCCTGAAACCAGTGCATGGGGTTTGTCCCCCTCATCATCCACCACTCCTCTATGGGGGCTGCTCCTGGTCACAGCCTACGGCCTGGCACCTGGACTCCTCCCTGCTGTTGTTTTCCTGTGTATGTGTTCCTGTCCAAGGAAAAGCCCTCCTAAAAGCAACTCAGCCCAGATGCTAAGACCATGCTGGGCACATCACCTGGCTGGCATACCTGTCAGGCCAGTGCTGACAGCCACTGTCCTAGGGATGCCTGAGAGCACCAACACCAACTTCCCAGTGGAGGCCAGCGGGCAAGTGAGGCCCGCATGCGTTCCCATGTGAGGACCATGGGTTGGATCCCCCAAAAGAACCTCTTCCTGGCATTGCCCCTCACTTCTGCACTGTTTCTTCCTTTCCAGGATTAACTGGGGACTGATGACAGTAACTGTCAGTTCTCACACAGGACAGGCACCCAGTGACTGTTCTGCAGAAAATTCCTATCTTAAGATTTTATAAGATATTATTTAAATAAAAGTAATTACTTGAATAAAAGGGTTTTTCAGTTCAATACATTCGGAGAACATTAAACAAAAGTTCTTTCTTTACTGCAGGGCTACTCAGGGCCTTCGGCGTGCTGTGGCAATCCAAGAGGGTGACCGTTCACACCGCGTGTCAGGTGGTGGAGACTGTGGGTGGATCTGTTGAAAGGAGACTGTGAGGAGGTACACTCTGGGCGAGGAGGTTTCGCAGAGACTTCGCCAGTGACCAGCCCTGGGTCTGCTCACAAGGCTGGTTCCTCATGCACCCAGCCCTCTTCCCCCTCCAGCCACTCCGGTTTCCCTGTAATTGTATTCCCATATGCGTCCTGTCTGGCTCGACACAACGCTGGCCACTGACTTCCGGAATCCTAAGGCCTCGCAGAGGCCTGTGTGTCCCGAGATGGCCTCTTGCCGCTGGCAGCCATCTCCATGAATCCGCAATGAGAAGTATAAAGGCCAGCGGCCAGACTGGCACCACTGACCCTGTGTGGCAGGAACCACGCTCCGCTCTCCTTTGCCTGCTCATGCTCCTCACGTGGCCAGCAGACCTCGGGTTCTAGGAATCTGGTGGCTCTGAGGTCACCTCAACAGGCACTTAAATCAGAACAAAGCACGATTTTCACAATGTCTTCTCTGGGCTTGGCATGGGTGGACCGTCAACTGCTACCCTGTGATTTTAAGGGCCAGTTTCTTTGATTCTAAGATGTCATCAATTGTAGGATGCACTATTGTTTTAAGAACAGCTTTTTTTGTTTGTTTTTTGGTTTTGTTTTTTTTTTTCTTGTAGGAGGGAGAAAGGAAAAAAGAAATAAATGCCACATGTAGTGTAGCCACTAATTGTAAGACATATCCTGATTCCAGAATAATTAAAATCTGAACAATTGTGTGCTTTGGAATTGAGGAAACAGAGTCTTTCTCCAGGTCAGGGCTGGCTTCCTTGTCCTTCGATCCTGAGGAAGCTGAGGTGCAGGCTCCAGGGAGGGGTCCAGAGGCTCGGTGCTGGGCAGGTGTGTGGTCTCAGCAAATAGTCACCGGCCAGGCGATGCCAGCAGAGCCTGCCGCTCAGTGCTAAATGAGAGGAGTGAGGTAAATCACGCTCCGCCTCCACCCTCTTTGGTGGGATCAGGAATCCTATTGGGAGGCAACATGTCTCCTGCAACTTTCCAGAAGGAAAGCAGTACCCTGTCCTGTTGTGTGCAACTCTCAGAAACATGCAGGACTGTCCAAACATGTGGGATGCCCGCTCTGTAAACTGTGACCCAGAGCATCACTCTTTCTTCAGCAATGACAAAAGTTGCCACTGATCTTGAAGATAAAATAAATATGGAAATTTACTAGGCATATTTGGAGTAATTCTGAACTGACAAGGATCCTGCGTGGTCCCACATTACAGGGTAACTCACCACCCCTAAGTCCAGGAGATCCTGTCCCATGGCCCTTTGCCCTGGTCCTCACAAGCACTGTCATACCACGGATGGAAGGCAGGTTCCGCAGCTCCCAGTGGCCCCAGGGAATAGGATGGCAATGGAGGGATGTCCAGGGTGGGAGAAGGCCTGAGCAGAATGACCAGCTGCCTGGGTGACCCCAGGGTGAGGGGAGTCTCCATGAAAGAACGAATGCTTGAGGTCATTCTTACAGAGCAGGTGCAGTGGTGGGTGGGGCCTGGAGGCTTCCGTCGGAGGAACCGAGGCTGGACGCCGCAGCGGGGACTTGGCGCTGGAGCTGCAGGCTGGGGGTGGTGGGTGGTGTGAGCTGGGCAGATTGGAGCTGAGCTGGGCTGTGAAGAGAGTTTGACTTTGTCCTGTCCATCAGCATCACCTCCTTGCTGAGAGGTTTTTACAACTTATTTTCAACAAACCAGCCTAAGGCACTTTCAGGGCTGCCGCAAGCTGTGGCATGTGCTGACACAGTGCCACACACACGCCCTGTTGTTGCCTGGGTGGCGCTACCCCAGGGCAGAGTCCCCGACAGACCATCATCACCCAAACAACCCTCTGTGGCTGTCCCTTCTGCTGCAATGTCCTTTCCCCAGGTGGGCGGGGGCTCCCTGCTCTTCTCAGCCCCTCATTCTACTCCCTTTATGCTATTACCCTGCCAAGGCTTCTTCACACTTTTGTTTGTTTTCCTGTCTCTGTCTGGCTTCCTGCTCCCAACGCGGCCTGACACTTCGCAGATGCGCCGGGTTTATTGCTGTTGTCGAATGACACCATTTTCTGAGTTCTTCCACATTGATTATTTTGACAGATTCTCAATTTTTTTTTTCTGACTTAGGGATGGTAGACACATCTAAAAGAGGCTAAAGGAATTACCCAAGTTGGTATTTGGGCTAGGAAGAGGGAGGGGGCACAGAGCCCTGTGCTTTTCCCACTTCCGCGGTGACTTTCGAGTGAGGTGCCCTTAAAGCCCCCTGGGCATTGGTCTGGCCTCTGACCTCACATAGAAACCCTGCCTCCCAGGACACAGCAGCCTGCTGTTCCAGGCAGACCAGCCACTGCCCCTCTGCTGTGGCTGAGGTTAACAAGGTGGGATCCGTTACACAGTAAACAGGACCCACATGTGATATCTGAGGGCAGGATTTGGGGGTGTGGGTGTAAAACTGCAGAGACTTTCCATGCTGGGGCTAACTCTGAATCCACCCAGAATCAGCACCTTCTGATTCTGTCACCCTCCTGCCGACAGGACACCTACACAGACACTCAGACCTGGTGTGACTCTGAGGACATCACAAACCTAGCACTCTCTCAGTTAAGAACCTTTGGAAATTGGGAAGTACTCTGACTGGGTGACTCCTTGGCTCTCTCAGGACCCCAGCACTTCCAAGCCTAGATACGTGGGAGCCTGGTGTTAGGTGCTCAACCGTGCTTTTGTGGAGCCGTCAGATGTCCGTTGTGAAGCCCGTGGGTCCAGGCAGGGCTCTGGAAGGGGCCTCCATGACCACTCTGTGGAGAGGCCCCATCATGGGAGGTACACAGGTCCTGGAAGGTGCTCTCTTCATGTGACCATTTCAAATTGTCCCAGTGGAAGGGGAGTGTGCTTTTAAACCATGAAAACACCTCTGGCATCACCACAGGGATCCAAGGAAAGCAGAAATGTGCAATATTAGGTCTTCCTCTTTCTCCCCTTTTATTTTCAGAGAAGCCACCAGAGGCTCTGGTAAGCAGTCTCTGAGATGGCCCTCGATGATCCCACCCATGTTGTACCCACAACTCCAAGGGTGGGGTGGACTGAGTGTCTCACTTCTGATGATGGAACAGGGCAGCTGTGATGGGATGTCACTTCTGATGTGAGGCTATAAGAAGACAGTGGCTTCTCTCCTGGGAGCTGTCCTACCTCCTCTGGGATCACGGCCAAGAGGAACCAGTCACAGTATCATGAGGCTGCCTGCAGAGAGGCCCATGGGTGAGGGACAGAGATATGGCAACACCCAAAGGAATGAGCTTGGAAACGGACCCCTGCACCCCAATGCAAGTCTTCAGAAGCAATGATAGCCCCAGCCGATGGCTTGATTGCAACTTCATGGGAAAACTTCAGTTACAGACACCTGGCTGTGTGCGTGGTCCTGATCCACCATAAGTGTTAGAGGAGAAATGTGTCTTGTTTTAAGGGGCCAAGTTTGGGGTAATTTGTTACACCACAAAAGATAACTGACAGCTCCTTATATTGGCAAGAAGTGAAAAAGGTGAGGAATTAAGGGATTCTGGTAAAAAGGAGAAAGGCACAGGTGTTATGGGTCAACATCTAACATCTGAAGACTTCAGAAAAGGATTTGCTCTGGGAGGAGCAACAAGAGGCCACATGGGTCCAGTGGTTGCACTAAGCACCCGAGTCCATCCCGGTGCGGAGCCATTGCTTCCTGGTGGGGCTTTGGCTGGCGACATCTGAGACCCTTACGGAGCAAACCCCCAACTCAGCAGCAACCCCCTTCAAGCACAGATGTTGGGCATCATGTTTTATTTCTTCCCCTGTTTAAATACTGTTTTTATTTTCTTATTTCTTTTTTTTTTTTTAATGAGTACAGCTCACCGAAAGATGTCTGGCTGTGTGTGCGTGTGTGCATGCATGTGTGTGATATGCATTTATCTGTCTCCACTTCCACCCCTGCCCACAGCATCAATAGTCTGATCTCTATCACCCCAGGAAATTTTGCCTGCTCTTGAACCAGATATAACTGGAACCTCACTGTAGGTGGATCTGTTTGCTAGTTGAGTGATTTGGGGTGAGCTGTGACTTTTAGCGTCTCCTTTATCTGAAGGAAGGGGGTCATTGGAGCACCTATCTCATGGGGTCACTGGGAGCATTGAAGGAGAAACCACGAGGAAGCAGTCAGCACCGTGCCTGCACAGGTGCTATCACTGTTGCTGGGCTTTAAGTTGTTCCTACTACACACAGCAGGCCCCCCTACCTTTGGTGCTAACATCTATCTGCCTGCGGCAACTGCGTGGCACTGTCCTTGGGCCTGCTTCTGTGCCAGTTTTGTGCCAACCGCAGGAGAGTGTGATGGGGCCCAGAGGATAAGGCAAAAAGACCAGCGGTAATGGTTGACGTCCACTGGGCACCAAGTTGCTGGGCCACCCGGTCTCAGTGGCCCTGTGCGGGCAGTATGCGGGAGTTATTGCGGGTGCACATGTTGTTACGGGGGTCCCACAGGCCCTGAGACACCGGCATTATTACAAACGAGGAAACAGAGGCTAAGTAACAACTTCAAATCTTCTAAGTACAAGGGATAGAAATCATAGTTCAAACCATTTCAGTCTGGCCCCTCAGTAGTATTTAAAGATAACCTGACAGTTCAAATTCTGTGCATTTCTTCCACACTTTCCTACAGTCTTGCAGTCCTCCTGACCAAAACAGAAAGAGTAGGAGACACTGAAGCCTCTGTTCTTGTCTTCATCAGTATCAGGCAAGGGACTAAGTTGTGGCCCTGCCTTCATAGCCATATTGAGTGACAGAGACAGGAAGTACAGGAGGCCAGAGCTGGAGGTGAGCATTTCACATTTCAAGATGTTGAAGAGCCGTGAGCTGAGTGACCTAGGTGATGTGAGAACTGGTGTGTTGTGCTTTGTAAAAATCCAGAGGTTTGAAGAGCACTGTAACTAGATAGATGGATGGGTAGGTGGATGGATAAATGATGTATGGATGGATAAACTTGTGTGTACTTTTTAAAATCAGAGCACACGTGATCCTACTCGAATACAAAGAAAATCATAACTGAGTTCCCCAAATAGGAAGCAGATTGTGGGTTCTCTGACCACAGTGGAATAAAGCTCCGGACAACCACAGAAGACATGACCAAATTAAGAAGCCAGATCAAAATGTGATCTAGTTCCTGGTTACATACCAAAAAATACTTGCAAAGCTTTCAGGTCTACCTATGATAGTTAAGCAGTCAGTTATCCTGAGAATCCAGGAATTGAGCGCCCTGGGGATCCTGACCTCAGTGAGCAAGAACTAGATTTAGAGAATCTCTAAATCAGGTCTCTCTGGGGGTAATAAAAACAAATAGTTGGCCTTTGTCCCCATTTCCTGGCACAGAGTTTCTAAAATCCTTAGAATTGACTGTCATTTTTATGCTCATGAGATGACCCAAGGGAGGCCCCAGATGGCTTCAGGATGGGGCTAGCCAGCCAGACAAAACACCCACACGATTAGAGACTGAGAACTTCCAGTCCACTGCTGACTTCTGGAAGGGTAAGGGGATGGAGATCAACCTCAGTCACCAATGGCCGATGGTTTAAGCAACCATACCTGTGTCATGAAACCTCTACAGAAATTCCTCAGTGATAGAGTCTGGGGGCTTGTAGGTTGGTGAACTCAGGAGGTGTTGGGAGGGTGCGTGCCTGAGACGGTGGAAGTTCCTTCCCTTCCCTCAGGCCTTGTCTGGCACATCCCTTCCGTGTGGCTTTTCCTGAGTTATAATCCTTATAATAAACCAGTGTTCTGAGGAAAGCAGTTTCCTTAGTTCTATGAGCTGTTCTAGTAAATTTTTGGAGGGGGTGTGGGAACCCCTGACTTTGTGGTCAGCCAGGCAGAAGTGAAGGGAGCCTGGGCACCTCGTTAACAGCCTGCATCTAAAGTGGGGCAGTCTTGGGGGCGCTGAGCCTTCAGCTGAGGGGCTGAGTGTCAGAAATGAACTGAGCGGTAGGACGCACAGCAGCAGTGGCTACTGAGAGCCGGAGAACTGATATTAACACAGTGTATTTGGCGTCAGAAGGAACCATGTGGGGAGACCGGCTTCCTGGCTCCGCCTTACCAAGCAGGTCAGGAAGCCAGGGAGAGAAGAGTGGTGGCCGGTTCTTCTCTCCCATAAAATTCTTATTAGAGCCAGGACACGCCGTCTCACCCCTCTGCAGATGTCTGTTTTTGTTCATCTTCCAACTAGGTACTTTCAAAACATGTCAATGGGCATTTGCACACCGAAATTTCCATTTTCATGCAAATGTATGATTCTATGAGATATTCATTATCTAACCTTGGTATTCTCATCTTAAAGTGGTATTCGCTCCTGCTGCTATGCAGAGGCATACAAAGAATGGCTTTGGATTAAAATTTGGCTTGCCCTTACTGTTTGCACTTACTCGGTTGTATGATTTGAATAAAAATAATTACCGCTCCGAGTCTCAGTTTCCTTTTCTGTAAAGTGATGGTTGTAATTCCTTGGCAAGAGGCCCTTCCATAAGGTAACACAGAGCCAGAACCCAGCCCAGGGCTCCGTCAACAAAACCATTCAATATGGAGTAGGCATGGGCATTAATTACCTCAGTCTTGTGATTCAAATACGCTTGAGATCTTATCTGTAAGATATCAACCCACAGATTGAACTAAATGACACATGAATATAATGATGTACTAATATTGAAAGTGCCAGCTTCCACCAGGATTGGCAGCCCGAGGCCAGGGCTGAGCAGGGGAGGATTGATGGACGGAGAGGGGCTGCCTTGGTCCACCCCCACTTTGGTTGAAGGCCCCTAAACTGCAAGCTCAGGGGAAGCTCCCCAGAACCCCAGTCTGGGTTTCCGCTGGTGCCCCCAGGGGCCCTGAGCTGGGCCTGAGGTGTGCAATGCTCTGCCCACTTCCACTTAGTTCAGCCCAGCACTCCTCTGGCCAAACACACCGCATGCCCCATGAGCTGGGTTCCTCTCACTCCCCTACCTCTCCCCATTTATTAGGAAGGACAAAGGGGGGCCCCATTTACCTTCATACCAGTCAGCACCTTTGTTTCCAGATTCAAAGCGATGTGCCCATAGCATTGGTTTGTCCTCCAAATCTTTATTCAAAGCCTTCCTGTGATTTCCCTCAAGTCACTCCTCTGTATTCATGGGTTGGAGAAATTCCCCAGAACCAGCATGGAGTGTGACAAGGGGGGAAATGCTGGGCCTCGTGGCCTGGACAGTAGCCGACTGTTCTTATATCCATTTGGGCCACCTTTCTTCCCTTTTTTCTTTCTTTTTAAAGATTTTATTTAGTATTTTGTAGAGAAAGGGGGCAGGAGGGAGGAAGAAAGGGGGAAAAATCAATGTATGGTTGCTTTTCACCTGCCTGCAGCTACCAACCTGGCTGGGGACATGGCTTGCAGCCTGGTTACATGCCCTGGCTGGGGAATCACACCAGCAATCTTTGGGTTCACAGGACAGCACCACCAGCCAGGGCTACCTTTCTTTCTTTTTTCAAACAAATGTAATTTATTTATTTATTGAGAGAGTGGAAGGGAGGGAAATAAACACTGATGTGAGAGAGAAATATTGATCATTTGCCTCTCCTAGACACCCTGACTGGCATGCCATGCCCAGGAATCAAACCGACAACCTTTCACTTTGGGGGACAATGCCCAACCAACTGAGCCACAGCAGTCGGGACATGGTGTCCGTCTTTTAATCAATAATGATGAAGCCTTGACGGGAATGAAAGGGCCCGTGTCTGGGTTCACTTGCAGGTCCCTGCTGCATGTGCTGTCCCTCTTCCTCTCATTCCCAGGGCTGATCAGAGTGCAAGAGACACAGGCTCTATCCAGGAGGCTCAGCTGCTCTTGTGTGCCTGACAATTAAAGCTGTTACAAAGTTGCTGTCCTGTCCCTTTAAACTCACTTTGGGTCAGTAGCCCTTTCCCCAGCCCATCCCAGCCCCTGTGAGGGTCCCTGAGGATTATGGGCTGGGAGACAGCTGGCTCTGGCTAGCTTCCTGTCAGAACTGAGAGAAAACAAAATACTTCAAGAAAAAACATCTGAACACGTAAAATGTGCCAAGGCTGGAGATGAGTTCCTCTCAAGTGACTCACCTGCATGACACCCAGCAGGGCCATCTGCCATGGCCTTCAGGTCCTAAGAATAGCCCCTGTTGGGGACCTGGAGCCTCAGTGGAAAATCTCAGTCCTATTTCCTGCTACCACCACAGCCCTTTTTTCATTTCTCAACCTCACTTAAGGAAAATGCTTTTTAAAAAACACTTTTTGCAAAACAACGAATGAAACTCAGGGCAAGAGGTGGAAGAACTCATACCTTGATGACTGTGTGTTTAGTATATGCACCTTTGCCAGATTCATCTCCGAGTCTGAGAGCCATGCTTAAGGCCAGACAAAGGCAGTGAAGCACCAACACATTTTTGGAAGGAGAAATTGTAATGCCCACCCTTTAGGCTTTTTGATGCTGGGGTTTTAAGGGTCAACCCACATGAGTGACTCAAGTCTTTTCCTGTCAATAGGTCTCTTGGGAGGAAAACACAAACTTACTTGAACAGATGTGGGCCAAAAAGTACCATCACACTGTATAGTAATTAGGTACCATGGTCCCAAAGCCTCATGCATGGTCCCCTGCACTGGCCATGTTGAGCAGACCTTGTCCTCCTCTGTACTCTTGTCTATGTGGGGTCCTGGCCTCTGGGTTCCCACTTTGTGCCCAGACTCATCATGCCACAGGGAGTTCACTGCATCTGTCACCCTTTGTCCTTGCCACCCTGGGGATCCTGCAATGTTGTTGCTCCATGGGATTGTCACTATCACGTACAAAAAACCCAAGGTGCTTACTCTTCCAATGGCCTCCCCTGTCACACAGATCTCCCTGTACACTTCTTTGGGGAAATATTTTAAACACATGAATGAGTGTATAGAAGTATAAAACAAACATCCACACATACCATAGCTTCATTAATGTTACTATTTTGCCATAGTTGTTTCAGGTCTTCAAAAATAGTACATGAAATGTTACAGGCACAGCTGATAGCTTCCTTGATCTCATTCCTCACCCTTACTTCTCTGAGACACTTTAACCTTGAATTTAGTGTGTATTAATCTCAAGCATAGGTTTTAGATTTTCCTACAGTATTCATCCATAAATAATACATAGTATTGTTTTATGTTTTTAAATGATATGAAAATTTACCCTACAGCATATATCCTTTTGAAACTAGGTTTTGTCATTCACCATTGTTTTTAGATTTACCCATGCAGGTATATGTTGCTCTAACTCATTTATTCTAACTGCTGTATAATATTCTACATGTGAAAATATGTATAACAGTTCATTCATCTTTTTTCTATTGTTGGTTTTCCAGTTCCTTTTCAACTTTTCACTGCTCTACGTAAGGCTACAGTCAATATTTATGCACATGTGTATGAGTTTCTCCAATGTGGATCCCCAACCTCTAAAGGGATGGCCCCACTGTGTATCACCAGCACAATGTGAGTTCCCAGTGCTCCCTATTCGCATCACAGATGAACACTTTGGCCAATCTGATGCATTACAGGGTGTGGTGCTTAATTTTACGTGTCAGTTTGTCCAGGACTAATCTTGATGTTTCTGTATGAGATTTACATTTAAAATGGTGGACTTTGAATACGGGAGATTGTCCTCTATAATGTGGGTAGGCCTCATTCAATCAGTTAGAGTCTGAATAGAATAAAAGACTGACTTCCCGAAGCAAGAGAGAGTTCTCTTCTCTATCAACTTGCTTTTCATCACCTTTGGCCTAAGTCTCGAGCCTACTGGTTCACCCCACAAATTTTGGACTAGTCAACCACCATAATCGCAAGAGTCAATTCTTTAAAGTAAATCTCTTTCCACATATATGCACATTCTATTGGTTCTGGTCCTCTGTATAAACCTGACTAATACAGAGATGGTATCTTTTTGTTGTTTGAGTTTACTTTTCTCTGATTACTGATGAGATTGACCATCTAATCAAATGTTAATTTGAATGGCCTCATCTATGACTTGCCCACATCTTTTGCCCATTAAAAAAATTGGCTGTTTGTTTTACTCTTCATAGATTCTGACTTTGTCAGTTATATGACTGCGTTGCAAATATCTATCTGTTATCTGTCTTGACATTTAACCTTTTTCATGAATAATGTTTTAAAAAGTGTAATGTAACTCCATTTGTTATAGTAAGTAGTCTATTAACTTTTGCAATGACGTTTGTCTTTCTGTATCTAGTCTGAGAAAATAATTTCTTTTTCTGAGTGTATAGTCTACATTTTCTTCTAAATTGTTTAAAGAAGTTGCTTTTTAAATATAGATTATTTTGCATGTGTTTTGATATAAGTAGCTAGTTTATTCTTCTACAGATAACATATTATTCTCAAGTTATTTATTGGATGACCCACCCATACCCTTTTTTACTAATCTGTGATGATTTTTCTGTCATATGTCAAATGTCCATATGCATAGGGAAGTGTCTGAGCTCCCTGTTGTTTTTCTTCTGATCTATTTGCTATCTCTGTACTAATATTTCAACACCTTCATTATTATCACTTTATAATTAGTTTTGATGGTTGTCAGCTTGTTTGAATTTCACAGAAAATGCTCTGAGATTTGCATGAAATTGTCTTGAATTTAGAGAATAATTAAGGGAGGATTGATATCTTTGTTGGTAAAATCTAATTTTTCATTCAAGACATGGAAAATCACTCCACTTAGACATAGTTTCCTTTTTTAAGTTAATTTTATTATTGTTGTATTGCAATTGTTTCATTTTTCCCCCTTTGCTCTTCCCTGCCCCCCTGCCTCAGTCAATCCCCAGCTTGTTGTCCACATCCATGGGTCCTCCTCACTAGCTCCTCATCCGATCCCTTCCCCGGCTATCCCTCTTCTCCCTGTGCCCCCTAGTCACCATCATTCTGCTCCCCTCCCCCCTTTTTTTCTGTGGCTCTTTATAGTTTCTTTAATGGCCAAAGTTTTCTCCAAAAAAGCTCCCCCAAACCAAAACAACTGCCACATCTTTTGTTAAACATATTTAGAGATGTCTTCTAGTTTTTGCTGACAGTATAAAAGAGGTATTTTGCTGTTGTTTTTCTTTTTTAAAGTATATTTCATTGATTATGCTGTTACAGTTGTTCAGTATTTCCCCCTTTGCCCCCCTCTGCCCGATATGCCCCTTCCCTCCAGCAGTCCACACCGTTCCCCTTAGTTCACATCCATGGGTCGTACATGTAAGTTCTTTGGCTTCTCCCTTTCCTGTACTATTCTTAACATCCCCCTATCTATTTTGTACCTACCAATTATGTTTTTTAATCCCTGCACCATTTTCCCATTCTCCCTTTTCCCCCTCCCAGCTGATAACCCTCCAAATGATTTCCATACTTATGATTCTGTTCCTATTCTTGTTATTTGCTTAGTTTGTTTTAGTTTTAGTTTTTGATAATTGTGAGTTTGTTGTCATTTTAGTGTTCATAGTTTTGATCTTTTTAAAAAATAAGTCCCTTTAACATTTCATGTAATAATGGCTTGGTGATGCTAATTCTTTAAGCTTTACCTTGTCTGGGAAGCACTTTATCTGCCCTTCCATTTTAAATGATAGCTTTTCTGGATAGAGTAATCTAGGTTGAAGGTCCTTGCTTTTCATCACTTTAAATGCTTCTTGCCATCCCCTTCTTGCCTGCAGAGTTCCTTTAGAGAAATCAGCTGAC
Source organism: Noctilio leporinus (assembly GCA_004026585.1). Lineage (NCBI taxonomy): Eukaryota > Metazoa > Chordata > Mammalia > Chiroptera > Noctilionidae > Noctilio > Noctilio leporinus. Next base: position 18,159 of record PVIW01002341.1, on the reverse strand, counting down.
AGTCTTTTGGGAACTCATTTTTAGGTAACTACTTTTCTCTTGCTGCTTTTAAGATTCTTTCTTCATCTTTAACCTTTGGTATTTTAATTATGATGTCTTGGTGTGGTCCTCTTTGGTCCACCTTGTTTGGGACTCTCCCTGTTTCATGTTCTTGTATGTCTATTTCCTTCATCAAATTAGGGAAGTTTTCTTTCATTATTTTTTCAAATAAGTTTTCAATTTCTTTCTCCCCCTCTTCTTCTTCTGGCATCCCCATGATTCTGATGTTGGCAGTTTTGGAGATGTCCCAGAGTCTTCTTATTCACTCCTTTTTCTTTCATTCTTGTTTCTTCTGTTCTGGTTGAATACTTATTTCTTCCTTTTGTCACAAATCATTGAATTTAACCCTGGCTTCCTTCCCTTCACTGTTGGTTCCCTGTATATTTTCCTTTATTTCACTTTGTGTAACCTTCATTTCTTACCTTATGCTTTTGTCATACTCAATGAGTTCTCTGAGCATCATTATCACCAGTGTTTTGACCTCTGTATCTGATAGGTTGGCTATATCTGTTTCATTTAGTTCTTTTCTGAGGTTTTGTTCTGTTCTTCACTTGGTCCATGTTTTTTTGCCTCCTTAATTTAGCAGCCTTCTGGTGTTTGTTTCTGTGTATTAGGTAGAACTGCTTTGACTCCCAATCTTAGTAGTGTGGCCTATGTATAAATTGTGTGGAGCAGAGCCTTAGGTAATTGCCAGGGCAGGGCCACCTGCTTCACCACTTGTGTCTCTATGTGTGGTGGGGGCTTGGAGAGGGGACAATGTTACTACCTGGCTTCTGGTGATTTTCCCAGCACTCTCCCTATTTCCAGTCACTTCATACACTTGCCATAGGTGGTTGGCACTGCTCCCATCACTGCCCTGAGCTTTGCATACATTCTAAGACCATGCAGGCCCTTTAAGCAACAAATTTCTGGCAGTTTCTTCTGCTCTCCCAACCCCTATTGGTTTTTACAGCCAGAGGTAACGGGGTTTATTTTCCTGATACTGGAACCCTGGGCTGTGTGGTCCTGCCTGGGGCTGGGATTGCTTGCTCCCTGGGAAACTCTCCCAATTTTTACCCACCACACATGAATGTGGGACTGTCTGTTCCACTGCTGCTTGTCCAAGGCACACCACCTCTCTGCCCTGTCTCTGCAATTTTGCCCCGTCTACTCATCTGGATGAATGTGGCTTCTTTAAATCCTTGGTTATCAGACTTCCATATAGGTTGATTCTGTCAATTCTGTTATTATTTGTTTTTGAGATCTGATTGGAACTCTATCGTTATGCAAGGAGGCAAAGCTTGTCTACTGATGCCTCCATCGGGACCAGAACTTACTCCTGTTGTTTTTTCTAATGGCATAACTAATGCATAAAATGGCACTGATTGTTTATGTGTATATTACATCTAGCATATTTGCTGGACTCCTCCATTTGAATAGCTTATGTGAACATCCTCTTAACTAGTATGTGTAGATTATCATATTTACTGCAAATAAGTACATTTTTGCTGTTTGTCAATGCTTACTTTCATTTCTTTTGCTTGTTTTATTACCTTTACTGTGGTTTCCTGGATGTTGATACACTCACTGATAATGTGGCTCCTTGTCTTGTTCCTGTCTTGATGGGCATGCTTCCCAAATTTCACCATTGGTTACAACATTTGCTGTACACTTCTGGTAGGTCTCTTTGCTGTACAGTTCTGGTAGATACCTTTGATCACATTCAGGAAGTTCCATATAATTCCTAATTTGAACACTCAGCTCATTTACTTTAAATATCATATTTTAAAATAGATTTATTTATCTATTAACCTCTAAATATTCTTTTAGTTGTCATTTACAATTTTGATACAGAATACTTGTATTATCCATCTAGCCTTCCAAATTTCTATTGTAATTTCCCCTTTAATATCTGCATTATTTGAGTCAAAAATACACGAGTTGATTCCTATTTTAACTGAGTTGTGTTTAGAGATTGGGATGTGTATGATTTGGGTGGACTCAAGCATTTATTGTAGCGTTTTATACACACACTGACAGACACACACACAGCCATTAGATAACACCTTTTATTTATATTTTCCAAATCTTTTATATCCTAATCTTTTTTCAGTTTCTTGCATCACCAGTTTCTGATAAAGTTAGATGAGTCAAAATCTCTGACTTTGTAAGGGTTCAGAACCAGGCAAAAACAAGATGTGCCTTTGTGGTTTGCAGTTGTTTTGAGCTAAAGGCAACCAAGACCCTGCAGGCTCAAGAGAAACTTCTCCCTTCTTAACTACTTAGAAGAATTTAAATTAGGTGGCTGATGATAAGAGTTAAAACCAGAAATGACATTTCACTTATCTATATGGCAGGGCAAACTATTAATTACTGAGCTTGTGCTCTCCCTGCAAGGGCCCTTTGAAGCCTCCAAGGCTTCTTACCTCATCCCTAGGTCAGAACGTTTTATATACCAGGGTCCCTTTCCGTCTCCTGACCTCTTGTGCAGGTGAGGTCTCTCGTGTATGTGTGGGGTTCCCAAAATATGTATGCATTAAATTTGGTTATTTTCGCTTGTTCATCTGTTTCATGCTTATTTGATTATTAGACCAGATGGAAGAACCTTGAGGGTGGAAAACAGTTTCTTCCTACTCTACAACTTGAAACTCTATCAATTTGCTTGCTATACTTTGAGGGGTGCTTATGTTAGGTGTGTTTACATTTAGAACTATAATGGCTTCTGAATGACTTGGTGTCTTGGTTATTATGTGGTTTCTCTCCTTATATTATAGTTTGTCTGTTATTGCTAGCATTTGTGTAGTGTATGTTTTTCCACCCCTTTATTTTTAGCCTTTCTATGTGGTTTTGTCTCAGATGGTCTCTTGGAAACAGGATATAACTCAATTTTTTTTTAGAAATCCAATCTGATAATTTCTCTCTTGGAGTAGGTAAGTTTAAGTCTATTTATAGCTGCTGGAATTACTGGCATATTTCAATGTATTATTATTTTGCTATTATGTGTTCTGTGTGCTTAAAAAAAAAATCCCAAGGAACTAGCATGGATGACCCATGGACATGGACAACATGTGGGATTGACTGTGGGAGGCAGAATGGGGTGGGGTGGGGGAAAATGGGATGAATGTAATACAACAACAATAAAATTAAGTTTTAAAAAAATCCAAGGATTTTTTTCATTGCTCTTAGGGAGGAAAGGAAGAAGAAAGGGGAGAGAGAAACATTTGATGAGAGAAAGAAGCATCGATTAGTTGCTTTCAATACGTGCCCAGATGGGGATCTTGCGGGTCTGGATCAGGGGTCACACACACCTGAACCTGGACCAGGAACCACACCTGCAGCCCAGGCATGCGAGCCAACTGGGATTTGATCCCACGACCAAAGGGTTTTGGGATGACACTCCAATCAACTCAGTCATGCTGGCCAGGGTTATTTTGCACACTTTTTAAAGTTACTTTTCTTCTTTTCTGCTCTTTTCTTATTCTGTTACCCAATGAGCACTAGAGTGAAGCTGCATAAAAGGGTTTGTTTGAGGTCCTGAGATCATGGGGGAATCCCACCTGGGAATGGGTGTGGCCCACAATCTGCTTTCTGGCCTGAGAGCAGCTGAGTGGCTGGCTCTTAGTACTTACTCCTTGAATAAAGCATGATGCTGAGGAAGGGGGGGCGGAAAAAAGACTCATTCTGGCTCCACAAATCTGTTTCTTGGTTCACTTAGTCCCTTGACCTGACTGGGCACCTGTTCTGTGCCTGCCAGCAGCAGTGAGACCAAGGTGGGGCCTTCGCGCAATGACTGGCTGAAGTGGACCTGCGTGGGTCTGCACCCCGTTCCACCAGTGTCCTCACCAGGGCTTACTAGGGTGAGGCAAGTGAGACCTCAGGAGCAAACTATAAAATGGCAGTTACTCACATGCCAACCCTGCCCTGGCAGTGCTCTGGGGAGAAGTACCTACTTAAAATTTGCTCACTGGGTATGTTGCTGGCCTTGCTTTAGTCCAAGCTGTTCTCCCCGCTCCTCCCTATTGGTCCCCAGCAGTGAGGCCATGTATAAATTGTCACAACACGCTTGCTATGTTGCTGTTGTTTCTGATATGTCTCCATCCAAACAGAGTAAACAAAATACAGACCAAGTGAGCCCTAGTCGTTACCAGCCTGCTTCACCTATGACATTCCCCATGGCCTTGAGTTTGAGAACTCATGAGTTTTGGCCAGACTGCCAAGGGCCTGAAGTGCCAGGCTCAAGTGTCCCTAAAGTAGGAACTTCAGCTAGAGGCACGAGGGGAACAAATGTGTCTTTTGAGAAAATAATGGCTTCTGTGGTCTGAAATCTACTGCAGCCAGAGAAATGTAAAGTCTTCATGTGAGGGTGTAAAGGACAGGGGGATGGAGGTTCTGGGCTGTCTGTGCTCACTGAGGACATTAGCATAGGCTGGTTGAGGCAGGACTCAAACATCACTACACTATCTGGTTCCACCAAGGCTTCCAAATCCATGGTTAGGCCTTAACCCAGGAGAGACAGAGAAAGTGCAGTTCTCCTAGGTAAGCTGAGATTGAAGTCAGGACAGCTTGGAATAACAGGGACCACCCCCTTTTCACTCAGAGACCCCTGCCCTGCCCCCAGCTCTCCCCAGGGGGCACCACTTTCTCAGGGCTGCCTCAGTTTACTACTGCCTGGTGGTTGGGACTTGGCATAAACAACCCCTCCAGGCAGCCACTTTTCCTCATTGTTCCCAGGCTGAAAAGGAGGCTGTTACTTTAGTGCCAAGATAAAAGTTAATCACACATTAGACCTGCCTCCTAAACCCTGATGACATCATTCCCTTGAGTCAGACCCTGGGGGGAAGTGTCCAGAGTCACCAGACCGGTTCAGCCTGTTCTTGCTTAGAAGAAGGTAGCCCAGACTTAAACAAAGGCCTGGACTCCTGAATAGAATGCATTCATAGGCCCTGGAGTCCCTCTGCAGACCTACTGAGTGCCCTGCAGCCTGGTCGTGGATTGAAGCTGTGTTTATTCTGCCCTGCTTTCCTCCTGGCGCCTCCCCACCCCTCCGCCTCCCCCTCTCTCATTACAACTTTTATCTGGAAGTGCCATCGCCCCTAGGCTCCCACACAGAAAACCAGACATTAAGGAACAGAGACAGTAACTACAAAATAAAAGTTTCTGCATTCAGAGGCAGGTAATGTCTCCATTCTGTTCTGATCATTTCACATATAGGATTAGGGGACTTTATCCCCTGGAGTCACAGGAAAGTGAGATAAAATTCAAGCTGAGTTAGGAATAAGCATTTCACCAATTACAGTTGTTTGTTCTGAAGTGTTATGCAAACACTGGGGTGGCTTTTTGGGAACCAACAGGGGAAGCAGAAAGCTTTCAGGGTCTGGGTCTTGCCCCACAGAACTAAAAGGTCTTGATGACATGAGAGCTCTGAGCTCTCATGTGTCGTAACAGGCACACGACAGGGATGTGGCTGAAGCCTACACACAGTCCCCAGCCCATCCTAGCTTTGGTGGAAACAAGACCAAGTGTCCTGGAGGCCAGGAGAGGCCACCTCAAAACTTGGTGGTGAGGCAGGAAAATTAGAATAGGGAGCAAAAGCCTCAAGCTCAACCCCTCCCATGGAGCAGCACAGACAACAACCTTCATTGACCACCTGTCCCCCTGCTTCCTCCTCCCAATTTTATATAATTGGAGGGACCAAAAAGAAATCACTATCTGGAGAAGAAAGACAAGGACAAACTGCCTCAGAAGTCACTCCACCAGTGTCAGAAACAGAGGACCACCCCAACCCCACCTCCTGTTTATGTTTAATAAAAACTTTCCACCCAGACCCCATTGGCACATCTCGTTCCTGCTCTTGCTTCTCAAGTGTGCGCTATCGCCCTAGTAAATTTACTGTGCTTTGCTAAGTCTTTCTGTCATGCTCTTGAATTCCTTCTTGTTCTATGACAAGGGCCTGGATAGGGTTGAGTCCCCTTTAGCGTCCCTGGGTGCCACTTTGGCATCAGCTTTCGGTGAGCCATTCAGGAGGTAATCACTTTCCTCTGTTTTGGTCCCTTTTCCTGTCACTATGTTTGGTGTAGAGTTAAGTCTCCTGCCTGAGGGGAATAAATTCAAAGTCGGAGGGTCTAGCCGCCACTTTGACTGTTTGGTAAGTCTGCCCTTAGGCACAGGGTGGGCTCCTCCACGCGTCTGGGGGCAGCTCCTGGGTGACAGGGTAGGCGCTGCCCAGAGCAAGGACTGACCACCCCTAGCAACCAAATGGACTCACCCCATTTTGCCTCTGCTTTCCACAAGCACACTTTCTTTTCCTATTTCTTTCTCTTCTTCTGGGGATGAGATATTGCTTGCTACTTAGCTTCTCGTTTAAACAACGCTTTGGGATGTTATAATTTCCCGGAACTGGTGCCAAGACGTTCTTTGTTTCCACTGCTCATTCTCCACCTTTGAAACTTTCATTGAGTCTCAACAGATCTTCCTGCTGGGTAATTAAAAATGTAAATAAGGCTGAGGTAATTGAAGTAAAAAGCTGTCACTTTTAAAACTCAGGGGCAAAAGTAGCCTAAGTCTGATACCGGCCCTCCCTCTCTTTCAGCCTCCCTAGAAGTTGTCAAGGATAAATGAAAAATCTTGTCTTCTCTACAATTATTAGTAAATCTGTCTATGTGCATGGTAAAAAAATAAACACACACATATATATATATTCTAAATGTATTTTTCAAGATCATGTAGTCTGAAAATATTGATATTAAAGCTGGTTTAAGTTTGGTGGATGTCTTTTAGAGTTATTAACATAAAATACAGGTTTGTTTTGCCTGGGTTTACAAAAATAAGTATGTTACAAGTTCTCTGTTACAGAACTTGTCAAGAAAATGTCTTGGGTAATAATTGACTTTAAAACCACATAGAGCCCTGGCTGATAGCACAGTGGATAAGGCGCCTGCCTGCGAACCTAAAGGTCGCTGGTTCGATTCCCAGCCAGGGCAAAGGACCAGGTTGCAAGCCAGGTCTCCAGCCAGATCCATAGCTGAAGGCAGGTGAAAGGCAACCATACATTGGTGTCTCTCTCCCTCCCTGCCTCTATCCCTTCCCCTCTCTCTAAAAATAATAACTAAAATCTTAAAAATTAAAAAAATATCTAGATATTTTGAAATAACAAAATACTAATTAATGATCTAAGTTTACCTACTTTTGGCTTCTTATAGGGAAGCTAGAAAATACATTTGGATCTGTTAATGAATATATCTTGTACTGTATTTGAAGTCTCTTGAAAGCATGCGTGTGATTGCCAATGAAAAAACCTGTTTCTAGAAGTTATGAAATGTGTTCCTAAATTTGCCAAACTAAAGAATATTAATGACTTACTTTTAGTGGTCACTATGCTAGTGTAGGTCGCTAAATATTAATCAAGGAAGGAAACAGAGGGACTCAGGCATGATTAAGCATAATAAACTAGGGCACATAATCCTGCTTGCCTAGGAAGTTGCAGCATTCACAGGCACCCCAGGGAACTGCAGCATTTCCCCACCAAGGGGATTAACTGCCCTCCCTTCCCCAAAGTAGGCAGCAGCCCATCCTCCAGCACCAGGATTGTCTGGGGCCGGGGTGGGGGAGGGGGTGCGGTGCTGGGGGAGGTAAGCACATGGACAGTAGAAATCAAGGTGGTGCAACAGGAGGTGCTTCTATGAAGCATGCACAGCGGGAACTAAAATAGCGACCATAGAGGACTATCAGAAGAAAGGATCAGATCGGAAAGGGGACACAGAACTCCGGCAAATCTGAGAAATAGATTGGTTAGGGGGTGGGCCCAGTACAAGCCTGTGGTAGTCTGGGAAGCTGATTAGTAGTTTGAAGAAGTGCCTGTTTTGCCCAAGCCCAAGATAATATAATCAGCCTAACAAAGATGCTCTCTCTCTTTCTCTCACCTGGTAACACAGACTGTTTGTTCCCAATTTGTTCCTGTGTCTTTTCTCCAGAGAGATCATGTGGCCCTAGCAGCTGTGTGGCCAGTAGCCATGTGGACTTCAAGCAGGCTCCAGGCCCAGCCTGGATGCTGGATACTGCAGAACCAGTTGGCTGGAGCATCTCCGGGAACTGAACTAAGCTTTGATATGGACTATATGGCATGGCACAGAATCTCTGAACATTGACCCTTTATATTGGCTTAATGAAGACAAAGTTGGACTTTTCCCATAGTGGGACAGATGGAGATGGGATGCTGGGGATCCGGAGGCAGTCCTCTGATTTTGCATCTACATTGAATCTTACCATGAAGTCTCAGCATCTTGTATATGGGTCTCCCAGAATGCCTTCCTTGCAGTCCCATGAAAGAACCCTGCTTTCACTGGCAATAACTAGAAATGAAGGTTTCTAAGAGCTAAGAATTCTAATTAGGTTGGAAAGAAATTGTATCATTTTGGTTACTGAAGGTATAAGGTATGAAAATAGATTTTTAGAAAGATAGGAATAAAGTGGGTTGCTCTAAAGTTGGTTATTTCTAAATTAGTTAAAAGGAGGCAAACTAAAATGAACTAGACAGGTTGTAGAGGGCTGGTAAAAAAATATTGAAAAGAAATTTTATATGGTTAAGCTAAATAATATTAAAATAAACATAATTAAATCTAAGTATCAAAAGTAACTAATATAGAAGTGGTTTGATTCTTTTTCAGTCTGTATTGGGGTGGGGAGTTTTTGTATCTACGCAAAAAACAAAAATTCTATATTTTATTAAAATAGCAATGTATCGTCATATTGTTACTGAGCAAAGCAGAGCTCATTCACATGGTGCCTTGGTGTAAGACCCCGCAATTAGTGTTGAGGTCTTTATTTGCAATATTCTAATCTTGGGGGTGGGGTGGGGCTGTGAGCACTTCGGCTTGGAGCCCTGTTCTTTCCCAAGACTCAGCACTTCCCTTGCTCCCCAAAAGATATAAACAAAAACCAAGCCCAATAGTTTCCCATTTTTTATATGTCAGCTCTCTCCTTTAGGATCCGGGGTATGTTGCACTAGCCTCCATATAACAATCCAGAAAAGTATGCACCATGTTACACTGGGTCATGGTGAAATCCAGGAAAGGCACAAGTCCTAAGAGTGTCCTCTCCAAATGACCCAAGTTCCAAGAGTCCAGATAGAGTCCTGCTCCCATGGAGAACAGCAGAGGCCTTTTTCATCCTTTTAAACAGCATGGCCCCCTACCTTATGGCTGGCCATTCCTTGGGGCTCGCCTCTTCAGGAAAGGCTTGGCTGTCTCCTTGTGATTGATATGCAAAGCATCTTAAACAGTATCATCCACCCTTTTACTGGCCTAGCTACCAGCCTGCCATAGATATGCAAAGTACCTTCAAAGTTGTATTTTGTCCTTTCCCCATCTCCATAACCATGGACTGTGGGGACTTCGGAATTTTCTGCCCCATCCTGTTACCATATTGTGTTAACCAGATACTTAATTCCCTAAAAAACAAACAAACAAACAAATAAACAAACCCATCTTCTTAATTTTATGAATTAAAGGTTTTCTAGCTTTCATTTATGTTTGATACTTTTTGTTGTCACTTTGGGTAAATAAATAATTTAATATTGTTTCATAATGATATATGATCTTTTGGTCAAATATGTTTGACAACTGTCCCACGGTTTAAACTTCAAGAGATATTTACTTAACCTAGAAATGGCTTTGAGTCATTCCAAAGGGTCCCTGGAATACCTCAAGGTATTTGTTCTCTCCCCTTACCAAAGAGAAATTTTAAACTAATCAGTCATATTTGAAATTATTTGAAGTACATGGGGAGCTTTATCAAATAATAACTATGTTCTACTTGTATACAGATATTTTTATTGTTAAAATGGATGTTCAAGAGATTACATAACAATCACTGAGTCTACAAATTTCTGATGTACTTTCATTTGTAATTCTAATTTTTATCTTAAAATGTTTTGTTACAGGATGGAAGAAGGCCATCCCCAAATTCCCCACAGCATGTGGTTTGAGGAATGGGGGATGGGACTCAGCAGAGCACAGCTATTTTCATGAGAGATGCCTTTGCATATCTATGGCCTATAGCTAGTGTCTTAGTTATGCAAATAGTATGGCCGACTCGTCAATGCCAAGGAGAGGCTTTGACTAAAGAATGGTGATGAAAAAGCTTACAGGCCTGCACAAGATTTTCATAGGTGACCACAATTGGTCTCCCTGCCCACTGGGTCACAGACTGCAGCTAAGGATTTAAAAATAAGGTGGCAGCCATTAAGCTGAGAGAGAACCACGCCATTTGAAAGAATGTAGAGGACCCCACCTGCTAGCCAGGAAGTCTGGTGTGTAAGAAGGTGCCACAAGGTTCTGAATTAAGAGCCGAAAAACACCGAGACAGGGGCAAAACCTCCCCAGCCACAGACTTCTAGAAAAAGACGGTACCTCTGACTTTTCTGACCTGGAACTGGCCTGGTTTGGCAAGGGAAGGCAGGACTATATGTTTTTAGGTGTTTTAAAGGGAGTAGGACTCAACGGCAGAAACCTGCCATTAATCTAAATCTGTATAACCTTTAAATAAACAATTCCTTTCCTCTTCACCAAACTCTAGTTTGATTTTGGCAGTGGGCAATCATGCCCCTCATCACTGAACAGCCTGGGGTGCTGTTTCAGTTATAGAAAAACAAATTTCTTTGTCAACTGCATTATAATCAGATCTATAACTGTGTCATTAAAAAGGATTATAAAAGTTTTGTTTTGTTTTGTTTTGTTTTGGGTCATTTAGAGACAGGCATTGTTTCACTCTGATACATTTGCAAATGTTACATCTTCAGAAAGGTCCATGGAAAGGACTCTGACTTATTCTAAATTACATATTTCTAAACATAAATTTTCAGATCATACCTCTAAACTGGGTGACAATGAATAAAACTCTAAAGAATAATTGGATTCATGGAAATACTAGCAAATAATTAGGATAAACAAAAATTAATTATGGGACTGAATGATTTGAAGATAATTATCATTTTTATAACTTTCTGTGAAAATATTGCTAATTTTTAATCTTTTTGTTTTCTAGATGTAAGAAAATTTATTTTCTTAAAGCAATTTGGCAAATTATATCTTTATACAGCATTGATATTTTTTCTCTTTACATTATCCCCCTAGAATTTGAAACTCTCAGTGAAAATTACTATTTTTATGGCAGCAGGTTTGTTTGCATGCATAAGTTCAATAAGCGTCTTTTCTTTTCGTAACAGGACACAATTGAAAACTAGTTTTATTCACCAAGACTTTGGAATGTAATATTTGAAAGACATAGACTCTGGTTGTCAACAGAAAGCTTTAGGAAATCAAGATTGACTTTGGAAACCTATAAAAGCCCCTCGGAAAAACAGTCTGGTGCCTTCCTTCTTTGCATGGCTCATTCCTGTCAATCTTTCCAGGTAAAGAATGAAAGTTGCTTTCCTGGGAGGTGGCAGAGAGGAAGCCTCAAGACATTGTGGGTGTCCTTGAGAACTTGAGGAATTTACCCAACGCCGTGAAGACTGCCAACAAGGCCTGATGGCAGCTATGTGGGTTGCCCTGAGAAACTACTAATTAAAGTTCAATCTGGAGATTCCCTGTGAGTCCAGCAAAGCTGATTTAAGAGAGTCTAGGTGATCAATGCTATTCTTGTATTTGTGAAGATAATCAGGCCACATTGAAACTGGACTTAATGCAATGAATAATCTCAATTTATCTGTCTTTGATCAAAATAAGGGTGATTTTAGGGGGAGAAATGAGAAATTGTGTTCCAGTAGACTCTAGAGTATATAGTTGTAACTCTAGCTTAGCTAATTGTCTTTAAAGTTTTATTTTTCACCTATAAACTGAACTGAGTCCTGAATTTTTCTAGTTTTCTTAAATATTTGGTTATGACCCTCCAAATGAGTGTTTTATGTTTCTCCCATCCTTCAACTTAGAATTATTGAGAACTAAAACTTTTTCTCTGAGCTTTGCAATTCAAATTGCAACCAAAAGGCTTGATATACACTTGAGAAATTGTTAGAGCAGCTCAAATAATCTCAGTGACTGATACTCAGTAAACCATGCAGAATTAACCCGAGCAGCTGATGGCATCAACAGAGACAAACGACAGACAAGGAAGATCTATCAGACAGTCACCAGATCATCATCCCAGAAAAGAAGCTTGGAGTCTAATCCTAGAAGTCTTCCCTACTGACAGGCTTCAGAATCAGAAACTGGTTTATAATTTACTCTGATCATTAACCTTTGTTTTTTCTTCTGTTTTTATAAGCATACCCCTTATTAAATACCTGATTACACGATATAGGTCTCATGTTGGCCTTAGCAATTTAACTAAACTGACTTATTTTCAAGACTAAATAATTGAGTCAATGAAATATAGAACAGCTCACCAACTTCTCTTCTGGAATGTAAAACTTTGTTATTTCAAAGGCAGAACTGAAAGGACCAAAATTCTGCCACCTTGAAACTGCTTTTTTGAATATTGATTTTTAGCTGTTTATTAGGAAACAAAAGAATTCTATTAATAAAAACAAACAAACAAACCTCTGATCTGATCCTCCCTCCATCCTTTCTTGTCCAAAGGATTCAAAGAAAAAAAAAAAAAATCTGCTTCAGGAAAGAGGTTTTAGGATGTTTGCTTTAGCCTAATTTGAATTTAGTATGGTAAACGAAAGGTTTCCAGCTTGTGCTAGACACCCCTGTGTCCCCTTGTTTCTGAGTCGCCTAGCAAGGACTTATCTACCCAGAGGGTAAACTGTTGAGCTATGGGAACTAACAACTCCGGAAGTAAAACCCAAGTCACTCAGGGACACCCCAGTCTCTCTGGGGGTGATACACACTTCTATGGCAAATGGGCTCGACAAGAGACTATGGGTCTATCCAAACAAAAAGTCTCTTCCTTGCACAGCTGTGCTCTGCCATCCTGGCGAACTGACCAGTGAGTGGCTGTACTTTGCATCCTCCTCCCTGATCCAGTCTCTAAGAACATTTATTTCTCTCCTCCACTCCCAACTTGGCCTCTCTGTCTCTGTCTCTGTCTCTGTCTCTGTCTCTCTCTTTTGCTCTCTCTCAGACTCCCTCTGTCTGTCAGACTCTCTCTCAAGTCCCCCCTTTTACAGACCCAGAGCCTCCCAACTGCAGCCTGGAAGAGTAGGTTTTCTGCCCGCTTGCCGTTGCTGGTAAGTTTGCCCACATGTATTTGCATTGTTTCGCTTCTGCCTTTCATAAACATACCTTTTATTTGACTTCTCTCCCTTTTTTCTGGGGACCAGACATTGACACTTTCTTCCAAATTACCATGCGCCTCACTTTTACCAGGCTTAAGTGCAAATTGGAGCTTATTCTATGGTCTCATAGCTATTAGGACCTTCCTCTGGTATCCCAGACTTAATAATTAGTCATGGCCTATGTGCCCCCAAAAGAGAGACAGCACCCCAAAACATCATGGACCTGCTCCCTCTGAGGATCTTTCTTCCCTTATTGGCCTTCCTATGCCTGATTGGGTAAACAAACCCCAACCAGGGCATAAACCATGGGCCCGTGGTCCACATTAGTCCACCCAAGGAAGCCTAGGACAGGTCAGCCAGACCTATGAGTACAGGGGAAGCCTGGCCCTCTTCATTCAGACCCTCTTAACCCACCTTCAAGGAGCTGGTAGATTCTCAGTCCACTCCCTAGTGGGAGGGCTGGTCAAGAGGTCTAGACCTCACTAGTGCACTGGTTTTCTTTCTCCAAGCATTGTGGAAAACTCCACTAGGCTGCATTCTAGCCCACCGGAAGGACTTCAAATTAAATGGTCTTAAAAAAAACAAACAAACTTAATTTTTTTCTACTATTCAGGATGGTTCGATATGAATTAGGGAATGGGAAAACACAGCTTGAAAATGAGACCTTAAATTATAAGACTCCTTCAATTAGACCTCTTCTACAAGCATCAGGAAAAATGAACAGAGATTTCTTACATGGATTTCTAAGCCAAGACCGAGAGAAAAGGCTCATGTAAGATGTGATAGGAGCATTCCCCTTTCTCTAGTCTTCCCTAGGGAATACAGCGATCCCAGATAACCCCCTTCTGTCAGGTCCTCCATCATACCCAATAAATAATCCAAAAAACATTAAGGCCAGGGACCAGGCCCCTCCGCATTTCAAGAGTCCCCTGGGACACCCCCTTCAACACCTTCTACCCACGTACAAGCCCTCCTTAAGGAGATCATTCCAAGGTTCGGACTGTCTCAAAACCTCCAAAGTAACAACAGCTCTACTTTCGTGGCCAAAATTACCCAACAAATAGCCCAAGCCCTAGACATTAACTATCACTTACATAGTTCATGGAGGCCTCCATCTTCAAGAGAAATAAAAAAGGTTGCTCATAATTAATTAATTAATTAATTTAAATGATACCTTAAGGAAGATCTTAGCAAAATTATGCCAGAAGACCTCAGGGAGACAGCTCCGGCTCCTGCCCATAGCCCTCCTAAGACACAGAGGGGCTCCCAAATCAAGCTTAGAACTAAGCCCTTTTGAGATGTTTTTTTTGGGGATAAAGTCCTTCCTAACTGCTGACATATACTTTGACCAAAAGTCCAGAAACAACTTAAATATACCACTAGTCTAAAAAAGGTGCAACGGGCTCTCCCTTCTTCCACCTGGCACTTTTCACTCCTTGGCTCATTAATTACTATTTTTCTTTTATTTGGTCCATGCTTTTTTCATCTTCTTGTTAAATTTGTATCTTCCAGGTTACAATCGTTTTATACAAAGATGATGACACTTCAAGGGTTCTAGTTCACACTTCAATATCAGGGGATACAGAGCTTGGGCCCTTCCAGATCAGGCAGGAAGAGATTTTTGATACTAGGCTAGGTGTGTCTATGTCCCATCTCAGCCTAAAGCAACTACAGAAGGCTGATCACCAACCCTTCATTTTCCCATGTGATTATGAGATTGAGGTCTCTCAAGGGGAGAGATTTATGAAGTAATAAAGTTAGAATAGGGAACAAAATCCTCAAGCTCAACCCCTCCCCTTCTCTGTCTTGGCTGGAACATCACAGACACGATGATCTTCATTGACCATTTCCTCCTCTCCAGTTTCCTCCCAATTGGAAAGACCAAAAAGAAATTGCTATCTGGAGAGGAGAAACAAGGATGAGCCACATCGGCAGTCACCCCACCTGTGTCAGACTCAGAGGACCACCGTATTCCCTCCCTTGCTTCCCATTAATAACATCCTTCCACTCGGACCCCATTGGTGCATCTCATTCTCTGAAGTCACCCACTCTCACTGTTGAGTGCATGCTATCGCTTTAGTAAATTCATTGTGCTTTGCTAAATCTTTCTGTCATGCTCATGAATCCTTTTTTTTTTTTTAAGATTTTATTTTATTATGTTTAGAGAGAGGGGAAGAGAGAGAGGCAGAAAGGGAGAGAGACATCAATGTATGGTTGCCTTTCACCTGCCTCCAGCCATGGACCTGGCTGGAGACCTGGCTTGCAACCTGGTTATGTGCCCTGGTTGGCGAATCGAACCAGCGACCTTTGTGTTTGCAGGCTGGCGCCTTATCCACTGTGTCACCAGCCAGGGTTTTTAATTCTTTCTTGTTTGGTGACAAGGACCTGGACCTGATTGATATCTCCTTTGGCTTCCCCAGGTGCTGCCCAGCATCTATGGGGTTGAGAAATTAAGGCCAGAGGATAATAAAGTCCAAGAAAAGGAGTGTGGTCCATACGCTAACAGATTATAATTAATCTTTTTAAAAAGGAGCAGTTGACTATGCAAATTTTATTTTCAAAGACAGAAGAAAAAATAGTGACAAATTATAGTGAAAAGGATTCTTCCTCAAGCCTTCAGAGGCTCCACTGCTCCCTTGATGAGGTGTGAGCCTCCACAGGATGCAGCTCCTCCCACCTCTGTTCTTTTCTGAGCTTTTCCTTACTCCTGACCCACCAGTCCCTACACCCCCCACCCACTCTAAGCATCATAGTTCTGTCCATCCTCCGCATGGTGGGGCTGGCCTCCTGCCCTGCTCAGAACACACCCTTTCAACCTCTTTGCTTGTCTGAGTATCTCTTCTGTCAGGCTGCAAGGGAACCTGCTCTTCTGAAAACCTTTGGCTCCCACTCTCCTGAGGCTTTTCTCTTTAAAAGCTTGGACCCGCTCTCCCAGTGCATCATGGCCCAGGCACACTCATGCTTGGACCCCTCATTTGGCACAAAGCCGTGTAATTGGTGCACACTGGGTTTCTGAGGGTGCCCTGTGGGAAGATCACGGATTGGAGAGCAGCAGGGACGGGATCGGGAATGTTGGGTGAATGGTGAAGATGATGGGTTCTAATGTCATCTGTGCTACCACCATATGAGAAAGTCTTGGATTATTGAGAACCAAAGACACAACGTTCCCAGGATCAAGGGGAGAGGGACTGTGGAACATGAGTGTTGGGGTATGCGTGTGGTGTGGGGCGGTTAGATTGAAATCCAGAGCTAAAAAAACCTCAGGAAAAGACAAGGAGAGTAGAGTGACACTCTCAGTGGCAGGGTGTTGAGAGGCAGAAATGCAGACAAGAGGATCAATCAGAAGTCACTCCGCTCCAGAGAGCAGGCAAGACCCCTGGTACAGGTGACACACTGTGCAGGTCCCGGGTGTCATTGATAAGCCGGCGAGTGCCCAGGAGCCTGCTTCCTGTAAAAAAGGAAAGGCTAAGATCTGTGCATTTCTACATTTTAGTGATATGGGGAGGCCCAAAGTGGATTTTGATTCTTAAAAAATTTTCTTTTGCAATAGTAGGTGAGCTTACTTCTGGGAGCTGCTGGAAGTAAGGCCCAGGCGGCCTGGCTCTGCAAGCACACTGCTGCTCGCTGGCCCTGCTGAGCAGCACTGTGGGTCCCGGCCCCAAGCTTCGGGGTTGCCAACTGCTTCCTCACATAGGCTCCTTTAGGAAAGGTCTCCCATGGTATACGCTCTGTGATGGAACACGTGAGGTCTCTCCAATGGAGCCTTGAAGGCCAGGGAGGATTGTGTCAGGGTGCTGGGCTGGAATGCATTGGGGGCTGTTCTCCCGCTGCTGCTGCCTGCTGGTCCAATGTGATGTAACCCGGACTATAAACTGAAGGCTTTCTATGGACTGCAGATTTAAAAAAAAAAAATGTTTTTAGCCTCAGCTGAGGACATGCTTATTGATTTTAGAGAGAGAGGAAGGGAGGGAGAGAAACATCTGTGTGAGACAGAAACATCAGTCGGTTGCCTCTTGTAAGCACTGCCTCTCCTTCGTGCTCCAGCCAAGGACCAAACCCACAACCCAGCAGGTATATACCCTGACTGGGAGTTGAAACCCTGGCCTTCAGGTTCACAGGACTATGTTCCAACCAACTGAGCTACCAGTCAGGCAAGAGCTGCAGAATGGTTTAAAAGATTATTGATTGATTGACTCATTCATTCATTCATTCATTAGAGAGAGAGGAAAGGAGGGAGAAGGAGAGAAAAATATCCCAAGTTTGCATCTTGCACGCCCCCAGCTGGACACCTGGCCCACAACCCAGGAATCAACAAAGCCCAAACCACTGTGCCACGCCAGTCAGGGCAAGGGTCACAGAATTTTTTTTTAAAGGAATAATAACACTTACCACAAGGGTGGCATGTGGGCATACACTTCTGAGAAGCAGAGCAAATTCCAAATCTGTTCATGGTAAAGTAGAAAAAGGGGAATCCCTGCTCAGTCACTGAGCCTGGCCTACAGCTCCCTAAGTCCACGTGACTGGGCCTGAGAGCAAGATGTCACGTGTCCACCAAGGAAGAGAAATACTGTCCTGATATCAGTAATGAACATCACACTGTTTGAGGGGATACATCCAGTTGAAATGACATAATATCTGTGGAACATCCTCGTGGGATCCCAGGACACAGCAGGAGCTCAGAGGAGGTTCATTTTCTTCCAAAGCCCTGAAGTCTTTTTTTTTTAAATTTTATTGTTGTTGTATTACATCCATTCCCTTTTTGCTCCCCTCTGTCCCCCCACCCACCCACCCATTCCCCCCAAAGTCAATCCCACCTGTTGTCCATGTCCATGGTTCCTTTATACCAGGTTCTTGTCTAAGCTGCTCCCCTTTCTTGCCTCTGCCTCCCCCCTCCCCCCAACCCCTTTACCCCTGACCACTGA